>JAOUQZ010000051.1:1471250-1487349 GCA_028564935.1 Neosilurus hyrtlii | reverse complement strand
TGAAGTCTCCCAGGACGACGAGAGAGTCCCCAGGGGGAGCGCCCTCTAGCACACCCCCTAAGGACTCCAAAAAGGGTTGGTATTCTGAACTGTTATTTGGTGTATAAGCACAAACAACAGTCAGAACCCGTCCCCCCTCCTGATGGTGGAGGGAGGGTACCCTTTTGTCCACCTGGGAGAACTCCAACATGTGGGCACCGAGGCGGGGGTCAACAAGAATGCCCTCACCGGCCCGCCGCCTCTCCCCATGAGCAACTCCAGAATAAAATAAGGTTCATCCGTTCTCGAGAAGGGTGGTTCCAGAGCCCAAGCTTTGCGTTGAGGTGAGCCCAACGTGACATTCCATGTACCAAGAGCCAGAGTCAGTAGCTGAGGATCGGTCCGGCAGAACCCACGCCTTCGGGTGCTACCCAGCTCGCATTGCACCCGACCCCTATTGCCCCTCCCACAGGCGTTGGGTCCATGGGAGGGCGGATCCATGTCTCCTCTTCGGGCTGAGCCCGGCCGAGCTCTATGGGCAGGACCACCAGGCGCTCGCCTTCGAGCTCCTCCCCCCAGGCCTGGCTCCAGCGGGGGACCCCTGTAACCCGCGTCCGGGCAAGGGAAACTGTGCCCTTGGAGTAACTGTACTCATAGAGGTCTTGTGAACCTCACTTAGATCTGTTTGCCTTGGGTGACCCTACCCGGGGCATAATGCCCCCGACAACATAGCTTCCAGGATCTTTAGGACACACAAACCCCTCCACCATGATAAGGTGGCAATTCGAGGAGGGGTATTCACTATTTTGAATAATAATATTCACTCATATATTGTTATAGTTGTGTTTAATACCATACTACACTCCTGTTGTTTTCGTTGGTACAGTTGTGTGAAGTGGATGTTGTCTGTTGGTGATAAATTCTAAATGTCTGTGATGCGGCTCACGTGGATTAATTAATCAGTGTGGTGTATTTTTTATCATTTGAATTTAGAAATGCTTTGGACCTGTATATCCTGTTATAATACAGTGTACTAATGTTATTATGCTTTGACAAAATACAATATATGAAGAGCTCTTTTCCAAAACGCCATAAATCCATTTCTGTTTCAAGAGGAATAAGATTTATCTACCCTCTGCCCAGTATCTTGAAAACACCTGTGTTCTTTGTATTAATACTTTATTTAAACTGGTTTTAACACTCAACTAAAAAAAATCTAATTTATTTGGTCCGACTCACTGTCACAATCTGCTATAGTGGACCAATCACATTTT
Organism: Neosilurus hyrtlii; assembly: GCA_028564935.1. Classification (NCBI taxonomy): domain Eukaryota; kingdom Metazoa; phylum Chordata; class Actinopteri; order Siluriformes; family Plotosidae; genus Neosilurus; species Neosilurus hyrtlii. The sequence goes on along the minus strand of JAOUQZ010000051.1, from coordinate 1,486,096 downwards.
GAAGTATCCGCTCTCTTCCCCTTATTTGGGATTGTTTTCATGGCCCGACCCTCATTCCGAATTAATTGAATAGCCCTGGTATAGAGCTTGGCTTAAACCCCACAATAATGGTTACAGTTAGAAAAGATACGCTTTGATTCTTTAATTTATCACCACCTGTTTTGCCAGAGCTACTCAGAAACCTGTGTAAACTGTGAGGAAATTTTATGTGTTCTACAGTTCAGCATGCCACTTTTCACGTATTTTAAAGTAGCAGTTGCAGCCACGTCTCAAAATTTCTTTATTATTTTTTTTAGTTATTGTTACCATCATCATCATCATTATTATTATTATCATTCTTATTATTATCAGTCATTATTATTATTTTTTATTATTATTATTATTATTGTTTTATTGTTGTTATTATTATTATTTCATTATTATTATTATTATCATTATTATTTTATTATTATTATTATCACCATTATTATTATTTAATTATTATTGTAATTTTATTATTATTATTATCATTATTATTATCATTATTATTATCATTATTATTATTATTATTATTATTATTATTCTTAACGTTACTACTTATTTTATATTGTAAAGTCAAACTGCCAATACTGTGTCATAAAAACTAACATTCCTTTAGTTACATTCCAATCACGAGCTCGTTTACAGGTACTTCCGGGAAGTGTACGAAGGTGAGATGGTACTAAGTCCCGCCCCCAGCAGGTGTGTGCGTTTATAAAGGCGTTAATTAGCTTTTTAACATGTCGGATACGGAAAAATTGACGGTCGGAGAATACAGTAGCCTGACTTCAGATTTTAAACGCAATGAGTGACTCTGAGAATCCGGTAAGCGGTTTTTGTGGTGTTTGTGCAGCTTTGGTTCTGTTCACTGCGGGCTCATGTCGGCTCAAGACCCGCATTTCGGCTCTTTTCAGTGAATCAGATCAATTGGTTTCGTTCACCAGTAAGAGTCGACTCTTTTAGTTTGAGAAGTGTTTATTACCGGGCAGTTTGTGATGTCTGTATGTAAGTAAATGCTGACGTCACGTGTTTATGGACAGATGGAAACTCTAGCGGTTTTTACATTCCTGAAAAAAAGGTCAATTAAATCGTCGTTTTCCTCGATGTGGAGCTCAGATTAAGACCCAGCTTAATTTTTTATAAATTTCCATAACATTGGTTTATTTTTATTACCCTCTTAGAGAAATACAGGAGTAGATGTATCTCAATGTATCGTTCACAAAGCGAGTCGGCTCTTTCAGATGAACTCTGTGAACTAATTCACTTTGTGAATGACTCCTTAAAGGAACGATTCGTGTTATTGGGAAGCTTTGCTGGTTTTGACCTTTTTAACACAAAAATTTAAAGGCAACGTGATCTTGATCTTAAATGTTGGCTACTTAGAATATTGATGAATACTTTAATAATTGTGTTAATTAATAAAGGTGAGAGGGGTATCAAGCCTGGGTATGTGAAAGTTTTAGTTTATACAACCCCTGGCTAAAAGTATGCAGTCACTACTCTTGGAAGATGTTCATTAAATTGTGTTTAAAAAAAACAAAACTATCACAGTCATGTCAAAAAACTATTTTCATTTAACATTCCATCCTTCTGGCTTTATGAAGCAGAAAAAAAAGACAATTGCAACTGTATTAACGGATCAAACAAAAATAAATAAAACAAAACATGGAAACACTCATATCTGAGGAAAGTAAAAAGCAAACTCAAAACAGACTTTATCGAATTTATTTTCCATTGTAAGCATATGAAATGATGACTACTTGCTCCAAGTGACTGACAAATTGTGAGTGTTATTTTTTGTGTGTGTGTGTGTGTGTGTATATATGTGTATGTATGTGTATATATAATATATATATATATATATATTATCCAACTATTGTGGAATCACACTCCTCAGCCTACCCGGGAAAGTCTGTTCCGGAGTACTGGAGAGGAGGATCCGGCGGGGGTTGGACTCCGCCAAGGCTGCCCTTTGTCACCGGTTCTGTTCATGATTTTTATGGATAGAATTTCTAGGTGCAAAGGTGTTGAGGGGTTCTGGTTTGGTGGCCATAGGATCTCGTCTCTGCTTTTTGCAGATGACTCGTACTTTTGGCTTCATCGAGCCGGGACCTTCAGCTCTTGCTGGAGCAATTTGCAACTGAGTGTGAAGCGACTGGGATGAGAATCAGCACCTCCAAGTCCGGGACCATGGTTCTCAGTCGTAAAAGGGTGGAATGCACCCTCCGGGTCGGAAATGAGGTCTTTCCCCAAGTGGAGGAGTTTAAGTATCTCGGGGTCTTGTTCACGAGTGAGGGAAGGATGGAGTGTGAGATTGACAGGCTGACCGGTGCAGCCTCTGCTGTAAAGCGGAGCTTGTACCGGTCCGTCATGGTGAAGCGGGAGCTGAGCCAGAAGGCAAAGCTCTCAATTTACCAGTCAGTTTACATTCCTACCCTCACCTATGGTGACGAGCTTTGGGTAGTGACCGAAAGAACGAGATCACAAATGCAAGCGGCTAAAATGAGTTTCCTTTGCAGGGTGGCAGGTCTCTCCCTTAGAGATCGGATGAGAAGCTCTGTCATCCGGGAGGAGCTCGGAGTAGAACCACTGCTCCTTTGCGTTGAGAGGAGCCGGTTGAGGTGGCTCGGGCATCTGATTAGAATGCCTCCCGAACACCTTCCTGGTGTGGTGTTTCGGGCATGTCCGACCGGGAGGAGACCCCAGGGCCGACCCAGAACACGCTGGAGGGACTACATCTCTCGGCTGGTCTGGGAACGCCTTGGCATCCCCCTGGAAGAGCTGGAGGAAGTGGCTGAGGAAAGGGACGTCTGGGAGTCACTGCTTAGGCTGCTTCCCCTACAACCTGGCCCCGGAACAAATGGAAGAAGATGGAATGAATTAATGAATGAATGAATGAAAAAAAAGTGTGTGTATATAGGTATATTTGAAATATTCAAATTCATCCTTATCCCCTTTGGATAATTATTTTTAATTTTGAGATGACCAATCCACTTGTGCTGTTCCCATGTAGTATATACTAAGTCATGTATAAGGTGGTGTTTTTAAATCGGGATTTATAATACGATTTTGCTTGGCCTGCAATAAACCCTGATTGAAACTGCTGCCATGTCTGTTTAACTATAAAGCAGAGCAGTCTACTCATCTTGTTTGTATTTTACTAATAATTTAACGGGGAATTGAAAATCAACTGAATTTCATCAAGACAGTGAGTCTGTTATGGTCAAATCTTCACTTAGGGCTTAAGTGAAGCATTAGTTCGTGACTAAAGTGCAGTTCTGTGTTTGACAGGAGGAGAAGGGCGACTCTGTGGTGGAGTCCAGCTGGCCTGAAAATGGAGCTCATTGGAGTGATGACGACGGCGGAAACATGGAAGATTCTGGACTCCTTCAGCAAATGGTTGAAGAGGATGAAGAGATTGACCTGTACAATGAAGAGACATTCGGATTAGGTCAAGTGGTATCTCTTGTTGGCAAATATTTGGATCTTTATCATCTGAGCTTGGATTTCAGTGGGTTTTTTAAATCTGAAGTCAATTTCAAATCTCCCATTGTTGCTTTGCTGAGAATTTGGGTGGTCTAAAGTCATTTATTAAGATTGCTAGTGACCAAGATGCATCATTTAGCTGTTCCCCCAAGTTTATTGTCTTCAACCTTCTTATCTTTGCTGCAGACTTAAATGCTGAAGAACTGGAGGCAGATCCTGTTGATCTCCTGTTAATGGAAGGAAGCCAGTCCTCCTCACCCCATCCTCAATCCCTGCACATGGCTTCTCCTCTCAACCCTAAAGATGAAATTGAGCCTGAGGTCCTCACAGGCCTGAGTGAAAAGTCCCACAACCGAAGGGAGCAAACAAACAAGGGGCAGCTGCTGGATGACCCGGCTGTAATGAGGACGGTGGAAGGTCCGCCCAGTCTCAAGGTTTGGTTTATTCCTGATTGTCTGTAGTTTGCTGAAGTGTGTCTATGGACTGAGAGGTTAAATCTGATGATGCAGCAGTATTGCTGACTTGCTTACAGATGCTGATCCTGGATTCTGATTGGTTAGGTTTGTTTCTCTTTCTCCCCCTGGTGCAGCAGAAATGGTTGGATTTCTATCAATAAGTTCATTCTAATGTTATCGTTTTATCCCTTTTAGCAAAAACATGAGTTGTGCTCTCTCAAACATTAAGGTAGCCAATGACATGTTTTCCAAGATGCAGTGTGCTAACCCACCCCAGAGACAATTGTTCAGGGATAACAATTTAAGGGCTTCAAAAATGCACAGTAATTTATGCCATACCTGTGTTTATGGTTCAGAGTTTGGACAGTGCTATTGTGGACTATGGACGCAGTTCAGGCTGGGGTGATCTCAACGCAAACACGGTTAGCTTCTTCCTTTTTCTTTCCTTTTTTGCCTTCTTGGTGTTCCAGTCCCAGTCAAACACACCTGCAGTTTACATATATACACACACACACACACACACACACACACACACCTACAGCGGCTTGCAAGAGTATCCATACCACACCAGACAGGTCGGGGATAGCTTTGAACAGCTTAAGGAGAACTGTAGAAGCCATCATCTCAAATTATAAATAGGTATATATATTTTTCTTTTTTTAAATACTGCATTAATCCTGCAAGGAAAAATTTGACTTCTGTATTTAAAAAATCCAGAGTGAGCACACGTAAACTGTGAGCACACAGACACAATCGAAGCACGTTTCGATGCCCGGAGAACAATTGAGGGTTGGGTACCTTGCTCAAGGGCACTTCAGCCTTTCAGACCTTTCGGTCCCAAACCTGCTTCTCTAACCATTCAGCAATGGCTGCCCCAATAGCACAACTGCAAGCTTTTCTTCAGCAGGGACAGGGAAGCTGCTCAGAGTTGACTGGAAGATGGATGGAGCCAAATACAGGGCGATCTTTGAAGAAAACGTGGTAGTCTACAGAAGACTTGGTTCTGGTGCAGAGGTTCACATTCCAGCAGGGCAAAACCTTAAACGTAGAGCCAGAGCTACAGTGGAATGGGTTTAGATTAAGGCATGTTTACATTTTGGAATGGCCCAATCAAAGTCCAGATCTAAATGCAATTGTGAATCCATGGCAAGACGTAAATTACTGTTCACAGATGCTCTCCATTTAATCTGACTGAACTTGAGCTATTTTGCACAGAAAAGCTAGTAGCAACATTCCTCAAAAGATTTGCAGCTGTAATCTCAGCAAAAGGTGGTTCTACAAAGTATTGACTTGGGGTGTGTGCATCCTTTTTTTTCCACTTCACAATTATACACCGCTTTGTGTTGGTCTATCACAAAGGCGTCAGTTAAGTACATTTACGTTTGAGGATGTGATGTGGAAAAATTGGAAAGGTTCAAGTGGTATGAAGACTTTTGCAAGCCCCTGTACACTGCTTGTTTCTTGCTTTCAAAGAATGTAAATTGAAGTCCAGCACAAATTCCTCTTAACAGCTGCGCAGCCTCTTTCTCCGCTCTAGTGCAGTATGACTCATGATATATTATATTATGCTTGTCATAGGAAAAAAATCCACAGCCCATTAGTTGTGTTAATGTGAAATGTGTAACCCACATGTTGGTATTTTTTGAAAATGTCAGTGATGTTGCTTTTAAATGATTTTACTGCTTTGTTTGTTTCACCCAGTGGATGAAGTCATCTTGTGGTCCAACGAGACAACCCTCTCTCTTACAAGTATGAAGCACCGTCTGATACATTCTACAGAATGTGTGCATAAAAAGTCTCAACCACTCCCACCATGCAGAAGAGTAAAATAAGATTTTATTTCTTGGCGTTTCCTAAAAAAAAAAAAAAAAAAAAAAATCAGGTTTAAGGCACATTTTATTCTATGTAGGCAGTGTTTGCGAAGATGATGTCAATTTAAAATGTTGGTAATGTGACGGGGATGGAATAGCTCATGAGGCGGGGGAGATATCTGTACGTCACAAAGAGAAACTTCAAGATGGAATATTTAGCATATTCATGCATTATTGATTTGCAAAAATAATGTGCCTATTAAAGACACTTGCTATAATTTAAATATAGCTAAATAACTTGGCATGCCCAGCCCATTCCATCCAACAAAACTTTACATCTTCTGTAACGTTTTCACAAAAACATCTGCTTGTACAGTGCTTCATACACAGGAAGTAAGAAACATGGTACCCACCGATTTATCTACTTTCACCATAAGATATTACCTAAAGCGAATAAATTTTAGCTATAAACAACTGTGAACATTACCTGTTGTGATTATTGCTACGTAGGACAGAAATAAAAAGAACTGACACATGCTAATGCAGACAATCCATGATTAACCTGACACCATTTTGGCATCAACTGCATGTGCAGTGTTAGATATGGCGTTCACGATAAAATTTTAAATGATGTCAGTGTTATGTGGGCTTGAAGGATGGAATTAATGTATGCAATGCAGAATTTATTTATTTTGAGTCCAGTCACTGTACTTGTGTAGTCTAATTTGGCACCTTAATAAAGAGAATTTGACAAACATAGTTTTAAGCAGGATGGGATGTATTTCTATATGATGACTTTGAAGAGGCCTTGTTATGAATGTTAATGTTCTCCATTGGTGAAATTCATTTGTTTGTCAAAGTGGGGCTATTTCTACCCATTTAAATTTTTCCTTTGGAAAAACTCAAAGCATGACGACTACACCAACCAGCTTGCTTACACAGGTACTATATTTCATAAGTCATTTGTACGTGGGTGATTTATCACTATCTTAATTGGAAACTTCAATGAGACTTTTTTGACAATCACCCTTTTTGTGCCCACTTTCTACAGAATGTGTCATCTACAAATAAGGTAGTTACTTTCTGTTCCCTTCCTCATTTTTGCTTTTGTTTTTATATTATTGACTAGGACAAAGCCATTGTGCGAGTTATTGACCAGTCCTCTCGTGGCAGGCCGCCTTTCACGCCTCATACTTTGCAGACACCACTGCAGAGGGCTCTTCCTCAGCAGGCACCGGTATGTCCGGTTATGCCGAGATCCCCACTGCATCCTCAGAGTCCATTCTCAATTAAACAGCATTACAACCAGGTAACTTCAGTTAACTACAAGAAGCACACGTTACTTATCTTGGTGTATTTAGGTAATAAATTCTGATGTGTCTGGCGATGTAAAATGGAGTACCAGAAAGGGTGTTTGCCTGCCTCCTCTTGCAAATTACATGAATTCTGGCGATTTAATAGGAAGTAGTAATATGTTCAAGGTCTTAAGGAAGATGAACTACACACACTCTGAGTTCTGATGCTGCTTACTCCTCCGCCGCCATGCATTTTTCCTTCTGACTTCTATTAAAGTTCCATAGCTAATTAAGTTTAACTAGTCCATCTGACCTCAAGAAGCTCATTGTTACACACCTGGACATCTGCATGTTTCCAGTTTTTCTCCAGCCATACTGGTCAAATTTCCCCTATTGGTGAAAAGTTGGTTCTTGCAGTCATTTAATGATAAGTGTACTAGTGGCCTGACTAGTTGGTAATTATCTAGAGTTTAGTGCAGGAGATTAGAATGGCATGCAAGTCTGCACACCCTGCAAAAGGACACACAGCAAGGGTTATCTGTGTTTGATGCCTTTAGTGCTTGGAGAATAGATATCATTGAATAGTACATGTAATCCTAGATAAAGGTCAGTTCTGGATGGTGCTCTTGATGCTGCACAGAGGTCCCCACTGGATGGTGTACTCTATTTCAAATGCTAAAGATTTTGATGAACGTTAATGTGTATGTGCACCCAACCCCCAAGCCGATTTGGGTTGGGCCAGTAATATGTTGAGGTATTACATGGAAATTTGAAATAATTTGTTGTGGTGTGCATGTAGTTTCTATGCAAAATTGATTCAATGGCAAAAATGTGATGCTGTATTTTAGTAATAAGCAGTTTATTTTAGTAATACCCACTGGATGTTGCTGGTCCTAAATCCACCATTCCACTTTGTGCTTGGTAATCCCACTTAAGTAGCTGGACATGTTGGTGAATAACTTTACTTACCATTTTATTTTTTTTTGCTCTTTAGCCAGGCATTTACCTTTCACCTTCCACACCACGTTTCCACTCTCCAAAAATGATGCCGGTACAGTTTGGACCAAACTCACCCCGGCCTGGCCCCTGCTTCAGCCCTTTACCCAGTCCCCTTCCTCAGAGATTCAGGTTAGCTGTCAGACAGATTCAAATTTTTTTTGTTTTGAAACCGTGGATGGAATATTTTTTGCCTCTTTTAATAATTTGTACTATCACCTGAAGTGAAGGAATTTGATCAATGATGTGTAGGTTCCCGGTCCTGGCGACCAAGCTCCATCCACAGCACAAGAGAATGCTGAGTCAGCGTTCTCAAGGCTTTCGAAGGTAGGATAATTGTTGTTTTGGCTTTTTTAAATTTTTGGTTTATTATTTATTTATTTATTTATTTGGGCACAAGACTAACAAAGCTGTATTATGTATATATTTTTTATTTATCTAAAAAGAAAATCAAAGGATTGGGATCATTATGCTGAGCTTATGTCAGCCAAAGAGAAAGAGTGGATCATTAAGTTACAGATGATCCAGCTGCAGAGTGAGAATCCCCATCAGGATGATTATTACTACCAGGTACCTCATGTTATTTACTATAAAAATGTGAAAGTCTATCCAGTAATGTGCATCACCTTCTCTGGGTCACCTCTTTAGTATGTGTACATATCTTTCAGTACCTGTGTGATGTATAAAGATTTAAATCTTTTGCCATCACTGGGGATTAAAGTACAAATTGTTCTGCTGATTACTGAACACCCTCTTTCTGGGCAACCTTCTTCCACTCTTGCTCAGGCACTATTTTTGGCATCTAGCATGCTGGTGGAATGTGCGGATTACACCATTTCTCACCACATAGTTTTCTCAGGAGATTCTCTAGCCAACTGAGGGCAGTGGTGGCTCAGTAGTTAAGGCTCTGGCTTAATGATCTGAAGGTTGGGGGTTCAAGCCACGGATGGGCTTTTGATTCCACTTTCTCATCAACGCAACTTTCACCTGGGCACCTGCAGTAGGAGGAGGAACACCCCACGGTGTAGGTTTGGGAAAACAGTTGTAAGTTTTAAATTGCTTATGAGAAGGCCTTCTTCCAAATGCTGTAAATGTCACCCCCCATTTTTCTCTTCAGTGGGTCTTGCGTCCCTCCCCAGGGTCCAGTGTAGGCATGGAACAACTACACTGGGAGTCAATAAGTGGGCATTCATGTGGCATCTGAACCTTAGCTGACAGTAGCTTTTTTTAGTTTGAAACAATAGCAGGAAAGGTCAATCTATTGGTGTAAGGTGTTCATTCAAGTGCTTTTGAAAAAAAATATTTTTTTACGAATCAATAAGATCTCCACTTGAGCTCAACACTTCTGTGCACTTCCCTATCACAGAATTTTTTATTTATTTATTTTGATGTGGAAGGGTTTGGCAGAAAGACTGTCTTCCTGAATGTCCCAAGTTTTCTGCCATCATGGACACCAATGGCCTCTGGTTTCCATTCCAGTTGTTTTGCAGATGGAAATTAAAGCTTTTACCAAAGCCCTTTCCAAATCTCCCAAGCAGATTGCTGCCCCATGTAGTAATTTCAGGTCTTCGCAATGTGGCAGTCATCTTATTTATTTATTTTAATTTAACCAAGTGCCAAATTGCTCTTTCTTGGTTATCATGCCTGCCTTTATAATATAAAACACAGGAATACTATCGGAGACTAGAGACCAATCTGGCTGTGGATGAAATCCTGGGTGACCGCTCCAAGAGGGAACCACCCAAACTTACCACACCATATGTCAACAAAACTGTATCGTACACTCCAGGTTTGTACTTTACTCGTTATTTAGCATTTATTATAAACAGAAATGATTTAAGGTTAAACTTCAGATCTTTCACTACATGTGCTGCATGATCTAGTGGTTCATATCGAGGGATCACTGGGTCAAGTTGCAGTTTCTACATGTTACTCACCACGCCGAGCCATTGATGCTGTCCATGGTCACACTATGGAGGTGAGGAACATATTTGATGAGAATTCAAAACATGTTAAAGCTAATTAATGCTTTATTTTATTATATTTAATTCATTTGGCAGGAACAGAAAGACCTCAGACAGCAGAGACTTGAGGTGCTGAACACCATCGAGAATGTGAGCAATCCTTTTGTTGATCAAGATGTTCTTGGCTTAGCCTACTATATAATCCCTACAAATTAATGTTGCTTCTTTTACCTCTGCCAGGGAGGCTGTTTTTAGTTTAAGATTTTATACAGTTTCATAACCCAATTTCTGTGAAATTTGGTGTAAGGGTGTAGAATTTACCAACAAATAACCTATTCAATTTGAGTAGATCCGAGTCACAGAGAGGATACAAAAATTTAACTTTGGTTAATGGTGTGGGACATAGCATTTAGTCTCTGGAGTTCCATGCATCTCCACATTAGAGGGTGACACAAGTGGACTTTCACACCTGTCCCATCCCAATCCCAGGCCAGAGTAAAAAAAAAAATCCTCTTCCATCCCTCTCCTGGTAAAATAACTCCCACTCCTGTGTTGTTTTTTTTATTTATTTATTTATTTATTTATTTATTTATTTATTTTTCCCCCCATGACTACCTTATTTGAATAAACCCAAACATAACACACAGTTGCATTTCCTTTAAACAGTGACATTATTTTTGTTTTATGTCTTTTGATATGTCACACTTGACTCTCATGAAGTTCAATAAGATTAGCAACTTCCCTTCCAGTTCTGTGAGCTAGATAGGTCTAGAGCTAATAGATAGGTCTAGAGCTTATAGGTCGTTACTGCTGACTTCAAATTGAAAATCAATTTTTACCACATCAGTTTTGTCTGCTGGTGTTGGGGCTGTCTAGGTCCTGGCAGTGGGTGGGGGGGGTGCTTTAGGGTTAGGAAGCCCCCCTGAAGGTCCTGATAAAAGTTAAGTGACTTTTGGTTGTCCTTTTATTTATTTATTTTTTTTAACTAATAAAATGTTTATACTATACTTGTATTTGAGCAGCATGTAGAGGGAAATTATTTATTTATTTTGACAATGTTACAGCCTGTCCTGTCCAGCTATGTTTGTTTGCAAGCACAAAATTCACATCTACTCATGATCCTGTTACTGTATGTCCTTTTAGATGTCGTCATCTGAATATGACCAAGTAGAAAAATAAAAGGAAGGAACAGTTAAGGAACATATTAAGGCAGAAAGACTGTCATGAAAAGGAGCTATAACTTCTAATACTGACATTTTCTACAAATATCTAATAAATAGAGCATGATCATATGCAACAACACTCCCAGTCTTTTTAGAATATTTAGCATAAGATAATGCTTAGCGCCACAAATATACAGGCATCGCCCAGAATTTGGGGCTTTGATATAGGGCAAAAATGATTCTGAAAGCTTTAAAACCATGGGGGGAATGATAACTATTCACGCTCCCAATGCAGACACTTTATCAGAGCCATTTTGTCTGGAATGTGGATATTTCCTGGATATAACCTGGATATAAGGTTGTGGCTGAATATTTACAACTGTGATTGGTCCTAAACCAGTGTGGCAAAATCATAGAAATGTAAGTACAAGTACGATTTAGCCCTGAATCACTAATGGTCCGTACAAATTGCAACTGGTCTATGAATGTACTTGCATTTTTGGGGGCCAAAAGTGCATTAAAAAAAAAAAAAAAGTCAGATGTATTTTATTCCAAGACATGTAAAATTTGGCACTACTAGTATTAAATATGAAATTGTGAAATATGGACACAACTTGATAGTTCCTTTACGAAATTAGCATATTCGCTATGCTACAGCCAACCTCATTCATTCAGACTGAGTGTTAAGACAGACTGACTTCATCATTTTACAGCAATTTTAGATTTCCCTTTCAGGCTTGTTGGCAGCCTCTCAACGTTGCGGTGTTTCTGTTGACACCTGTAGCAGTGCTAGTTGTATGACTGCTGTCAAACCTGCAGCCATTTCATGCTGAGGCTCTGGAATTGGCTCAAAACAATCTTCAGTAAAATGATCTCTACAAATAACGTAATGAATGCTGGGTTCTTTCCGGTCTGCCTTTGTTCGCTTAACTCGATTAATCCATTCATCACACAATTTTGCCCGGTCGGTCGGGTCTGGAGAAACACTTACTAAATCGACCACATGGTTCTGTGTGTACACTGTTCGTAATCATACGGGTTTATTTCAAGTTTCCTCCTGCATCATTTCACAAGTCACTGCACAATCACATGACGTACTTTTAATATGCTGGGCGTGGCTTAGTGTAGCAGCCCTTAGGAAGAACCAGTGGAGAGTATGTAATGGTTGTTGTTTGTGTTTATTTGTCTGTCTTATATGCTGTTTATAACTGGTAATATAATTCATAACGTACCGTATAAATATAAACAGACGAGGCGGAAATGTTGATAAAATGCCTGAGCAACTAACTGCTCATTCTGTTGTGCTGCATCCCTCGTGAGCGCCCCAGAACACCAATAATAGGTCTAATCGCGTCACTTGCCGGACTGAGCTAATCTGGTCCCTGATTCCACCACTAGCTAGCGCCTTTATCTCGTCTAGTGAGCCTGGCTGGCTGCCAGTATGACTTTAGCCACTTGCTAAATGAGGCACTGACTCTCTCCACAGGTGTTTACTGTTTTCATTACACTGGCCGCGGAAAAAAAATTGTAGGGTCCTCTAGGTGACGCATTTGGCGGAACTTGGGCAGTACGTTCGAACCCTCCGAACCCCTTGCTATGGGCCTGGATTTCTGGATTATTTTTTTCCTGCTCCCATGAATTTATTTTGTTTACTGTCCCAATAACGTGATTAATAGTAAAGTTCAGTACCATCCCACGGAAATCCTTTAACCTGTGGGATTCCCGAAAAAATGTGAGTCTCTACTTCACATCTAGATTTAGTTTGTTTCAGTTTTGAAACAATCAGTTGTGTTTTGTGTAGAGCTTTTACAATTGAAATTGTTGCGAAGCATCTTTACATAGTAAAACAAATTTGGTAAAGAGTTTAAAGTTATGATTTTAAACATTTTTCCATGAACCCTATACATCCCTAATGACCAAGCCCATGGTGACAGTGGCAAGGAAAAACTTCTTCAGATGAAACGAGGAAGAACCCTTGAGAGAAACCAGACTCAAAAGGGAAACCCATCCTCATTTGAATAAAACCAGATATAAATACAAACCATGTAGCAGAAACTTCGCTGTAGTTTAACATGAAGTCTAGAGGATCACCTTATAACTGTAACTGTATTCCTAAATCTTTTACTAAAGGACTTCATCACCAGCAGTGGAAAGTCATTCAGGTTTTAGTCATGTACTATCTTGATGTAATTCTAATGGTTTCTGGGCTGTATCCCCACGTACAAAGTGATTGCTCATTTGTATATCATTGCTCTTAGATTGGCCTTCTGTTTTAATGTCAGTCTCCCCAAACAATCCCTCCAACCAGAAGCCTCCTGGGATCATTTGGCTTTACTGTTTTGATCATTACAATTTTATTAGTTCTCTAATGTAAGACATTTGCAAATGACTTTGCAAAACTGTAAAAAATTCATAGAATCAATTTTGAATCCACTCAGTCAGTGGTGATAGTGGGATTGCTGATTAGCGGATTATCACTTTAATGTGAGTGTTATTCAGGAACTATAATTCTGCTGTTTTGTCTACCTTGCTCTCAGTGTTACATTGTTTTGCTGGGAGTGGAAGAAGCTGAGAGAATGAAGGCCAGTGTTTCGGATGAAGAGGAGAAACAGAGAAGGCTAAAGACTATTCAGAGAGGAGTGGAGCAGATCAGCAACCAGCTACGCCACCCCAACTTTTTGTAGGACACTTATCCTTTGATTGGATTCTTTATATTTTTTGCACGTTTCATTCTTGTGCAATTTTCCCCCCTTTTTTTCAAGGGAGTCCAAAGAAGAGTTTCTTCCATGCCTTTTGGTTTCAAAAGGGAAAAAACTGCTGGCAAGGCTCCTCCCATTTCTATCCCATGATGCATCTTTGCTGGTTCTAAGAGCGATCATAACACATCTGCCAGCGCTGATGAGTCGAGATGTAGATGAGGTCTGGAGCTGGTTTGCTAATTTATTACTAGTGTATGATGTAAAGTTTACATTTCACCTTTTAATGTTATTTTAGAGTCTTGGTGTTATTGCTGTTTGATTAATGTGCCCAATGTGAACATATGACCAAAAAAATGGCAGTCTGGAGGTATTTGCTGATTACTGAACAAAGAAAACTGTACTGTATTAAAATTCCAAGAGCATACACTGCAGTGTCTTCTAACCTGTTTTTTTTTAACTAGAATGTGTTGGGCTGCTGATGGCCCATTTTTATTTGATCAGTTCATGGTAAGAGGGAACAAAGGGTCCATGGTATAAGAAGTAAATTGATTAAACTCCTCCTTCCCTCAGGATCTTCCAGTCCTCTACCCATCTCTCCGAGCTGTCATTGGTACGTTGCCTTTCACCCAGCTGGTCAGCATTCTCCGGGACTTTACCTCTACCTTACCTGAATCCAAAGACTCACGCTTAACGCTGGCCTGCCAGAATAAAGTTTGTACATCTTACCATTAAATTTTTATTTAATTTTTTCTATTGTAATCCTTATTTCATCAGGAGGTTTGCCTGCTCTGCAGTCTAAAAGATCATTGATCTTTTGTTTGTGTGAGATGTATATGTATACACACACACACACGTGTGTGTGTGTGTATATATTTATATGTATGTGTGTGTGTGTGTGTGTGTGTGTGTGTGTGTGTGTGTGTGTGTGTATGTGTGTGTGTGTATATATATATATATAT
>JAOUQZ010000051.1:1459015-1471150 GCA_028564935.1 Neosilurus hyrtlii | reverse complement strand
TGTGTGTGTGTGTGTGTGTGTGTGTGTGTGTGTGTGTGTGTGTGTGTGTGCGTGTGTGTGTGTGTGTGTGTGTGTGCATGTGTGTTCAGGAGATGGAGAGGTGCAGCCACCACCTTTTGCTCCCCTTGTAGATGGAGAAGTTGGCAGAGAAGGTATATGGAACTTATTAGCCCTGAAAATAAGGCGTTTGTAAAACATGGTTTTGTCATCTGATTGTTGATGAAACCCGTTTGGGACTCCCTTGTCTATATCTGGAAGTTTCCACTATTTGACCGTTTGCCTGGGTGTATTAAGTGCCATCTTGGAGATGACATAGCTCATGTGTTTGCAGAAAAGCAAAGTAATTTTTTTAAACTTTTGTATTATCTGATGATTGTTTTTGTATGTTCAATTCTTGAAAGACCTAAAAAGGTTCAGGTTTTGAGCGTACTTCTTTGCTACTGCCATAAAATCACAAACACGTCTTTTCGTTGAAAAAGTAGATTCAATATGGGTAAATAAATACCATTTTTTAGCCACTCAAATGGAAATTTTCAGCACGAGCCTTGTTATAAGGAGCATCGCCTGCCGAGCCGAATGCAGATTTATGAAGGCAGGATTGATGCGGTACTGTCAGTATTGATGTAGTAACGACAGTATTGATGTAGTAATGACAGTATTGATGTACTAACGACAGGATTGATGTAGTAACGACAGTATTGATGTGGTAACGACAATATTGATGTAGTAATGACAGGATTGATGTAGAAACGACATTGTTAATGTAGTAACAGCAGTATTGGTGCAGTAATGGCAGTATTGATGTAGTGATCACATTTTTGATGTAGTAATAACAGTACTGATATAGTAATATCATTTTTAATGTAGTATTGACAGTATTCATGTAGTAATAACATTTTTAAAGTAATAATAACAGAATTGATGTAGTAACAACAGTATTGATTTTTGATTTTGATATTATGTATTAATCCCACAAGGTAAATTATTGCCTCTGCCTTTAACCCATCCAAAGTGAGCGCACGCATGTAAATAGTGAGCAATACACACTCGGAGCACACACATTGGGGACATCTGGAGAGCAGTTGGGGGTTAGGTGCTTTGCTCAAGGGCACTTCAGCAATGAATGTGGAGGAAGAGAAAGTGCAGCTCACTCCCCCACTGCCACACATTTTTCCTGCTCATTCAAAAATGGAACCAGCAAATGCTTCTCTAACCATTAGGCTGTGGCTGCCCCCAGATTGATGTAGTAAAACAGCAATGATGTAAAGACGCTATTGATGCAATAATGATGGTATTGATGTAGTAATGATGTTATTGATGTAGTAACAACATTACTGAATCACAAACAACAGTATTGACAAAGTATTTAAGTAACGACAGTAATAATGTAGTAACATCAGTATTAATGTAGTAACGACAGTATTGATGTAGTAATGACATAACTAACTATGTTGAGTTTTTGTAGAAATGTAGCAGGGGTCAACAGCAGTTTTAATATCCAACCGAACCAGCAAGTAGGACATTACAATTATATAGTCTTCTGGCTTCTTGTGTTAAAATGCACATGTTTGGCATTAAAAAAATGCAAGACAATAATGAGGTCACATTTTTGAGGTAGCCTAATACTAAGATAGTTTCTGAATTTATAAACAACCATGATCCTGAGAAACAATATGGCAGCCACTCAGGGAAAACCCTCAGCGATAGTGGAAACCACCAGAATAAGCAGGAACTGGGTTCCAAATGCCACTGACCCACACAAAGTATTTTTTTTTTTTTTTAACAGATTCAACCCCCTTTATCAAGGGCGGAGTCCGAGCTGAGGGTAAACAATCACTGGTGTACATACACACACACGCACACACACACACTAAGGGTGGGCAGTATGGACAAAATCACGGTATGAATACCTTTCTATGTCAGTAACAGTACATATAGCCATTTGTAATTTGTAATTTTTCTTATTGAGATTTTTTTCTTTATCTTATCATTTTCTTTACTTGGTATCGAGAAACTGTGTGCACACAATTTCCTCCGGGATCAATAAAGTATTCTGATTCTGATCATTTTTATCATGTCACATTACCTGCATTTCTTTTTTAAGTGTGAAAGTTCATATTCTTTTTTTCTTTTCTTTTTATATTTACTTTTTCAACACATGCCGACCCCGCCACCCTACCCAGCTGTGGCTTTGCCTGTTGTCCCCACTGAGGGCCCAACAGGACACCACTCCTACTCCCCAGTGGATACACCCAGTAAAGCAGCGACATCACAGGCTATTTCCCATCAGAGGAACCTTAAAGGCCCACAGCTGCTGCAGTCCTGGACAGGTATAAATCAACACATTTGACCCTCTCTGAAAACAGATGATCATCTTTAATCATATGTTGTGTAACATTTTCACTCTGCTTAGGAGGACAGGAGCAGAAAAATATTCTCAAAGGATTCTTTAGCAACAGCCATCAAGGTAAGATCTCAGATGACTGAATAATTAATAATAGCAGTATGAATAATAGCAAAAAGATTAATGCACAAATTTAGTATTGATGTCATAAAAGTAATAATTCCACTTTAAACTGATTTTTAAAATTGCACTATGTAATTTATGGTGTATGTAAATTAACACCATTAATAGAGACTGCTTTGGTGAAAATATATAATTGCACACAGTATTATAAAGCTAGTTGTAACAACACAACTGATTTGTGTGTTGTTGTTTTTTTTAAACAAATTTTTAATTCTGCTTATTATTAAGAGACATATTAATAGGAGAAACCTTATTAAGAGAAAGTTACATACTGCTGCTTCATTAGTATATTATAAAAATTTTATAACATAAAAGAAAAAAAAATCAAACATAATCATAATGATGTTTTCTCATTTTCTTATTTTCAGATTAATCATAACGAAGGGAGAACAACCCATCACCCCCACTCCCGTAGATTAAATTCTGGATAAAATATATATTTTAGGAATACTGAAAAGAATGAATAATATGAGATTGTTCCAGGAATAAAGGTGTGATACTGTAAGGTTTTTTTTATTAAAAAGTTTATTCAAGATATTTAACACATTCTCAAAAAAATATTTTTTGGTATTTTTTTAACATTAGTTCTAAAACATCAATTTAAAGGGGCTTTGTCACGGCTATTGCACATTTATATTCCACAAGCAAAAAAGATGCCGGAAATGTTCATTGTAAAATAAAATTTCTGTAAAAGTTTTAAAAGATTTCCAAAACACCAAGGATCAAAACATGAACAGAACTGTGCTTCTTTTGGTTTTTCTTGTATTTGAACACAAAATCAAAAGCTTGTGCATGTGCAACAGCCGTGAGAGCTCTAGAGTCCCTTTGCCTGTGTCTGTGCACTTTTAAAAAAACTTTTAAAGCCTGAGATAGATTTTTGTCCTGTTTTTTTTCTATTTTTATTGTTCTGTTCTGCATTCATTTACATTTTTCTAACTTTTCACTGTATCAGGTGTGCATTCTTCACTGTCTACTGTGTACTCATTTGTAACTCAGCACAGGATAACTTATTGATTATTGCTTTACTCAGTGAACTCCAGAGGGCTGTATTCTTATGTTTAATCAATGTCAACATACTGTGTCAGTATAACTAAATAATGATCACTACAATGATGTATAACTAAAAGAATGAGAATGAGAAAGCATTGAAATAAATCTAATCTGAGTGTAGTGTTCTGTCAGTATATTGTTGCATGAATAGGCAGGATGGTTTCCACTCTCATCATAATACAGACTTGCACTGAATTTGATTATTTTACACCATGAAGAGCTTGCCATTCCATCACAAGGCTAATACACAACCATGTGCACCCACACCTAGGGGCATTTAAATCTAATGTGCATGTCTTTGAACTGTGGGAGGAAACCAGAGTACCCAGAGGAAGTCCATGCAAGTATAGGTGAGAACATGCAAACTCAATTCAAACAAGCCCTTGCTGAGCCCCAGACTCATACCCAGGACCTTCCTGTTGTGAGGCGTACGTGCTAACCACTACAACTCCAGGCTTCTCCATTCCCATGTCAAAACATTCAATTACACTTCTCCTTACAGAAAACTTTACCACATCAATGATTACAGAATTTTATTTATAGATTTACAACCTGTAGCCCCATCTAAAAGAAGCTGCAAGACTGGAGTGGCAAGACCAATCCTTAACATTTGTTATTCACTGAAAATATTTGTCCAATATGTGTTATACAGCACCATTTTGAAGCTTTGAAAATCAATCAGAGCCATAGCCTGAATGATTTAGCCATAGCCTGATAGCTCAAGTCTTGAAAAATGCAACCAGCAGTGTAATAACAACCAGATATCAAAGAGGATGACCAAGGACAACAACAGCAGCTAATGACCAAATATTGTTTAGGTATGTGAAGAAAACCCGCAGAACATCAGTCAGTGACATCACCACTAACATCTACAGGCAGGAGTTAAGGTATCACAATCCACCGTTTTAATGAAGACTGAGAGCAGAAATGTTGAGGACATAATGTAATATGCAAACCAATCATTGGTAATATCAGAAAAGTCTGACTGAAACTTACAAAGAAATATGCTGATGAACCGCAAATGTTCTGGAACCAAGATGGACTTCTACCAAAGTGATAGAAAGAAAGGATCTCCTTATTATCCATAACATACCAACCCATTGGACAAGCATGTGTTATGGCTTGGACTGATTGCTTCTGGAATGTTCTCACAAATCTTGATCCAATGCTGATGGTAGCAGCAGAAAGAATTCAGAAGTCTAGAGAAACAATAATTTGTGCAGCAAGACACATTTAGAACACAAAAAGGATTTCAGAAGAAGAAATAAGAGGGTTTTAGATGAACCATATGTTAATCATGATTGAGCAGCTTTTTTTTCTTCTGAAAAGAAGACTGATTGAGGAAACAGACAAACTGCAAAAACTGAAAGAAGCTGCTGTATAAACCAGGAAAAGCATCACAAAATGGGCTGACATCATGATGTCATTATTGTAAATATGGGATATGTCACCAAATATTGTGTGCTATTTACTTTACTCTGAAGAGATCTGTTCTGATACTTTTGCTTACCTAAAAATCAGATGTCCTTGCACCATGTGGTAACTTGTGCAACACATCTAGATATGAATATCAGGAGAGAGGATTATGTGTCTCTGCAGTTATTAAGCAACACCCTTTGAACAATCAGATTTAAGAATTAAACAATGATATGAACATAGGTAAATGCTAGAGTATGGGTTATGATCATTTAATAAGGGTGCAAAGAATGTAGAAGGATAGAATATACATATCATTGTGCACAGCCTGGACTGACCTTTGGATTCAGAATAAGGTGCCTAGTACATAGAGGTTAAAGCGACAAGCACACTAAGCTTTATCCATGCTAAATACAGGTGGAGGTCAGGATTTAATTTCTCCAGGATGTCCCATTGCAAGTCTTGAATCAGTCCTAAGTGTGAATCAGGACTGATGACTTGAGGATAGATGAGGACTGAGAGTGCACAAGCGGGGTCATGTTCATCCAAACTCGTGGACACGTGGAGCTATAGTTTCTGCAGTAGATTCAAGCACATCGTTCAGTAATAAATGGTTAATTCTTTGCATGACAACTAGTTAGTTAGTGTACTTGGTGGAGGTTCTGGTAGTCACTACAGATTGACAATGGTCTTTTTGGCTGTACCAAAACTTCTGGATTTTAAAAACTCTCCACCGCACCTTCAGTTCAACAAATATGTTTTGACTGGCTATCGCCCTGCGTCTACCTGCACAGGATGTTTAAAAAGCCTCTTTTACCTGCACAACGAATCCGGAAACATCTACACGCATGGTAAGGATACAGAATTTCACCAGCACCTCCAGACTGATGCTTCTGTTAAGATCACTGTTGAAATCAGAAGATTTCTTTCAGCACTTTTGTTGGTTTTTAATAGAATATGTTCTCATTACCACATTCAATTCTTTGTACAAAATTCACGCAGATTGCTTCCTTGAGGCTCATTCAGGTTCACTGTTTCTCTGAAGAGCATTTGTTGACACACTGATGTATGTAAGCGGCATTAGTTTGGATTAGCACTAAATCTCTGCATGTGGAATCTAATTATTGTGTAATCATGGGCTGAGTCCAGCATACAGTTAGCACATGCAGCGTAAAGCCGTGAAATGCTAGTTATTGAATTAGCATAATAGCTAATATTATTTTTCACCTAGTAACACTGTCTAGTTTGTTTTATTTGAACCGAAGAAGTACTAGTAATGGTAATAGTAATGGTAAGTGTAATAGTAAGGTATCTTTGTCACAAGCCTAAGGCACAGCCCAAAGACACCATCTGACCTGTGATACTTATGTGAGCCACAGGGTTTGTTAGTGGTCAGAGCTAAATGAAATTACTGTGTATTCTAGACATTTTCTTATTATTGCATCAACATAACTGAGGTACATTTTGATGTCCCTGATCATTCTGTATTGGTTTCACTGTCACTGCACCTTTACATTGTGTTCATAAACAAATCAACATACATGTGCTAGCTAGCAAAATCATTCTGTCTGTTGTTACACAGCTGCTCTCCAAAAATTATTCAAACTTTCATTCACTTTACAGCAATTCTGACATACAAATCTAATAAAGGCTAATGCTTTATTTGCCATGTACAGTGTACATACAAATTTAAATGTACTAACTATTAGCATGTAGTAGTATACATCTCTCCATGTACCCTAAGAACAGCTTAAAACATGTAAATCACAGTATACTTCTTTTATATGACATGTTTTTATATCGAGCATTAGGATAATAGTAATTGTGTTTTAGCACTTTTAGAAAACACTGCATGCACTGTTATTACATTTACATAATACAAATTTGTTGTCAAGTAAAACACACTGTACTGATCTTTTTGGTTAAATGTAAGTATTAGGCTATAGCATGCAATTTAAGGTGAGAAATCTGGAGATTAGTTCACAATGACAGTCCTCTTTAAGTACATTAGAGTAATTAAGAACATTAAGCTTCTTTCTAGGAGTAGGATTACCTACACGTCCAGCACATGCTCACTTTACTCCACACTTCACCATCGGCGGTTCTAACATATCATCTGCATCACAGTGCAGTCAAAAAGTATTTTGCCCTTCTGAATTCTTACATTTTTTAGCATTCATAAAACTTTATTTCAACATTTGTTTCTGGTCTCCAAACAAATGGAATCAGAATCAAGAAAAAAATTAGAATATGAACATACACATTTAAAAAAGAAATGCAGGTAATGTGACATCAGAATCAGAATACTTTAATAATCCTGGAGGAAATTGTGTGTACACAGTTGCTCCATAACAAGTAAAGAATACATACATTCATTCATTCATTCATTCATCTTCATCCGCTTCGTCTGGGGTCGGCTCATGGGGGCAGCAGCCTAAGCAGTGAGGTCCAGACATCCCTCTCCCCAGCCACTTCCTCCAGCTCTTCCGGGGCGTTCCCAGACCAGCCGATAGACGTAGTCCCTCCAATGTGTTCTTTGTTGGCCCCGGGGTCTCTTCCCGGTTGGACATGCCCGAAACCCCACACCAGGGAGGCGTTCGGGAGGCATTCTAATCAGATGCCCGAGCCACCTCAACTGGCTCCTCTCAACGCGACGGAGCAACGGTTCTACTCCAAGTTCCCCCTGGATGACAGAACTTCTCACCCAGTCTCTAAGGGAGAGACCTGCCACCCGACAAAGGAAGCTCATTTCAGCTGCTTGTATTCGCAATCTCATTCTTTCGGTCACTACCCAAAGCTTGTGACCATAGGTGAGGGTAGGAACATAAATTGACTGGTAAATTGAGAGCTTTGCCTTCCGGCTCAGCTCCCTCTTCACCACAACCGAAAGGTACAAGCTCTGTTTTACAGCAGAGGCTGCACCGATCCGCCTGTCAATCTCCCGCTCCATCCTTCCCTCACTCATGAACAAGACTCCGAGATTCTTGAACTCCTCTACTTGGGGCAAGACCTCATTCCAGACCCGGAGGGTGCATTCCATCCTTTTCCGACTGAGAACGATGGCCTTGGACTTGGAGGTACTGATTCTTATCCTAGTCACTTCACACTCAGCTGTGAATCGCTCCAGCTAGAGCTGAAGGTCCTGGCTCGATGAAGCCAAAAGGAAAACATCTGCAAAAAGCAGAGATGAGATCCTATGGCCATCAAACCAGAAACCCTCAACACCTTGACTGCACCTAGAAATTCTAGCCATAAAAATTATGAACAGAACCGGTGACAAAGGGCAGCCTTGGCAGAGTCCAACCCCCCACTGGAAACGAATTCGACAATGCAGACCAAGCTCTGGCAGACCAAGCTCTGGCTCCAGCAATACAGAGAACGAACAGCCCGTAGCAACGGGTCCGGTATTCCATATTCCCCGAGCAACTCCACAAGATAGGGGACACAAATGAAAGCCTTCTCCATGTCAACAAAGCACATGTGGACTGGTTGGGCAAACTCCCATGCCCCCTCCATGATCCTGTAGAGTGTGTAGAGCTGGTCAAGAGTGCTGCGGCCGGGACAAAAACCACATTGTTCCTCATGAATCCGAGGTTCAACTATTGGCCGGATCCTCCACTCCAGTACTCCTGAATAGACTTTCCTGAGTAGGCTGAGGAGTGTGATTCCACAGAAGTTGGAACACACCCTCCAGTCCCCTTTCTTAAAAAGGGGAACTACCACCCTGCTTTGCCAATCCAGAGGTATGGCCCCCAATAACCATGCGATGTTGTAGAGATGTGTCAACCAAGACAGCCACACTACATCCATGCCTTGAGGTATTCAGGGCGGATCTTATCCATCCCTGGAGCCCAGCCACCAAGGAGCTTTTTAACTACCTCGGGGGCCACAGCCCCAGTGATAGGCACACCCCCCCTCTTAACCTCCAGGCTCTTCCTCTTCCACAGAAAGCACGTTGGTGGAATTGAGGAGGTCCACGAAGTATTCTTTCCATCTCCTGACAACATCCCCAGTTGAGGTGAATAGCTCCTCACTTCCACTGTAAACAGTGTTTGTGGAGTACTGCTCCCCCCTCCTGAGGCGGTGGATGGTGGTCCAGAACCTTTTCGAGGCCCAGTATTTTTCCAGGCCCTCATTGAACTCCTCCCACACCCGAGATTTTGCTGCAGCACATTTGGCCTGTCAGTACCTGTCCGCTGCCTCAAGAGTCCCACAGGCCAAAAGGCCCTGATAGGCCTCCTTTTTCAGCTTGACAGCCCCCATGCCACAGTTGCCCCCACAACAGGCACCGATGACCTTCCAGCCACAGCTCCGGGCTGCCGCCTCAATAATGGAGACACAGAACATGGCCCATTCAGACTCAATGTTCCCGGCCTCCATTGGGATGTGGTGGCAGCTCTGCCGGAGGTGGGAGTTGAATGCCCTAGGTGTGAGTGTGAGTGGTTGTGTGTGTATTGCCCTGCAATGGTCTGGTGAGCTGTCCAGGGTGTACCCTGCCTTCATCCAGAATCAGCAGAGATGAGTGCCAGCCTCCCCGAAACCCTAATTAAGATTAAGCGGTTTAGAAAATGAATATGTTTTTTTTCTTTTTTGCCACTGTATGATTATTAATTGTACTTTATGCCTTCAGCAGCAACTGCCGCAGTTAAACACATCCAGCAAAGGGAGATCAGTCTCAGAGATTTTGTCCCACTTCCTTCTGCAAAATTGTTTTAAAAAAGTTTTTTAAAGTTTTTCCCTTTTCAGGTCGTACCAAAGCATTTCTTTGGGATTCTGATCAGGACTTTGACCAGGCCATTGCAGTCAAAGCAAACAATCTTTGGTGAAACTAATCTAATTTAAACCTTTATCAATTGCACTGTAACATTCTGTCTCACTTTTATTGGATATTGTTCTTATGCACACTACAGATTTTCTTGCTGTTTGCTGGTACAGGTGTTCCGTTCGTGTGCTTCCTTGTACTACTGCCTCTCAGCATTCCCTGGTCTGACGTGGACGAGCAGTGGCTTTGTGTGGTACACTACCTAGCCTGCCTCTCCCCCACTGTTGGTTCTGTCCTCTATCACATCTTCATGAATCATGTAGGTGGAGTTCGGGTCTATGACGCCCTGCTGTGCTTTGACATGTTTGGTGTCTGTCTCGTCAACACACTGGGTGAGTCAAAGAAGTAATTTTTAGTTTTGTCAACTCAACGAGGTCCGAAATCTCACAACTCACATAAGAAACAAATAAAAAATTTACTTCATAGTCTACATGTTTATTCTGCTTATTTATTTATACTCAGGTGCATTGCCAATTGTGCACATCACTCTTCTGTGCCAGCCCATGGCACGCCGCGCTGCCATGTTTAGCTACATGCTCTTCTCATGCCGTGGTGTACATCATGCTTTAACAGCTCAGAGTGGTGCTCACCGTCTGCAATCATTCATCCTTCAAGCCTTGTTCCGGGCTTTCCTTTTTTTCCTGCGCTGGTCCGAGCTTGGCACAGGAAACCCCAATTCACTTCATCTCTATGTTATCATGGATGTCCTGGCAATGATGGGCGGCCTTGTCAATGTGTGTCGCATACCTGAGTGCTACAGCCCGGGCAATTTTGACTACTGGTTCAACAGTCACCAGATCATGCATGTAGCAGTTGTTCTGGCTATACTGTTCCTGCACTGGGGAACCATGGAGGACTTGGAATGGCTGAAGGACTACCAGTGTCCTGCGAGATGAACAAAATAAAATTGGTACTCGCTAGGGTTGGAATATGACACGTATGTATACAACATATCTTTGTACTTCATACAATGTATGTTGTGAAGCACTTGCAGTGGCTCAGAGGGTGAAGTTGCCCCATAACTAAATTTAGATTCATAATGCATGAATCTAAATTTAGAATGAAATCCTGCCTTATTTTTGCATAAGGCATAAGGGTTTTTGAAGCCATGAATCCAATGGTGTCCTACAAATTCATTTTTTTAAAATGGCACAAAAATCCAGGCTCTGTGATTGGGAGAACAATTTCTGTATGAATCTACATCATTAGTAAATTTATTGGCTCAAGGTTATATTTCCTTATTTGTTCAGGAGAAGCCTAATGCTCCACATATCCATAAAATATTTTGTTCACTTGCTAGCAAGCACTGCTAACCTTGCATGATTCTTACGTCAATTTTGTTTATCTTCACTGCGGATCCTAGCTAGTTGACAAAATGATCTCATCTAACAAGCTTTCTGAGTTTTTCCGTATTTATACATAATCATCTGGTTATTTGCTTCTCAGTTTGCTAATATGCTAATTTGACAGTATTTTGAGGAACTTTCTGGTCATGTTCTGTTGCTAGTTGGTTAAACTGAGGTAAACTAACACGCCTTGTGAGATAAATGTTTTCAAATTTGAAAGCTTTCTGTTGGCTAATTTCTAGCCTGCTAACACAAGCTGTTTAACAATGAGATGTTTAACATTAATGAATGAAATCATTCCTCACTGCTAATTGCTAGGCAGTTAGCTAGCGCTAGCTAACCTGACAGAACTGGACATACAAATTGGTCAAACGGTATTTTTATCGTCACTTCTAATGTTAGAAAATAAGTAACACTTCCTCTGTTTAAAAAGAAACACTATTATTCTTCATTGCTAATTTTACAAGATTCTCATTTATTCTTCTAGCTGTTCAGTCAGATTTATAAAAAAGGACAAGCTTTCTGAAAAATATACTACATTCATAACATCAATGTTCATGCACAATAAAATCAAGAGTACTTCATGTTCTTTTCAAGTGATGCGGTTGTTTTATTGGAAGTAATATATTCATATTATTTACAATAAAAATAAAAAATGAAAGCTACATTTTGCTCAAATTGTTCTTCCCATTTCTTTCTTTCTTTTTTTTTCTAATAGGTAATTAATATCAGTCAATTAAAAAGTTAAGTTAAGCAAAGGTTTTTTTTTAAATCAATTGTTGACTGGTTGAAGAAGAGAGTTCAGAATTTATTTATTTATTAATTTAAAGAAGGTTTGCATATTACGTACACACTTTCAAAAGTTAATAATTATAATAATGTTAATAATAATAAAGACGGCACGGTGGCGCAGTGGTTAGCACGTCCGCCTCACAGCAAGAAGGTCCTGGGTTCGATTTCCAGCTCGGGCGTTT
>JAOUQZ010000051.1:1434620-1458915 GCA_028564935.1 Neosilurus hyrtlii | reverse complement strand
CTGAGATGGGCGCCAGCCTCCCCGCGACCCTAATTAGGAATAAGCGGTTCAGAAGATGAATGAATGAATGAATAATAATAATAAAAACCCTGAAAAAAAAACAAACAAGAAAAAAAATTATTACTTTCATATCAATATACCAATGTGTCAATCCACCACTTTGGATGATCTGACCACATTGGGTATTAAAGGCACATTTCTTTCAGCTGTTGTAATAATGGAATTGCTGAGTTTAAACATTAGTGAGGGGCTAATGGTGTTGAATTTCATGCTGGAGGTCCTGTAAGTTTCTCTCCATCAATCTTCATCAGAGCTGCTGTCTATCTCTGCATCAGAGAGATCAGCTATGGGGAAGCGCAAGATGGCTGCCACGCCGCTGAGCTGACTTAGTTCTGTAAAACATTTAGATCGACACAGAGAGAAAGAACATGAAGTTATTCGAGATTTATTTACTTTTTAGGACATAGAAAGTGTGAAAAAGAGATAAAACCTACGTTCTCCAGAGACGTGCAAGCTTGAAAATACCCTTCAGAAAAGGAAATAAAAAATTGAAAAATAAAAAATACAAAAATTAGGATCAGAAAAATTATAGGTAAGCATTCCATAAACTACTGACAGCAGTTCCACCAAATTCCACATAAACTTTATGCCACTCCTGCTACAAAAATTTTAATGAGCTCAGCTTTGTTTGATGGCTTGTGACCATCCATATTCCTCTTGATCACATTCCAAATGTTTCACAGGGAGGGGTTCAGGTTTAAAAATTCGGTTGGCTGTGTGGCATGGAGCATTGTCCTGCTGGAAAACCCAATCCTCAGAGTTAGGAAACATTGTCAGAGCAAAAGGAAACTAGTTTTCTTCCAGGAGAACCTTGTACACTGCTTGATTCATGTTTCCTTCATAAACATAAATCTTCCCCATTTCAGCCTTGATAAAGCAACCCCAAATTTTTTTATCTTATTTGAAAAAATTACATTTCATAGGAGATGTGAGACACTGTGACTTGTAGGCCTCTCCAGGTCTACTTCTAACCATTAGATGACCAGGTGATGCGAAAAGCTGAAAATTGGGACAAAATTGGAGATGATGATCTTACTTTGGTCCTCGACAGTTCCACCAAATTTCTCAACATCTCAAAATTTATGAAAACATTATTAATCATGCCCTGCAATGGCCTGGCGAGCTGTCCAGGGTGTACCCCCGCCCTCGCCCAGAGTCGGCTGAGATGGGCGCCAGCCTCCCCGCAACCCTAAGTAGGAATAAGCGGTTCAGAAGATGAATGAATGAATTATTAATCATCAGTATCGTCATGTTCTTCAGCTTGGCCATGTCCAACAGTTTCCTCAGATCAGGACCCTGCAATGGAAATAACATGCCTACGCATCTGACCTTAAATTTTTATTTATCATCTGTTTTTACCTGACTGTTCCTCCGTTGTCCCTCACGTTATCCACAAGTCGGACATATCGGCTCCGAGTAGCTACGTCTTGATGCCTACCATAAAGACCATAAAAATGAACTTGATGACAAGTGATGACATCACGGCAAAATCAAATGTACTCTACATTAAACCACATGCGGATCTTTTCCAGATTAACTGTAGATAAGGTGTCACCTGAATAGTTTGTCACTGATCAACAGGGTGTCTACAGCTAACGCTTCGCTCGCTTTTTCCACGTGTGCCAGTCTGGGTATTGAAAAACAATCAAATTATTCCCCTATGAATTATAAAATGCTTTTTCTTATACATGATTATCTGATATATGACTCTCTGTTACACACACACACACACACACACACACACACACACACACGAGAATGAGAATAAAATGGCGGCTTACCCGTAGAAAGCTCGATCAGGTTCATGTTGCAGCATCTTGTAAAAATCCTCCAAAGCTTTTACCTCACCTGCAGCCTACACACACAGAGAAAGACACTTGAGTACTAAATTATAAAATGAATTGCACATAAACTCTGTATTATATGTAACCCAGATGATGATACCTTTGTATCAGACAGACGACTGGTGACTGCTGGATCAGACAGAACCTCTATGGAAACAAAATCAAACATTTAAGCATTTAATTAAAAAACAAAAACCCTTTGATTACTTGTGGCAAGTAAATAAATCATCATGCAATTCTTCTTGATTAAATAATAAAATAAGACACAGATTACTAGTCTGTTTGTTTTTAACATGAATGCTATATTAAATAAGGGCTAATGATAACCTTTCAGAGAGTACTTGTGTCCAGACGACGCATGCACTAGCATGAATTTGGGCCTGTTCTCCAGCAGAATCTTGCACTCCTGCCTCACTGCTTCTTTAAAGAGATATGAGATGAACTGATCCTTAACGAAACCCGGACTTGCAACCAGTATACATTTCACCACTAAGAGAGAGAGAGAGCAAGAGAGAGAGAGAAGTATAGATGAACCTGATGAATAGAAGCCCAGGTTTTTGAAAAACTTCTGTAAACTTGTGCCTCACCATCGAAGTTGAAGTGTCTCAGAATTCCCTGCATGACGGCTTCATAGAATCGCTCCAGCGCCTGAAAAGGAAAGTAAAGCGCTGAAGAATAAATTTGCAAATTAAAAGTTTGGATTAAAGTGCTGGTTTTAATCTGTTAGCATTCCTACATTATTTTTACATTAAGCCGGTAATGTAAAGTCAATTCTTTGTATCTCAGAGTTTTGAACATTTGTTGAACTTTTACCCAAATATTACTTTTTTTTATGTAGGTATTAAGGAATGTTTTTTAATAAAGTTGCAAGCAGCAATAAAGGGCAGCACGAAAGTTTTGACCCCACCCCTCTGCAATGGAGGAAGCCTGGAAGAAAGCATTTGGGACCACTATGGCTAGTTTCCAAAGACATGTACACTAATTTAAAGGTAATCTACATAAATGTAATTTAAAACATTATCAGATTTTCATACCCGTCCTAAAGGTAGATAAAGAGAACCCAATTAAACAAATAATTACATCTAGTAATTTATTTACTGAGGAAAATGATCCAATATTACAAATCTGTGAGTGGCAAAAGTATGTGAACCTTTGCTTTCAGACCACCTTGTGCATTAATAAGTGTAATTAAATCTTTGTGGTTAATGTTGATCAGCCCTGCATATCCACTTGGAGGGGTTTCACTCCATTCTTCCATACAGTACGGTGGATTTCCTCACATGAGCTGCTCACACAACATTTCTATTGGATTAAGGTCAGTACTTCGACTCTGCCATTCCAAAACATTAAATTTATTCTTCTCTGACCATTCTTTGGTAGAATAACTTATGTCTTTAGGGTTATTGTTGTGTTGCATGACCCACTTGAGATTCAATTAACAGAAAGATGTCCTGTCCACTTTCTTTAAATTTTCAGAATTCATCGTTACATTAATGATGATGAAGCGTCTTGGCCGAGATGCAGCAAAACAGGCCTAAACCATGATTTACATTTTTATTTACGGAATACAGTCCTTGTCAAGAGTGACTGATTTTTTTGTACAACTTAGCAGTTGAGGGTTAAGGGCCTTGCTCATGGGTCCAACAGTGGACATGGAGGTACTGGGGATGGAACTCCTGACTACTGGATCAGTAAGCCAGAGCCTTAACCACCTGAGTCACCACTGCCACATGATACTACCACCACCATGTTTCTCGTGTGGGATAAGGTTGCCTTAGTGCAATGTAGCATTTTCCTTCTTCAAACATAAAACCTTTCATTTACACACACATTTTTTTATCCATCCACATTTTTTCACAATATAAATAAAATAGTGCAATGTCCACTGAACTCCAGACAGTGGAATCTTAATATTATAAATAATAACAGTAACAATAAAATTACCCATAAATGCTCTGCCTCCTATTAAAAAACATGAACTTCAGAAGTCTAATCTATTATCATTCTTTCTATTTTAGCCATGCATATATTTTTTGCTCTCTGCTCCTAGACTTTGTTTTCTTTTTATGCTCTGACCTTTTCATGCTGAGCACAGCTGCCCCTCCTCTTGCGTGGGATGGTGACTTCCACTTTGGCTCGTAGCAAGGTCATGGCCGGAGTCACCAGCACCAGGTTGGCCAGACCCTCCTGCATCACTACGGCCGCCACGTCTGCCTTCTGTGCCGGGTCACATGCCTGCTCTGTGGGATTGGTGGTAATAATAATAGTAATAATAATATTAATGATAATAGTAGCAATAATAATAAACTATGCTATGACCAATCTACTTATTAAATGAGTAATTGTGAGTGTGTTAGTGTGTGAAAACTGTTAAATTTCATTCACTGATAGATTACTGATTCTATGTCTTGAAGAGATACTGATGATGTTAAAACGCACCGATACGGTCGAGCACCACGCTGTCCCATACTTTTTTAGCAAGAGTGAACTTCCTGTTGAGCTCTAGCTCAATGGTGTGGTAGGCACCCATCTGAACAACAAGAGAGAAGAGTGATGAGGACACAACGTATCACCTCAATACACTGAATACAACGATATTCACTGTTTACTCCAGAGCTCTGTTAAATTCTGGCTTCTGATTGGTCCCAGGGTTTGATTACTTTACTACAAACTGTAAACAGATATTGAAGTAAACACACTACACTGCTAAAGTGACACGATGTCCCTCACATGCTTTGGATAATGTGCTTTGTGAGTGCGGCATTAATAATGAAACCAAATCATACCTTGACATACTGGTTCTCCTCAATGTTGGTACCTTTGACTCTCAGCTGGCATGCCTGGGAGTCGAAGTCAATGGTCTCGACACAGATGGTGAGCATGGTTCGCACTCGCGAGCTTCCCACACTGCCTGTGGATGACTCCGTCTGCACTTTTCTGTTTGGGACATGAGTGGGTTTGTAAATAATGAAGCTACGCCTTTTCTCAAATTGTATAACAATGAATCGAGGGCACTATGCATGTGTACAGCATGTGTGCACATGGGGCTGTGGTACCTGATGGTGGAGGCTCGTAGGCTGTCACCCACTTGTACTAGATTATAAGTGTGCCACATATCCTCCGCCTCCTCAGGGATTAAAGTCACCTGACTGACAAATACAATAACACCAATACACAAAATGTAATTAAAAAAATGGTTATGGTGGGTTACCATGGTGGGTTATGAAATTGATTGTGTGCATCTGACCACCGTAACTCAAAAACTAATGGATGGGTTTCAATTAAATTTTCATCAAATGTGGGTCTTTGGACTATGAAGAGCCAATTACATTTTTGTCCTGATCTGGATTGTTTATACCCCGTTTGCACATACATATTCACAGGAAGCCCAGTAGTTGCTGTGATAAACAATGGTAAATGTATTGCTCTCCAGAAGTCATGGGCAGGTCAACATGATCGCCAGAGAGCTGTGAAACTTGAGCACAGTTGATGGCGGCAATCGTGTCGAAAAGCACCTGAGGATGTATGAAAAGGAGAACTAATGTAGAGCTCATAGGCTGGTCGTCGAAAATGTACAGAGAAGATGAGAAAAAGATTAAAGCTTGAAAAGCGGTCACGGGGCCTCAGTCATCATCACTTTCTCCTCCTCAACCAACGCAGAGACATTAATACACCTGCACTAAACTTACCTCCTACTCCGCCTTCCCTACTTTCTTTTTTCAGAAATCTTTTTCAGGTTATAAAGTTCGGTTGTGGTTATATTTGGGTATTACAGTACGTTTACAGTACAGTTTTTTTCAGCATTTGTGTTTTTCTCTTGATATAATAAACTCATTTTCATTGATTGATGCATCTGCTTTTTCTCCCAATACAGCTCTAGGATTATTTTTGGTATACTGATCACTTTCTATGTGGTAGCTCTACATCTTCAAAAGGTACACCAGCATTCAAAGTTTGCGGTCATCCAGAAAATTACAAACTAATAATTAGCTGCAAAATGAACATGAAAGGTTAAATAAACATTCAAACATTGCTTTCATCAAACAAAATCCTCTATTAGCAGCTATGAAATCCTTGCAGACTAGCTGTCAATTTTTTCAACGCAAGATAAAGAAATTTCCCCCCATGCTTCCTGATACACCTCCCACAAGTTGTACTAGCTTGATGGGCACTTCTTCCATACCATATGTCGTGGCGAGACATGTTGAGATATGAGGTCATGAGGGACCAGACAGAGTCTAGAGTTAGAGGATAATAGACCAATCAGAGTGGAATGGGCACTGTATAAGCCAATTGCAGAGCTGGTTCGAGAGAAAAAAGATTTTTCTCTTGGAACAATTTGTTCTGTGTGATTGTTTGCATGCTTTACTTTTCCTAAAGGTCCAATAAACACCTGAAAAACATATGTGAATCTCTCGCGTCATGAACTGGTCACTTTTCACCACGACATATTTGATGTCCCGTACGGGGACCGATAAGGACAGCTCGGTTCTTCTTCCTGGGAACTTCGGATCAGTGAATTCGAGCCTATTAAAAGTGGCCACCAAACATATCGTAAAGCTGCTCCCACTACTTAATCAGGTTAAGATCTGATGACTGCGCTGGCCATTCTATTACTGACAGAATACCAGCTGACTGCTTCTTCTCTTAAAAGTTCTTGCAGAGTATAGATGCGGACACCGAGTCCATTCAATCACACAATGGAGTTTTCTTTCAAAAACTAAAAGAAAAGCCACTTGTCCTAAAAACTGATGGTGACAAGTTGATGCCAAGTTTGTCTTATACCTCATACATGGTACTCAAAAGGCACACAAAAACGCAGTCAGTGTCCCATGATTGCCATGTAACACAGAACTAAATGGCCCATAAGTTGTGTAAAACGATCGCAGTAAGCGTATTAACATAAGTATGACGTACGTTGGGCATTGTGTACAAACTTACAGCGTACAGGGGTTGCGTGCTTTGGTGCACGTTGAACATAGTAGACATGGTTAGAACAGTTAAGGAACTACCAGACATCGCTGTTATGTTTTTTGCAAAAGGAATGATGGACATACAGACCATGATTTCATATAAGAAGTGGGCTGGTTAACTGTCCAGAAAAAGCCTGACAGAGGAAGTGAGAAATGAGTGAGAACATGCCAAGGCTTCACTGTGCATGAAGTGAAGAAGGCAAATTATAATAAACACTTTGCTGGAGGAAACGAACCGACCCCGAAACATCCTGATCCAGTGCCATCTAGTTACACAAGTACACATATTATATCTGCTCTGAGAGCAGCCGAACACGTAAATTTAACCTGCTTGAACTGGAAACGCTGACAAGGGAACTGCTCTTGGTTCTATCTTCAAAGGTTTTAAACATCAAAGTCAAATTCAGACAAAAGGAAATGCCTGGACTGAAAAGTTTAAACACTGCACTACCTTGGTGGGGGTCTGCACTCTCTCAGAGCATGTCTAGTTTACTTATTGGCTCTGTCCCAAATAGCTCTCTACTGTCGATTTCACTGTACACAGTTTGAGACAGAGCCACACACGCTTGTCAGGTGCACTTACCCGGCGTTATCCTTCTCGATATCCTTTTGTATTAGCTTCATAATCGCTCGATACTCTGGTTGGTCTATTAAAACACTTCATATACACTATTATAGCTAAATCTTAAGCGTGTTAATCCGGTGACATCATGTCTTTCGATCATTTTATTTGACACATCCCAGCCATCACTGCAGAATGAATCACCAACAACTCGAGCTGTCGCGGAGGTATTGCGTCATTCGCGCGCGACGCGCAGCCACAAACCGGAAGTGAATTCTTTTTTTTCCCTTTTTTTTTTTTTTAAGTTAAAACCAGGCGGCTTAAAGGGCAACACCACCGGGACATTGACTGTATGCATGTATGTACGTATGTGAGCGAGCGAGTAAATGCATTAATGGGCGTGACATACGGTGACGTCACACATTGGCTTGTGCACATTGACTGTAAAATAAAAGGTTTTAACCCTTTTAATTTAATTTACTTGTCAAATATTTAAAATGCAGAAATCAGTGATATTAATCGTGTATTCTTACATAGTTTTGTATTTTCATTAAAATGAACAAAACAAATAAATTCATACAACAGGGACATATAATCAATCAAATCAATAATTATAGAAATTAATATTGGGACAACAACATCAACAGCTAGTTCTTAAACAGCATAACTGTTGTGCTTTTTACTAAGCTCACCCCACATAATTTAGACACATCAGGCCAAAACACACACACACAGACACACACAGCTCCCTACTCTGTTCCTGCTTGGCATCTCATGCCGTTTATCACCTTTTTAGCCTTACTGACCACATGCTTAATATACTCTCTCCACAATCAAAATACATCTTTGAAAAACAAAAACTCTCAACTTTCTCCAATTTGCTTCCATACAGTTTCAAATCACAATCCCTGAGTTTTTTAACTGTAAAAATCAGACCTTTTGTTTATTTCAACAAAATATTTAAAATCTCTCTTTGTTTCTTGTTCCTTTTGTTTAATTCCATCTTGCAATTTCTTAATTGTGTATATTTACAAATATGTAATTTATCTTAATGGAGAATAAAATACTCTTCCCTGCAGTGTTTCATTTTCCACAATAAACTGTCTCGGTAGCTCTGATCCTGTCTTCACCTAAATGGTTCTGCCATCTAAAAACTCCATAACCAAGTTGGACATTTTCCCTCCAATTCCCATTAGGTGTATCTTTAAAGCTTTAAAGTTCCATAGCATGTCATCTTCCTGTGGGCACCACACCGGATCAGTGGTGCCACTTCCTTTCCTAACATCCCTAAGTGCTTCATTCCTCCTTTTAAAAAACGTTTTGTGATAAAATTTCGCACTAATAGAATTACGAACGAAACGTTTGGTACATTTTATAAACGTCCTCATTCGTTTCAAATGTTACTGGGAAACTATTCTTTATATAACTGCTAGCTATTTATATAAGCCGTCACACGGTTGGCACCATATTGGATTTGCCTCAGGCCGCGTGCGGTGCACACTGAGCCCGTGTGGGAGCAAACAAATTGTGACTATGGTGAGGTGACAAGTGGACTTGCTGATTTGTGCGGCAATCTTACATCTTATGTGCAATTTAATCAGAAGTTCAAAGTGTGAAAAAAAGGTTACAAAAGCCCTAAAAGAGAAAAATGAACATAAGAACATACTTTATGGTTTACCAGCTTTTTTTAAAAATTAATACTGAACTATTTTATACATTAAAAACTTCATCATTCAGTCAATCATAATTTTCTATTTGATTGAAAATGTAGGTGTTTCTTTTTAGTTTTTCTGCTGCGAATCATACAAAATGCAATAAACAAAGTTGCTAATATTTCACATCTTTTACAGTAGTTTAAATATACACATAAATGTAACCTGAAGGCAATCCTTGTTTATTAAAATACCATATTAATATTTCAAGTTCCATGAAGTGAAAAAAGCTCTTCAAGTCACATTAGTGTTTCAAATCCCCAAGCTGTCTATATACACAGCATGTTAATAATATATTTATATTTAAATACATATAACTACATTTTTAGTAAACCTATCATTATTGCTCCAGGTCTGACACACATTTAACTTAACTTAACTGAATAAATAAATAGATAAATAAATAAATAAACAAACAAACAAATGCTTTGTACAATTTTACAGTTCAATAAAAGTCTTTATAAACATATTACTGATGTTGTTATTTCTTTAATATCTCAATTCTGTCCCTAAAATACCTCTTTATAATTATTGACTATCAATCTCACTATTCATTTCTATTATCCTATATTGCAATTCAATATCTACTTTGTACATCATAAGACCCATGTGCCTTTATCATCTCATTATAACAATATTCAGTACATATACTTTGGAATACTAGACCTTAATTTTTGTCTTTAAAATTACACTAAATCCAGAAAGTCTTATTAAAAATGTGTAACTGGACTCCACTGACAGAAATTCTCAATAGGGATTTCAACTATTTTACTTGATGCATATTAATAATCTCAACACTAGAGTGCTTATACTACACATATTTTATAATTAATACATTAAGATTCTAACATAGAATTAGTTGACATAAAGTTACCAATCTCCATGAATTGGCCTGATTTACGACACGACTATCGGACTTACTATTAGGCCTTTTTAGTTTTATACAACTAGTTAAACAAGAAAATTAATATTAGACCTTTTAGAATTATAACGATACCTTTTACAGTTGACTTTGCGTCTATTATAAAACTACTTAAAACAACAGGCAGTGGTGGCTTAGTGGTTAAGGCGATGGGTTACTGATCCGAAGGGCAGCGGTTCAATCGCCACTGTTGGGCCCTTGATCCTCAATTCCTCTGTTGTATAAAAATGATAATTGTAAGTCATTCTGGATAAGAACGGCCGCCAAATGCATGTAAACATGAACATTATTATTTTTACCATGTTATTTCAGACCCAGGCCCAATCTTGTGACATGGCATACCAGATGCCTTACTTTTACATATGTGGCAAACAAACTACAGTGCCATTCATTAATTTTCTGAAGCACTTGATCCTAATTGGGGTCGCGGGGAGGCTGGCACCCATCTCAGCTGACTCTGGTTCCTTTACAGACAGGGAGAGACATTGCTGTCCCTTGATTACCCACAGGGACGGGGACAGCAGTGACATTCCTTTGACAGTGGGGTTCGAACCCCGACCCTGGGATCAGTAATCCAGCACCCTACCACCGAACCACCACCGCCCTACTACACCACTGCTGGGAATCAACCCCAGCATGCAGGCCGTGTGACAGTGCATGACCACAACATCTGTCCTGCCATCTGACGCTGGAATGGGTTTCTAAATAAGAAGTCAGGTCTTCAACCTTCCAGGACTGAAAACCTCTGTTTACTTTAGACATGATCACGTGGTATGCTGATAACTTTTAACACGAATAACTTGATCAGAACAAAGCCGAGGGAGACGTCAGCGTTCAGAGTTGCTCCCAATCAATCCCAGCATGCTCTAGCGCGTGCTCGCGAAACGGCTTGTAGTTATATTTCGCAGCTGTTGAAGTGACGCAACCGGAAGTGATCCAACCACCGAGAGCCCTAAAGCGGTAGAAGAGACCGGAAATGAGTTTGACGCGCTAGTTGAGCAGATAGCGCTGTTTTTTTATTTTATTTTACGGATAAACTAGTGAAAACGACGGGACTTTACATTAGCTGAACGTTAAACTTAGTGTGTTTGGGTCATTACGTGGTTCTAGTTCTGTTAATCTCTTATTTAAGAAACATATTTTAAAGTTTTACATCGTGAGAGAGAGAGGACCAGCGCGAGGCCGGGTGTGCGCGAGCTTCCTCCTGTTGCTGGCAGGTTAGCTTGTTGGCGACATCCTGAGGTAATCTTTTAGCGAGAGGTTAAGACAAAGAAAAGATAAAAAAACGAAATATGACTGAGTCAGACAAATTAAACATCGATTCTATCATCCAACGTCTTCTGGAAGGTAAGTGTCTCTTAAGATTGATGTTTCTGACGTTTGTTTTTTTCTGTCCTTTCCTAGCTACACAGGCTTAGCACTGTCGCGAACAAGGTCTCAAATAGGTGCGCGATCACTACATCAGTGCACTTACCTGTGCTTGAATCGCAACCTACTTAGTGCACTGCGTGTAATTGTTAAGAGAATTAGTGTTCGGCCGTAGTCGGTTGGTAAATAGGGACAGGCGGGAATCACACATACTTTGGCTTTCATTTACCTGTTATTTTATAAAGCAAACGAAAATATAATTTATCGCAAATGTTACTTACAAGTTTAATAGTAAAAAGCGTATTTAGTCATAAGTTTTGTCATATTTTTGTCACGTTGACTCGCATGGACGCCCCACTTCTCAGTGGTGTTTTAAGTCATGATTAGAATTAATTTATTTATTTATTTTTGTGTGTGTGACCCAGTGAAAGGATCCAGACCCGGTAAAAACGTGCAGCTGACAGAGAATGAGATCCGCGGGCTGTGTCTCAAATCCAGGGAGATTTTCCTCAGCCAGCCCATCCTTCTGGAGCTGGAAGCACCTCTGAAAATCTGCGGTAGGTGAAGTTCTCTTCTAATCCCTCAAGCCTTTCCATTTACACCAGATTTGCAGGGATGTTCTACATGAACCGTACCATCATAATCTCCTAAAACATGATTGTGATGATTACATCATTATACATCACCTCCAGGATTTCCCAGTGCAGAGTCACAGTACCAGTGTGCTACACCATAGCTCACTGAGCTTCACTGGTTGCCTGTCCAGCAGCACATTGGTTTAAAATGATGATGATTAATATTATTACTTTTTATATCATCTCAACAGTTTAGCACCGCTTTATGTTAGCAATGTTTTGCATCATTGCGCTCCTATTCTCACAGGTCCTTTAATCAGTCACTACCTGTCATTTCTAGTCTACTCAAGACACTGGTGGTGACGAAGCTTCCCATTAGACAAAACGCTCCCTGTTAGTTTTTAAAAGAATTTTAAAGCTTACCTAAGCATTTTATAATAAATGTGTACAACACTTGAATTCATTTTAATTACATTTTTAAAGTAGAATTGTAAATTGCCTTAGGGCAGTTAGTTTATATGATGCTGTAAAAATGCTTTATTGTTATTATTATTAATTATTACTACTGTCATGTGTGATGGAGTCAGGTGTAGACTTATTCTGGGTGACCATTTTGAAGTGATTTTAATGCAGTGTAATGCGGTTCCACCGTTGCACCTTGTACTCCTGGCTGCGGTATCATCGGCATTCTATTTCCTGATGATCATGTTTCAGTTAATATTAGTAGTAAAACTATTAAATGTAGAAAATTTACAACTTCTGATTGCAGTCCAGTACATTCATTCCTTCATTTCACTCTGGGTGAGGGTGGGGTACACACTGTACAGCTCGCCAGGCTACTGCAGGGCCAACACACACACAACCATTCACACTCACTCTCACACTTAAGGGAAATTTGGAACAGCCAGCCTACTGTGCATGTTTTTGGACTGTGGAAGGAAACCCACG
The DNA here is from genome assembly GCA_028564935.1 of Neosilurus hyrtlii. Taxonomy (NCBI): domain Eukaryota; kingdom Metazoa; phylum Chordata; class Actinopteri; order Siluriformes; family Plotosidae; genus Neosilurus; species Neosilurus hyrtlii. The sequence goes on along the minus strand of JAOUQZ010000051.1, from coordinate 1,445,951 downwards.
CAAGCACTGGGAGAACATGCAACCCCCCAAGCCTGGGGATCAAACCAAGGACCTTCACCGTGCCGTCGTAGTCTATTACATTTCAGTTTTAATAAAGCTATCTGACAGTAGTTGCTATTTTCATGTTTTCAGGGGATGTTCATGGTCAGTACTATGACCTACTCAGGCTGTTTGAGTATGGCGGATACCCCCCGGAGAGTAACTACTTGTTTTTGGGAGACTACGTGGACAGAGGAAAGCAGTCTTTGGAAACAATCTGCTTGTTGCTGGCTTACAAGATTAAATATCCCGAGAACTTTTTCCTGTTGCGAGGGAACCATGAGTGTGCCTCCATCAACAGGATATATGGATTTTATGATGAGTGTGAGTGTGTTCACATTTACTTCATTTACACATCCTAGTGGTGTTCTGTGTGAAAGTACACATGATGATATCATTAAGTCATTAGACCTAGAATTAAATGTTTCTCATCTGTATCTCCCCACTGTTTGTTATTGCTGCAGGTAAAAGGCGCTACAACATTAAACTGTGGAAGACATTTACAGATTGCTTTAACTGCTTACCCGTGGCAGCCATTGTCGATGAGAAGATCTTCTGCTGCCACGGAGGTAAAGTCCATTTCAGAGCCTGTTCCTTTTCGCTGCCTCTGTTCTGCTGGAAGGCTTATTTGCATACTTTTTCTTCTTCCATTCAGCGTGTTTTACATGTAATCCTCCTGAAAAGGACTTGAGGATGGGTAGAAAGTCACTGCTTTCTAAAATCGAAAGGCTGTCTTATGTTTTTTTAAAGCTGAAAAAAATTAATAGTTGATTATAAGAAGATCCAAAGGGGTGTGTTTGCCAGAATGTTAGAAATACAATGAAAGGATTACATTATTTTTCTTTTCTTTTTTCAATTATGATTGGTATTTTCTTCACTGTCCACAGAATACACACTTATAACCAGCCGCCTGTGATGTGGTGAAGCACTGTTACATCAGTGTTAGATCCAGCGTGCTTTTTCATGCACCAAAATTTAGCTGTTGCTGCCTCTAAAATATTTTTTTTGTCATGAGGGATGCAATGACCTTTGCAACATTTCGTAGGTCTATATATTTCATTGACCAGTATAGCGTTCTGTAACTCTCAACTGGTCGCATGCATGTGAGGTCATGGAGGGCTCAGTGATAAAGGACAGTCAGCGCACTCCGTTTAGTGTGGTTATAAGTTTTTCCACCGCAAAAAGCATAACGTGCCATTTGTAGTACATGTGAGGTAAAAGAACCACCACAAAGAAATTTAGGACATTTAACCCAATCGCACCCTTTGAGCACCATCACTTAGATAAATATGCCCTGTTTAAAGAAGTTGCAGTGTTAGCACATTCACTGCACTCAGACGGATTTTGGAGAGATGAGCAGAGTGGGTAACTCCTAAAACCATACTGTTAGGTTCTGAAAAGGTTCAGATCCCAGGCGAATTACATAACCTACTGTTACAACATAATTCAATAATAATAATGATTATAATATTTGATATTTAGAAGAAGGAGGTAAAAAAACTGAACGTATCATTGAGTGTGTTTGTGTGTATTTATATTTATGCAATAATAAATTAGTTTATTTTTTGTGTTTGTGGCATGTTTCAGGACTGTCTCCAGACTTGCAGTCGATGGAGCAGATCCGGCGTGTGATGAGACCCACAGACGTGCCGGATCAGGGGCTCCTGTGTGACCTGTTGTGGGCTGACCCCGATAAAGATGTGACCGGTTGGGGCGAAAACGACCGTGGCGTCTCTTTCACCTTTGGTTCCGATGTCGTTGCCAAGTTCCTGCACAAACATGACATGGACCTTATCTGCAGAGCGCACCAGGTCCGACTCACAAGCATAGCAAGTTTGAAAGCTTAAGCGTGCAGCACGTAAATGTCCGGAAACCTAATATACAGTTTTACTTCTGTGACCTTGAAAAGTAGGTCAAGGTCACTCACAAACTCATCCTAGCATTCATAGTAGTGAGCCAGCATACCAAGTCTGAAAGCCCCAGTTTTGGCATTCCCATAGCTCCTGGGGGCGGGAGCTAATAAACATTTCCCCAGTTTTTAATATACAGTAAAAAATAGAACACCTTTTTAAAATGAGATTTTATACTTGTTTTATTATACAATAGTGTGAAGATAAGGTGATAGACACCTTACCTGTGTGTGTATGTGTGTGTGCGTGTGTATTCTCGTTCTCAGGTGGTGGAGGATGGATATGAGTTCTTTGCAAAGCGACAGCTGGTGACTCTCTTCTCTGCCCCCAACTACTGTGGCGAGTTTGACAACGCTGGTGCCATGATGAGCGTGGATGAAACCCTGATGTGCTCCTTCCAGGTAATTAAAGTTCATTAGAGTGTCATAGAGACGGGAATATTCACAGATTTCTCACTTCTGACCTCATGTTAAAATTTATATATTATATTTATATTAATATATTTACAAATAATATTTTATACTGTGGCCTGAAATGTTGAGTCTGATGTGAACGTTTGTGGTCATGATGTTATGAAACTGTAGATCATGTGACCCATGTGATTATGGTCACTCTAGTCACACTGACTAGTGATTAGAGTCTCTTTTGGACATCTTTTCTGTGTTGGATCTCTGACTTTTTGTTTCTGGATGAGGGGAAACGATGAAGGAGATTACTGCACAGAGCTGTAAACCAAAAACAAATGCCCCGTATTTCATTATTATGTGGCTGCTTAAGAGCAGACACATATTACTATTCACCCAGAAAAAGAGGTTCTCTTTTTCTTGTCTTTATTCTTTTTTCGTTTGACTTAGACTAGAGTGCGTGATGTCATCTTGGAGTGAAAAAAGAAAAGATTATCTTGGAAAAAAGTTTTTTTTAACTCGCTCCTACTCCCATAATTTTCACTCTGCACCAATACATTTTACATCAAAACGGAGGAAAATGTGTGCTGGTTTTGACCATGGAGCTTTCGAGTCAACAGCACTTGTAGAAGTGAAATGGTGAGTGTCTTACTGACAGCTGGACTGTGAAATTCTACATTGAAGTCAATACAAAATTGAGCTTTTTAAAATCATAATTAATATTTTTGGATGGTTCTGTGTCACAACTGTTTCGCATTTTACATATACGGCATTTGGCACACACCCTTATCCAGAGCAACTTACATATATCATTTTTACACAGCTGAGCAACTGAGGGTTAAGGGCCTTGATTAAGGGCCCAATAGTGGCAGCTTGGTGGTGCTGAGACTTGAACCACTGAGCTCCCACTGCCCTAGGAGTAAACTGATTGGTTTGGAATGATGGGGGAAAAAAATGAATTAAATATAATTTAATTAGGCTGATGTATATTTTACAAAATGAAAATGTATAGCTTTTAATCCAAAAAGGTTTTTGTCACATCTGTGATTTATTTTTAACACAAAGTGAAGAGGCTGAATGAACATCCTCGAGGTACAGGTGATTCCACAATTTATGCCAGGGCTTATATAAAACCGTTAAACACCTGTAAATATCAGCTGACCATTTGGATTGGTTTTCAGACCACCCCCAACACACACACACTTTTTTTTTTTTTTTTCACCACGTTTGCCCCACCTCCCTTTGTCACATCCTGTTGTAGCTGACCTATCACCTTTCGAGGTATCCCCTCTCTTCCCCTCATTTGGGATTGTTTTCATGGCTTGGCCCTCATTCCAAATTAATTGAATAGCCCTGGTATAGAGCTTGGCTTATACCCCATAATAATGGTTACAGGTAAAGCATATACGCTTTGATTCTTTGATCTATCACCACCTGTTTTGCCAGAGCTACTTAGAAGCCTGTGTAAACTGTGAGGAATTTTTCTGTGTTCCACAGTTCAGCACGCCACTTTTAATGTATTTTCTGGCAGAAGTTGCAGCCACATCTCAAAATTTCTTTGGGAATTTTTCCAGTTATATATTATTACCCTTTCACTTTCACTTCCACCTTACTGCTGCCAGCTTGCCAAACTTTCATGGGTGTCACAAAATAATACTCAAAGTCAGCCTTTGAGACTGGTGTTCACCCGTCACCTGCATTAATACAGAGAGGAAGGAAAATACTATTCCTTCATGCAGGTCATTCAACTAACTGTCATCTTAGAAAGTTTCTAATACTGTTTTTGTGCGTTTTCTTAGATCTTGAAGCCTGCTGACAAGAAGCTGCCAGCGTACAACGCTACCGGAGCATTTGGATCCGGCCGACCAGTCACTCCACCAAGAAACGCTGCCAAGGGAGGCAAAGCCAAGAAATAACACAAACCCTAACACAGCACACACACTCTCTTCCTTTTCTGTTTCCTTCAGTCTACCTCTTCTTTTATTCCTTGTCTTTCATATTTTTCACCTTTCTCTGTGAATGTTCTGTGCTTTTATTTTATAATTTTTTATTTGACCAATTATGAGTGTGATGGTCAAGTGATTTAAACTACGTATGCACCTGTGTGTGTGTGGTGGGAGTTTAAGATCATTATATTTTACCCGATCACTTTCCTTCATTATAGCTGTATAGAAATAAAAAGGTGTCCCTTTCAGGGATTTATTTTTCCTTTTATTTTTTTTTTATTATTGGACCTAAGCAATTTTTTCCCCTCTTGAGTCTCAGGGTCCGACACACCTTTATCTCCTGAAGCAATCACTATAATTGTGTGCGTACGTGTGTGTGAGTTTTATCACTGCCACTTTTATCACTGCTTTCAAACAGTTTCCTCTTTCATCAGCAGATGGCGTGCTGGAGTTTAAGATGAGGTTTGTAGAGGTTTTTTTTTGTTTTTTTTTGTTTTTTGTTTTTTTATTATTTAGCCTACACCTGACTCATTTGTACAAAATATATCCCTGGCAGTCTTGGTTCCCTCTTCACAATTCTTCCTTTCCTATGCGAGTGATCAGCTTTGCTGTCTCTTTCAGTAAGGATTTTTTTTCAACATCTCACTTTAAAACTGTACAGCATATTACTTGAATAAGAGAATCTTTCATGTTTTGTAGTTATTCGTGAACTTGGACAATAAAGTGAGAATCTCTTAGAGTTCATGAATTTGGTGGTTGTTGTTTTTTAAGAAGAGTAAAGGGATGGTGTGCAGTTCATTGCTTATGCACTATTATTGATTCCTTAGATATACAAAATTTTAATCTCAAATTTCTTGACATTTTATTAGTTTACAAGGTTGTTACATTAAGTTTTAGAGTGATTCATTATATTTTCATCTCAATCACTTTCCTATGCCTGTATCTTGGTTTTTGATATTGCAGATATTTTTTACCAGAAATTGTAGGATTTAAAAATCAATAGCTTTTTAATTAATAAATGAATTACCAATTATCTGCCGAAGGGGAGGTGATTGTGATTATATCTCAGGGACTATTCAGTTCAGTAACATCCACTGAGCCTGAGGCAAATTCAGCATATATTTTACCATACAAAAGCAAACCAAGTCACTGTATTTATGGGTAACTTTTACATGTTTTAACCATTTCAGAGAAGGGTCGGTGAGCTCTGCATGCTCCAATTAGGACTATATGCTGTATTGTAGTGATTTTATTTAATTATGGTTTTTCAGTTTTTAAACCCAATTCAACGTTTAATGTATACTGTGTGTAAATATAAGTAGACTGTGCTCAGTAATGGTGTTTTTGAACCCATTAGGTTTGTATTTGTTATGTAGAAACATAAGATTCTCCATCAAGGTTGGTTTATTTAACTCTAAGGTGTAGAACCTTGATAGGTGGTGATTCCATAATTTTTGCCAGGGGTTGTATTCAATAATTTATCTTTAAGATTTTTACTCTGCTCAGTGGGGATCTGGGTCCCTGCAGTTATGACAGTACCATCCATTCCAGAGTGGGAAATATGAGAGAAGGTCCATTTCTGAAGCACCGCTTTATTATTATGCCACAAATTGCCTTAAGTCTTTGTCAAAGTGGAGAATGCTAAAATTAAGGTGGCCCAAGCCTCCTGATCTAGTGGTAGTCTGGTAGTTATAGGTCCTCTGGGAGGAGACATGGGCCAAAATCTGATTGATTTTGATAATTAGTTTTTTTTATTCCTTCTTAGACCTTTATTCCTTTTTGACAGTAGTGAGGTTTTATCTTAATGTAGAACTTTTGGCTGTTCAACCCATTGACAACAAGGCCCTGATCAGCTCATAGTGTCAAAAAGCTAGCATGATTTGTTGAAATAGGAATTAGCTAATATTTTGTATATGTGGGTTACCTGAAGTGCAATCAGTGTACCAACTAATGGGAACATAATTTAACAGTATATTGGGCTTCTCCTTTGAACTGAGAGTCAACCCACCTGCAGAGTGATGAGATGGAGAAAGTATAAAGAACTAAATGCAAATTTGTATTGAACAGCTCCCTGGCAGCAAGTCAGAATAACTCAGACTTATTGTTTTGAGGATTACTCCTAAGCCTTGCTTGACTTGTTCTGCAGGAAATAGAATTTTAAAATTATGACAGCAGGCATGCTAACACACCTCATGAGAAAACTACATGTACGCAGCTGAGCTGCTAAGTCATACGTATTTATGGTATTTGAGGAGTCTTTAAGTGGAGGGGGCTGAGTCTAACCCCTGGCAGCCCCCATCCTGTAGACCACCTCAAACTTGGCTGAAGTGTCAGATACTAATAAATGACCTTTGCATTGTCATCCTTCATGAAGAGCCATTGGAATCAGAGGGTGAAAGAGTAGTATCAGCACATAGTATATGACCTCCCATTTGATTGCTATATTTATTCTCTTGCACAAAACGCCTGTGACTGATGTACAGAACAGGATGTTCCTACCCCTGCGAGGGAGGAAAAAAACAAATTAGTGTAACCCAAGTAGAGTGAAGAGGGTATTTTTTCCCCTAGGGATACAATATCCCTTGGTTAAATCCAGTGACTCTGGTCAGGACCAAAACAACTGGGAATTGTGTGATTCCTCGATTCCCTGTGTCAAGCATAGCAAAGATCCCCCTGAAACACCTTTTTTCTTGGGTGGCCACGGACAGCTGTATACAACCTCACCTATAGGAATGCTGTACTTGATGCTGTGTAAGGTTAGTGTGACACAATAATCTATGAAGACAACTCGTGAGTTCCTCTTTGCCGGTGACTGTACATGGAATGCTAGTACACAGTCTGACATACGAGTATGGACTTGTTCTCCAAAGCCTATGATGACTTTGTTCTTACAATAAGCAAAAAGGACCTAAGTGATGCACTAGCAAGTCCATTTCATCCCATTCTCTGCACCAACCATCTCAGCCACTGACTGTGATGGTTCAGAGAACGGCATGAAAGGGGCTTGCTAGTGCATCACTTCAGTCTTACAATAAGTACAAAGAACACCAAAGTGATGCACTAGCAAGCCTCTCGCTCCTTTCATGCCGTTCTCTGAACCAACCATTACAGTCAATGGCCAAAAGCTTGCTGCAGTAGAAAAGTTTGTCTACCTTGGAAGCACACTGGCTCCTACAGGATAGCCAAGGCCAGTTCAACCTTTGATAGATTCTGAGAGAGAGAGTTTGGGAGAAAAGGGGAATCAGCCTAGAGATGAAGCTCAAGGTGTATTGCACAGTTGTGCTGCCCTCTCTGCTCTATGCTAGTGAAACTTGGACAGTGTACAGGCAGCTGAACTTCATATGAGATGTCTCAGAAAACTGCTAAACATCAAATGGCAGGACAAGGTTCCAGACACCGAGGTACTCCAGAGAGTGGACACCCCAACTCAGGTGGGCAGGTGACATATATCGCATGTACGATGCACGCCCTCCAAAACGCCTGCTGTGCGGTAAGCTGAAAGAAGGGAAGCACTCTCAAGAAGGCCAAAAGAAGTGGTAGAAAGACACGCTGAAACCCAAGACCGCTCCACTTGGCACTCTATGATCCATGCAGGTGTAGCAGTGTACAAAGCAAGGCGCGTCGAGGAGCAGAAGCAGAAACGCCAGCAATGGAAAAGCAGAAAACGTACCAGCCCTCCAGTGATCCTGTGTCCACATTGCAATAGACAGTTCAGAGCGAGGATTGGACTGTACATCCATCTTCACACCCACACCAACCAGAAGACATGGTCGTCTTCGCCTGCGAAGAGCAGACATCATCATTTACATTTACAGCATTAGGCAGACACTCTTATCCAGAGCAGCTTACAGAAGTGCTTATTAAGTTCATTCCACCACCTTGGAGCCAGAACAGAGAAGAGTTTAGGTGCATTTTTCCCTTGTCCCTTGATAGAAGGAGGGACCAGTCTAGCAGTGCTAGAGGATCTATGAGAATTTGGTGCAGTGCGGAGTGTGATAAGTGCTTTGAGGTAGGAGGGTGCCGGTCCATTTTTGGCGTTGTAGGCAAGCATTAGTATTTTAAATCTAATGTGAGTATCTACAGGAAGCCAATGGAGAGATCGTAGCAGTGGAGTGGTGTGGAAAAATTTAGAAAGGTTGAAAATAAGCCATGAAGCTGCATTCTGGATCAGTTGCAGTGGTCACATTTCGCTCAAAGGTAGACCTGCCAGCAATGAGTTGCAGTAGTGTAGTCTTGAGGTGATAAGGGACTGAACAAGTATCTGAGTGGCTTTAGTGGAAAGAAATGGATGAATCCTTCGGATGTTAAAGAGTAGAAATTGACATGATTGAGAGAGATTAGTGATATGAGAAGAGAAGGACAGGCAATTGTCTGTGGTTACTCCAAGGCTTCGTTTTTTTTAATTCTGTTGGTACATGAGTTATTGATGATAGTGGAGGTAAAGGGGAGAAGGCCTTGAAAGATAGTCTGGAGTATCATGGAAGGGATTGGATCCAGTGAGCAGGTGTAGGATTGCATGATGAGATGACTTGCTGGATGTCTTCAGTTGTGATTTTGGAAAACTGTGCAAGGGAAGGGGAAGTGGAATCTACACTGTAGTATTGGAGATGGGGTGAAAATAAATGTCTCACAGATTTGTTTAATTTTCAGCAAAGTTTTCAGCGGTCAGAGAGGATGGGGGAGGTGAAGCAAATGGATTGAATATGGATGGTCTTGTGTAGCAGTATCCAACTTTTCCTTCTAGAAGTCTTAGCAGAAGTCACATCAGATGAAAATGTGTATCTGATTCAAGTTGAGATTTCTTCCAGTTTCTCTCAGCTGCTCCGAGTTGTCTACGATTTGCTTTGCAGCACCTCCGAGAGCCAAGGAGAAGTGCAAGAAGTCGTCTTGGATGTTGTAGATAGCGGACAGAAGTAATCCATGGATTCAGAGAGTGAAGCGAGGAAAGTGTCAGTAGCAGATTCTAATGGTAAGGAAGAAAAGGAGACTGGGTTTGGAAGATAAGACAGGAAGCAACAGTTGAAGGAGATACAGTGTGGAGATTCTGCCGAGTAGGGAAAGAAAGCTGAATGCTAGTGTTAGATAGAATAGTGAAGGAAACGTGAAAAGGTGATAGTAAAGGAAACCATGTAGTGGTCATCATCATGTGACCTCCCGTTTGATTGCTATATTTATTCTGTTGCACAAAAAGCTTGTGGCTGATGTACGGAACAGGATGTTCCTACCCCTAAGCGGGAAGGAAAAAACAAATTAGTGTAACCCAAATAGAGAGGAAAGGGTGTTTCTTTCCCCTAGGGCATAGCAAAGTTCCTCCTGAAACTCCATTTTCCTTGGGTGGCCATGGACAGCCATGTACAACCTCACATGTGGGAGAGGTCTATTTGATGCTCTGTAGGGTTAGTGTGACCAGGTAAAGATGAAAACACACTGTAAAATGACTCCTGCAGCCTGGTATCCTGTGCTGTTAGGAATGGCAATAAATAGGAACTGAACTGAACTGAAGGGGCTATACTTTCATTAATTTTCTGAACCGCTTGGTCCTAATCAGGGAGGTTGGAGCCCATCTCAGATGACTCTGGACGAAGGCAGGCCATTGCACGGCAACACACACACACACACACACAACCATTTACACTTACTCTCACATCTAAGGGCAATTTGGAACCACCAATTAGCCTACTTTGCATGATTTTGGACTGTGGGAGGAAACTGGATTACACGGAGGAAACCCACGCAAGCCCAGGGAGAACATGAAAACACACAGAGACACCCCAAGCTCAGGAATCGAACCCAGGCCTTCTTGCTGTGAGGTGGACGTGCTAACCACTATGTCACCGTGACACTCAAGCTATACTTTATGGTTTTATCACAAAGCCACAGGAACCACCTCTCTGTGGTTTCAGGAGAGTAACGTATATTTGAATCTTTTCACCTGTCCTCACAACTGAATTCTCTAGGTGGGTAGTAAAACAGTGACTTTGGATAGACTTTGAAAAACATGGAAGACTGTCTATGCAGTTGCCTTGCATTGCATTATCCGTTAGAATTACTACAGTTAATGCAATTAATACAGTTAATGCTATCAGTGTAGTCTGATCTATCTTTTAAAAGGTCCTATGTTTTAAATGTCTTAAAAATGATACAGTGTTGTTTTTGGGTGTGGCTGGTGGAGTCACCAGCTGTTATCCTGCTCCATCTTCCCAGTATTAGGTCAATGATGAGCAACATGGAGGAAAAGGTATACATGGTTCTTGGATACCAACAGTTGAGATGTCACCCTGTTTGAGTTTCCTCTATCACTTAATATGACCCTTCTTTAATAATGGAAAAGTATAGCTAGGAGAGCACAACACTGGGCTTTTCTGGCCATCGATTACCATCACTTGGTCAAAAGCATTTCTCAGGGACTCATTGTGTGACTGCTCCAACAGGAAATCCCCAAGGGAATACCTTGCAAAGAGAGGAGGGGCAGAACCCCACCGTGGCTGGCATGACATGAGGTAAGGTCATGGCATTTATGGGAGCAGCTGCTGACTTTACCAGGCTTTGAATCACCTGTCAGTCATCTGCCTGGGACTGTAGCTCTTCCTGTAAGCATGCAGACACATATATAAATTCTGATTTAGCACTGGTGAGAGCCATCATCTGCTATTGGTTGGTTAAAACTGCCAGACATCAAATGGGGTGGCAAAAGGAAAACAACAGGAGTTGTTGACAAATATATTGAGAGATGTAAATTTTAAAAAATGAGGTTGATTCATTAGAAAAAGCCGGGCAGGAGCAAAGGTGACATAATCCACCATTTGAAGAAGACATGCACTGTGTGCACAATTATTAAGTGATTATGTTGACCTTATCATCATTTTATCCATAATTTCCAACTCCAAGCTGTATAAATTCGAATGCTTATTGGATTTAATGCATATCAGGTGATGTGTATTTGTGTAACGAGGGTGGGTGTGGCCTAAGGAGATCAACACCCTATATCAAGGTGTGCATAATTATTAGGCAGATTCTTCTCAGGAAAAATGG
>JAOUQZ010000051.1:1414893-1434520 GCA_028564935.1 Neosilurus hyrtlii | reverse complement strand
AGTCGATCATTGAACTGCGGCCTAGGGTGTCCTGGTGCCATGTGCACTTATGGACACCCTTATGTTCGAACATGGTGCTTGTGATGGACAAACCATGACGAGCACAGAAGTCCAACACCAAAATACCATTCAGATTCAGATTGGAGAGGCCGTACCTACCAATCACACCCTTCCAGGTCACACTGTCATTTCCCACATGGGCGCTGAAGTCTCCCAGGATGACGAGAGAGTCCCCAGGAGTAGCGCTCTCTAGCAAACCCCCTAAGGACTCCAAAAAGGGTCGGTTTTCTGAACTGTTATTTGGTGCATAAGCACAAACAACCTTCAGGACCCATTCCCCCACCTGAAGTCGGAGGGAGGCTACCCTTTCATCCACCGGAGAGAACCACAACATGTGGGCACCAAGGCAGGGGGCAACAAGGATGCCCACACCGGCTCGCCGCCTCTCTCCATAAGCAACTTCAGAATGAAAAAAGGTCCTGTCCCTCTCGAGAGTGGTGGTTCCAGAGCCCAAGCTATGTGTTGAGGTGAGCCCAACTATATCTAGTCTGTATCTCTCAACCTCACGCACCAGCTCAGGCTCCTTCCGCCTCCAGAGAGGTGACATTCCATGTCCCAAGAGCCAGAGTCAGTAGCTGAGGATCGGTCCGGCAGAACCCACGCCTTCAGCTGCTACCCGGCTCACATTGCACCCAACCCTATTGCCCCTCCCACAGGTGGTGGGTCCATGGGAGGGCGGACCCATGTCTTCTCTTCGGGCTGGGTCCGGCCGAGCTCCATGGGCAGAAGCCGGACCACCAGGCGCTCACCTTTAAGCCCCTCCCCAAGGTCTGGCTCCAGGGGGGGACCCTGGTAACCCGCATTCGGACAAGGGAAAGTGTGTCCTTGTAATTGTGCTCATAGAGGTCTTGTGAACTGTGCTTAGTCTGGACCTTCACCTAGGACCTGTTTGCCTTGGGTGACCCTACCAGGGGCAAGATGACCCCCGACAACATAGCTCCCAGAATCATTAGGACATGCAAACCCCTCCATGATAAGGTGGCGATTCGAGGAGGGGTTTCTAAAATGTAATTTTGTTTAAAAAAACTTGGGAAATGGCATCTTTCTATGAGATGAACATTGTGCAAAATTGTTGCACAATGTGGGATTTTCATAGAAAATCTATAACGACCTCAGAAACACGGAAATGATTCCCATGCACGAACCACATAACCAACATTACAATTTTCAAACCAGTAGTTCAGATGTGAAAATGATGTTTTATGCAAAAATTCTTGTTCCAATTGTATATAGATATCAATTTAATATACCACAGTGAGCATTTAGCCTTCATTTCCCTCACTGTAAGATGATGTTTGGTCAAGTTTGCCAGATTGACCAACTCCCATTCTGAGATGTCTTGGACTTCTTGATATCGTGGGTTATCTGTTTCTTTCATGGAAATTGACAAGTATGGTTATGCTTTGAACTGACAGTGACACCTATTGTCCTTTGAATGAACTAGTACTGTAACAGTTCATAGATTAACTATGCCTATCCTTCATAGACTACAATGCCTAAGGTCAACAGTATTGCACTGGACTCACTTTTAATGGTCAAGTGGGTTATCTGGTTCTTGCACAGTGCCACAGAATTAAGAGATGGAAAATCTTTAATGAGAACACATCAGCCTCACAGCAAGAACGTCCTGGGTTCGATTCCTGGGCTCAGGCATTTCTTTGTGCAGTTTCTCCCCATGGGCAATTTCTCCCCATGCTTGCGTGGGTTTCCTCTGGGTACTTCGGTTTTCTCCCACAGTCCAAACACATGCACAGTAGGCTAATAAGCTGTTCCAAATTGCCCCTAGGTGTGAGTGTGAGTGTGAATGGTTATATGTGTGTTTGCTCTGTGATTTACTCACAGAATTGGAACAAGCTCCGGTCTATTGTGTCAAACTGTTTTTTTCAAAAACTTCTTGAATCACCTACTAAAAAAAATCAGACAAATCATTCAAAATTTTAACCAACTTGAAAATAATTAAAAAAACACAACAAATCAACCGACATACCAACAATAAATCAATTATATAAGGTGTTACAGTATGGGTTTTACTGGAATTTTTATTGAATAAATAAGGATAAAAATTAATAGATATATAATAATATTTTTTACATTAATTTTTTCATTTATAGGTACAGAACAGGTGTACTTACCTCCAATTTTCGCCTTTTTTCAACAGGCTTGGATTTTTGTTTTTTTTTATGTTGATACTTGCTGGACACTGTGGTCACTGGTGCATGAGAAAAAATGGTTGGGACAGCTGTTTCCAGCAGTATTTTTCCGTGTGTGGTCCCAAAGCCAAGAGCTGCTTCAAGGCGGGCACAGAGTCGAAACATAACGGCTCGAAATGTTCACAACACAAGAGCAAATGTTCAGTGGGGAACCACTGGTCTCGGGTCCTACACACCTGCATCACCTACTTCTCACGTGATTCTGGATTCTTGGGAAACTTGAACAAGCTGTAACCTTTTACACGGGTATTTGAACAATACACGGCCATGCAACTCTGCCATTTCCGCAAAAAAAAAAACATGCACAGATTGAAACGTTTGGTTATTGAAAACACAGGAAAGGAGTCCAGACGTGTTCTGGCGATGAAGTCATTTCTGGGTGGACCGAGAAGACAAATTGCACTTTGAAAAAATATTGGTATTGAGTCGTTTTATCAACAAAATCACACAAAAGACTCTGAATTTATTGGGAAAATAATGTTGCATATAACTGTTGTGAATACACCTAAGATAAACAGCCAGGGTTGAAATTAAGCATCATTTGTACTTTCAGTAATAAGCATTAATCTGGTGTGCATGCTGATTTGGTAACAGGTTGACATTGGTAAAATCGCTAACACTACCTGTTTAGCATTAAAAATGGCTGGTCAATAAAATGTGTTTAATCCAAACTATTACTACTACTAAGTGTATATTTCATACACATGCATCCTTGTCTTAATGATAATATTAATTTTGCAATATGTTTGGTGTTTATCTGTAATTTGGTGGTGTGAAACAAAGGAGTGTGTATGTGGGGACATGCATGTGCACCCTGCATGCCATGCACCCTTATTTTATGCGGTCTATGTGTGTACCATTCATTAAGCATTCATTCAGCATCAGTATATGGAACTCAGTTATAAGTAGCACTTAATGTAATTATAATTATGAGTATGATATAATAATTATGAGTATGAATAATGTATGAGCGATTTATATATGTATATGTAGCAGCCCCTTAAAAAATCAGGAGACCACTTTTTCAGGTTTTACTATTTATAGGTATGTATTTGAAGAGCATGAGCATTTTGTGTTATTCTATAAACTGCTGACAACAGATTACACATCAAAATATTGTAACTTAGAGCATTTAATTTTAGAGAATGACAACTGTTTAAAAAAAAGATGTTTTAAGACTGTGTAACGAATAGAAATCAAGATCACATTAAATTTCAAATGGAAACTCTGGTTACCTTCCTCAGTCCAAAGCCTCTGTTAGACCTTCATATACAGTGATGCTTGAAGGTTTGTGAATGTTTCTGCATAATTATGACCTAAAACATTACCAGATTTTCACACAAGTCTTAAAAGTAGATAAAGAGAATCCAGTTAAATAAATGATACAAAAATATTTTACTTGGTCATTTATTTATTGAAGAAAATTATCTAATATTACATATCTGTAAAAGTAAGTGTCTAAAGGTATGTTAACCTTTGATTTCAGTATCTGGTATGACCCCCTTTTGCAGCAATAACTGCAACTAATCATTTCCGATGACTGCTGATCAGTGCTGCACACTGGATTGGAGGAATTTTAGCCAATTTCTCCGTACAAAACAGCTTCAAACCTGGCATGTTGGTGGGTTTCCACACATGAACTGCTCGCTTCAGGTCCTTCCACATTGGTCTAAGGTCTGGACTTTGACCTGCCCATTCCAAAACATTAATTTTATTCTTCTTTAAACATTCTTTGCTAGAACAACTTTTGTGCGTAGTATCGTTGGCTTGCTACTGAGTTGTTTTGCTGTACGATTTTTGATTTCATACTTGCTGTATGTTTATGTAGCACCTGGTCCTGGAGAAACATTGTTTTGTTTCACTATGTACTGCATCAGCTATATGTGGTTGAAATGACAAGAAAGCTTCTTGAACTTGAACTTGAACTCTTGGACTACATGACCCACTTTCTCTTGAGATTTAAATCATGGACAGATGTCCTGATATTTTCCTGTATGATATTTGCCTGGTATAATTCAGAATTCATTGTTTCATCAATGATGGCAAGCCATCCTGGTCCAGATGCAGCAAAACAGGCCCAATAAATAATACTACCACCACCATGTTTCACAGATGGGATAAGGATCTCATGCTGGAACTCAGTATTTTCCTTTCTCCAAACATAACACTTCTCATTCAAACCAAAAACTTCTATTTTGGTGTCATGCATCCACAACACATTTTTTCCAATAGCCTTCTGGTTTGTGCATGTGATCTTTAGCAAACTGCAGACAAGCAGCAATGTTCTTTTTGTTTCACAGATGGGATAAGGATCTCATGCTGGAACTCAGTATTTTCCTTTCTCCAAACATAACACTTCTCATTCAAACCAAAAACTTCTATTTTGGTGTCATGCATCCACAACACATTTTTTCCAATAGCCTTCTGGTTTGTGCATGTGATCTTTAGCAAACTGCAGACAAGCAGCAATGTTCTTTTTGGAGAACAGTAGCTTTCTCCTTGCAACTCTGCCATGCACATCATTGTTGTTCAGTGTTCTCCTGATGGTGGACTCATGAATGTTAAGCCAGTGAGAGAGAGGCCTTCAGCTGCTTAGAAGTTACCTTGGGGTCCTTTGTGACCATGCCGACTATTACAGCCATGCTCTTGGAGTGATTTTAGTTGGTTGACCACTCCTGGGGAGGGTAACTGTGGTCTTAAATTTCTTCCATTTGTACACAATTTGTCTTACTGTGGATTGGTGGAGTCCAAACTCTTTTCCAGCCTGATGAGCATCATCAACCCTTTTTCTAAGGTCTTCACTAATCTCCTTTGTTCATGCCATAATACACTTCCAGAAACATTTGTTGACACTTTGATAGATCTATGTTCTTTATATCAAACAGGGTGCCCACTCATACCTGATTGTCATTCCATTGAATGAAAACACCTGAATCTAACTTCACCTTCAAATTAGGTGCTCATCCTAGAGTTTCACAAACTTTTGCCACTCACAGCATTGGATCATTTTCCTCAATAAATGAATGACCAAGTGAAAAATATTGTCAGATTTATTTAACTGGGTTCTCTTTATCTACATTTAGGACTTGTGTGAAAATCTGATGATGTTTTAGGTCATATTAATGCAGAAATATATCAAATTCTTGGGCGTTCACAAACTTTCAAGCACCACTGTATAATAAAGTGGTTTGGAAAATAAAATGAAAATTATACGAAATGAACTTTTTATGTCACTCCTGGTACAAAAAATTTAATCAGCTCAGCTTTGTTTGATGTCTTGTGACTATCTCAGATTAGTCAGATTTTTCACAGGGGTTCAAGTCTAAAGATTGGGTTGGCCATGACAGGGTCTTCAGATTCTTCGTCCACACATTGATTGACCTGGCTGTGTGGCACAGAGCATTGTCCTGCTGGAAAACCCAATCCTCAGAGCTAGGAAACATTGTCAGAGCAGAAGAAAATTCTTCAAAGTTTTCTTCAAAAATATTCAAGTTTTCTTTCATAAGAACCTTAAACATTGCTTGATTTCAGCCTTGATAAAGCAACCTCAGACTCCATCAAATTTCAGAAACACTAAGACATTCCAGCCTCTCCAGGTCTCCTTCTAACCATTAGATAACCAGGTGATGCGAAAAGCTGAAAATTGGACTGCTAAGAGAAGATGACCTTACTCCGGTCCTTTATGGTCAAATTCTTATGGTCATTATTAAACATCTGTCTGGTTCTACTTTGTTTCTTATTTACTGATAGTGATTCCTTTGATAGATTATTGATAGATTCTTAGTTATTAAAGGGCTTCTATTTATTTATTTATTTATTTATTAGCTTTGCACATCTGAGTCAACCCCACCCTGAGTTACCTCTTTCAAATCATGCTTGCAGTGCGCTTACTGTCAGCTGCTAGTTGCCATTTTTTTTTGTAGGTCATTCGATGTCATCCTACAGTTGTTGAGGCATATTCGGAAGAGTTGACGATCAGCTTGGTTAGTGGAGAAAGGTTTTCGCCCTCTGCCAGTCTGTAACTATGTTGTCCCCAGTATCTGCTGCTTGAACTTGTTTTATGAACATTGAAATTTAGGATGGAATCAACCTGATGTTTATTGTATTCCTCTGCCAGTAAAGCTGTAACTGAACTCTTATTTTTATCACACAGAATGTTTTTGAAAACTATTTTGGCATGATGAATAGATGTTTTTGAATTCCAAATTTAAACTTAAGGCACTTTTCAGTTTTTGCATCCAATCTGCTTTTACTGTAAGAAGATAGTGATGACCACAGCGTTGAGTTTTATCACTTGCCGGTGCTAAATGAGATTCGATTTAAATAATCTTCAAATCAGTACCTTATTATGTAAAATGAGGTGCTTCTGTTGGAATTCACAGACACTGGAATGAAATGGCTGCCATACATAAAGATGCTGATTTGAAATAAGATTGAAGTGGAATGTTCATTATTACTGTGGCTGTATATATTTGTAGACAGGAGCACAGAAGACCCCTATGTACTTGTAAGACTCGTCCACATCTTGCTCTTCTCATAGCTGTACTACAGAACATGCAGTACAGCGCTGAGTGAGAAGAAAGGTGTGAACAACTGCCCTGACTGAGAATCATATGTGTGAAGGAATATACTTAGAAATGTAATTAGCATTAGAGCTTGGCTTTCAACATTTAATTAGAAAAACAAAACTGCTGACTGTTCTCCCTCATTGAACTGTACTTTTGGAGCAAAGCAAAATTTGGTGCATCCATAGGAGTCCATAGTGTGTATTCCATTGCTTGGTTCGTCTTTAGTTATATTTAACTTTGACACTAAGACAAATGTCGCAAAAGCAGCTGCTGCATGGTACTCCCTGAGCCTTATACAGAAATTACTGCAACACCATTTATACAATATTGCAGAAGAAATAGAAAAAAAAGGTGAAGAAACTGCAGAGTACACACAAACACACACACACACGTTTGTTTTAGGGGATGCCCGCTTTACAATTCAAAAGTTTGAATATAAGAACCACCCTAGTGTGTATATATAGTGAAGATTATACACCAGCACGTTTGTCTAAAACAGCTCCTAATAAAAGATTACTTCTCTATAATTTTTGGAGAAAATGTATTGAACAATGCTATTGTAGGCAGTGAGAACCAAAAGAAAAAAAACCCCAAAACAAACAAAAAACAATAATTTCATCAAGTATAGTTTAGTGAATGAAGAAATAAAAAAATACAGTACACTTATACAACTTAACAAAATAAAGATAAATCAGAAACAAAGTACGACTGAAGTATTTATTTCATGTTATATTGGATCATATTGATGAGAGATCATATTGATAAGTAAATAAACAACAATATATAGTAATAACAAAAATAACAGTCTCTTTTTTGAGAAAAAAAGTTAATATTTAGTATGAACATTCTTTTCGAGGCATAGTGTACATTTTTTTTAATTTCTTCACTTAGTACACCATTCCATATGGTTTGAAGTTCATTCATGCTATGCAAAAGAAAAAAAAAATTTTTAAAAAGAATTCTGAAAATTTTGGTATTTTCAGTGTTTTTGTTTATTAGCCATACTTTTACCACAATATGCTTGTTGGAATTATTTTTTTGGTTCTCACTGCCTACAATAGCATTGTTCAATACATTTTCACCAAAACATTATAGAGAAGTAATTCTTTACTTCTTTTTATTAGGAGCCCTTTTAGACAAAAGTGCTGGTGTATAATCTTCACTGTACACTACTGTACACACACACACACACACACACACACACACACACACACACACACACACACACACACACACACACACATATATATATATCATATGTCCTGGAAAAAATTAAGAGACCACTTTAAATGAGTCTCGCCATATAGACCCTAACAAACTGATTTTTAATAAAGGAAAAACAATCAGAGACTCATTTATCATTTAGTAAATTCTACATTCTCTTTAGGCTCTTGGTGGCTCTGTAGTCTGTCATTGGAACACTATGTACAAGGCAGGAATGCACTACATATATTCCTGGAGATATTTCAGAACCTCATATACACATTCACGCACTCATTCACGCCTAGCGGTGACTTTTTTTTCCTTGTGGGGTGAGAGGGAACTGGAGACCCTGAGGAAACCTATGCAGACATGAGGAAAAGCTGTGAAACCGTACAAACGGTAACTGGAGCTCAGGATTGAGCCTGCTGCAATGTGTTTCAAATATTTCTAGCAGCACCACGTTATTTAAAAAAGAAAATTCCATGACACAATGTTTTAAAATAAATTAAAGTTCAGGCGGATTAATTACAAAACTACGCAGCAGATTTTCATTCATAGAAATTTTTTGTGATACTTGTGGAACCCCACTCAGCTGCATAATGATTACTTTAAACAGTGTATAAGGAAACTTGAGAATGAAGAATACATTAAATGATTTATTTAAAATACACATAATTATTGACCTAACTGATTTAAAATGGAAAGTGTTTGAATCCCAAATCAAGAAATTTGTTCTTTCATAGTTTGCAAATGGAACCATGAAAAAATCCCATTGTCAGGTGTAATGACTTTCTCAAGTACATCAAACAAAATCAGAAATTCTGATGAGTGTTTAATTAGATTGTGTTTGATATGAATGAAGGTGGAAATACATTTCTTATCATGGATCCTGTTGGCTTGTTATGAACTATTATAAATTTCCAATCATTTGATTATATAGACTGAGGAGATCTGTTAGATTATAACATGAGCCTAAATGCCATGACGCTTGTTCAGCTTTTTTGAAGTCGATAAAATTTCAGAATGGATTTCAGAAAGAATGCATCGTAAATCAATAGTTAAAATTTGCTCATCTTTCAAATCCACAACTGCATACTCCATACATGCTTACTTTACTATTAAAAGCTCTACACACACTGACTGAACATCGGGATACCACGATGATGTGCGTGGCACATGGAAATGCACATGTGGGTGTACATGTAAGTGCTATCCATAGTGGCGTTGAAATGTGTATTAGCTGCTTTAGGGTCCACCTCTGAGGCTCAGTATGTCACTGCTTAGTCTTTCACCCTGTCCCCCTCCCTGTAAAAAAAATAGAAATAAAACATGATCCTTCTCTTCCTTATGTAGGCTCCCATATTGAGTGACGGTTCTGAATACTTATGTCTCTTCATCTCCTCCTTCTACCCTTGTGTATAATTTCTACCTAACTGGACAGTCTGGCAGGATTTCCATTTTTTCTTTATTCTATTCACTTTTTAATTTCTCTCTGTTCCACTATTAGATTTAACTTTTTTCTGCATGTCCTATATCATGCTTCAACACTTACTTCAGGCTTTCTTCAAATGGCAGAATGATACTTACTTCGTCTAAATACTAAATGTTCATCCAATATATAATGGTAATGCAATGTAACATTCGATCTTGTGGTGTTTCATTGGTGGAATGTAAAGTATTGTACCATTTTGCCTGTATATTTTATAGCAGTTGAAACTAATGAAACTTTTAGTGCTTTTCTACTAGCTAGCACTTTTCCTTGTTTGCCCTTTGACCTCCTGAGGGGCCAGTTGAGCCATCACTCATGACCCCCCCATCCACTACCCGTCTTCTGTCTCACTCTCTCACCTTCTCCTCTCTCCTTATTCCACTGACCATGCATGTTCCAAAAACAGATCTCCTTTTCATTTCAGCACACCCCCTGTACCCCGCCTAAGTCCTCAGGGTTCCTGTCCAAGTCTGAATCCATTGCTGTAACCACACCCCACAAAACCATAAATGAAGTGCCGGAATTCAGGGGCATAACCACGAGCTGGCTTGACCAATAGGATGGATCGTGGTGGTATAAAATGCTAGACAGTTTTGCATTTGTTCGCTCTTTATGTCAGTCCAGCACTCCTGTAAGGAGGGGGGTCAAAGTAACAGGGACAGACTTCTTGGTCCAAAAGAGCATCACAAGTAAAAGAAGCAGAAACGGATAGATAAGCACTTTCACCTACACCAGTTTTGCTCCTGAAGATCCTTCAGCCCTAGCAGGATGGAGGACGCACACACCAAGAGCTCGGCGGAAGTCTTATCCTACTTCGGGGTCAATGAGACCACTGGGCTTTCACCTGACCAGGTCAAGAGGAGCTTGGCCAAGTATGGCCCCAATGGTGAGAAAGAGAGAATGGAGAAATGGGATGGAGATTAACCAGATCATGACTAGTTTGGGAATAGGATGGCTAGAAAATAGCTTGAGCTTGAGTTGGTTGACAGATGCAGTTGTGATTCCCTGTAATGAAGAATTGTGAAATCACGCATGTACAGCATGATACAATATTGCGACACTAAGACGTGCGGCCTAAATTCTTGGGTGAAGCTTGAAGTGACACCAACAGGTTGTGCACCAGAAGCTGAGAAGCAGTGCTTTAAAATAGCTCAGACGGAAAGCAAAAGGAGACAGGTGATGGCGCAAGGGCCTTGCTTCGGTGATTCGAGAAGGCTGATTTCATGAGCGGTATTTCTGCTGAAGGGAGGAGGGAGCTTCTTATAGGGCAGGCAGTCGGCATTTTCAGAAATGCAGCTGGCATTGCAAAGTCATGATGTACAAACCAGTGAAAGCAGACTGGTTGAATGAATGCTCTTAAGATGATGGTCATTAGAAAATGAGCTTGTCATGGCATTAGTTCTTGAAAGATGCTACATTTGTTCAAGTTCTTCAAGTGTTTTCCATTCAAGTCATGAAATACATGTGCAGCTTTTTAAAATACATAAAACTTATCTATCAATGAAACAAACAAAAAAAACCCCACAAATTTAACATGTACTATACTTTTCTCTTTCGTATAAAATGTAATTTCCAACAAAATCATGTGGTGTGTATCAGTTAGTTATCATCAGTAGCTGTACAAATTGCAGAGTAATATCAGTATATAATGCCATTATCATATTTATTAATCTACCCTTTTTCTCTTGTTATCTCTCTCTTTTTTCTCTCCTGTTAATCTATTGTCCAGAACTGCCAGCTGAGGAGGGTAGGTGCAAATTTAATTGTATTTCCATTTTGTAGACATATGAATGCCTTAAAAAAAGTCTGATTAAATGCATGGGTCAAACTCTTATTCTATAATAGCTGAACAACTCTTTGGTCTTTAGTCCAGTTTCCTCATTGCTACTATCCATGTTTAATGAATCTGACTCTGACAACCTCCTCAAACCCTCTGACAGGAAAATCCCTCTGGGAGCTGGTGATTGAGCAGTTTGAAGATCTGCTTGTCCGAATTCTGCTGCTGGCCGCCTGTATCTCTTTTGTAAGTAATTACAAAACCAAGCATGTAGACAGATGCAATGTCTTTGGTACCCAAAATTGCTGCTAAATCATCACTTACAACAGCAAGGATGCCTAATGTCTCCGTGAAGCAGCTCAAGCGATCCAGCAGGTCTAACTGGCCACTTCTGTCAACTTGTCTTTTTAGCCACAGTTTACCTAATAATGATAATAATTACAGTCATGCTGTTATGAGTAAGGTACAGGCATAGCAACAGGTGTATTACGATGAGATCAAACCTTGGGGTGTTCTGGTCAGTCAATGAAGGTGACAAATGCAGTCTTAAAATCTTTTGTGCATTTTAATTGTTTAGTTTTATAAAAGCATTTCTTTGACAGACAGCCAAGGTCTGAATTATTAGTGCAGTCAAGGTTTTTAGCATTTATCTCCTCATTTACTGCACATGCTACTGCATGCTGATACCATCTATGGTGATACATTCATACTTCACTTGCCAATTTGGCATACGGTATTAGGAGTTATGTTTGTGTGCTTGCCAAACTGGCATGGCTATACAGCAAACACAAGCAGCCTGAACAACAGCTGTGCGTCGTGCAACATAAGACCATTCAAGATGGCGTCGCTTCTCCACTGTGCACCTGAAATAGATTCCTTAGGAGCTTATCAACACCAATTGGACGTTATGTCATCTATCTCCACATTCTTTCTACTTTCAAGTTGTCCTAGGGTCTGCCTTTACTTGACAAGGGTACTTCTTTTAGGGAATGGGGTTAAGGTGGTTAGATTATGTTGCTGGGTGTTAAGAAGTAAAGGTTGGACATGAAGTGGTATTGAGTGCTTCTTCCCTCCTCCCAACGCCTTGACCAGCTGTCGCAATGGCCTTAGAAGGAGAATATCGAAGAGCAAAGGAGACGGGCAAGAGGTGTTTATTTTAAGAAAAGCCTTGAGGTGGGTAGAGAAACTTAATCTCTCAGCAAAGGTCAGGACCAAGGGAAGATGGGATACAGCATGCTGGAGAATGAGGTACAAAGAAGGGAGGGCCCGTGTTAAGCATAGACTTGGAGACATACAATCTGACAATGTTATGCAACAAGATACTATGAAATATAGTGTTTAGTGCAGTGAAGATCACTACGACTACTCAAGACTCCAGTTTCTGCCATGGATCTAGAGATCATGGTTACAAAATAAACCTCCCTTGAGGTATAAATAGTCTATTATGGGAATCCTATTTTATGGTACCATTAAAACTTTCCTGATGATAAAATATTTTTTGTGAATAACAGTGAATAAATCCTAAAGCTTTGTACCTAAGCACCTGCAGATCTAAAACGATTTTATTTCTGTCCCTCTGAAGGCCCTTTCCAGGTACACATCAATTTATTCCAAGCCTTCTTTGACATAACATAAATTAAGACCAATGATGTTGCCTTCATTGCTACAGAAGCAGTTTTTCACCATCATCTTATTTGTGTATGAAACAGATGTATGTGGTGTTCTGGAACCCTAATCGCACATCTCTTCCTCTGTAGGTGCTGGCTTGGTTTGAGGAAGGTGAAGAAACCGTCACAGCCTTTGTCGAGCCATTTGTCATTTTGCTTATCCTCATTGCCAATGCCGTTGTTGGTGTATGGCAGGTCAGAACCATGAGTACAGTCTAATAAAAGTTATATCTCAGTTTTCAAGTCCACAACTATGTTTAATTTGACATGAACACATTACAGTATTGTGGCACTGGATTTAAAATGAAGTGTTAAATGTGGCAGGAGCGTAATGCTGAGAGCGCCATCGAGGCTCTGAAGGAGTACGAGCCTGAGATGGGCAAAGTCTACCGATCTGACAGAAAGAGTGTGCAGAGGATCAAGGCCAGAGAGATCGTTCCTGGTGACATCGTGGAGGTTTCTGGTGAGACACATTTGTTTTTTCCCCTTTCTCTGTAAACCATAGCAGAATACTTTAACTGCCCTATGAAAAGCTGTGAAAACACTCTAGAAGAGGCCTTCAGGAGCTTAACAAGTTAGCATCCTATCAAAGTCCTCTAAGTGTCATGTCAATGACATGCTGAGGTTATTTAAGGTACTGTGGGTGAGGGAGGGTGCAAGTAAACCATGGAGGCACGAGGGATGGCTTTAAAAACATGCTGAGAGAAGGAAAACAATATCTTGGGGATAAATACTTCCCTGACACCTGCTAGTTGCCCTGCTAGCCTCTTTCTTTGGGCCTGCTTATTCAGTGTATTGTATATGAATCCTGATTTAATAACAATAGACCAGGAAGTTCCTGTAGAAGCTTCGGGGTCAGTGCTAGAATCAATGGTGTTCATCCTGCACCATTAGTGTATTATTAAATTATATGCAACAGCATTTTGCTATTATTTGGCCACTTGATTCTCCCTTATTGTCATTTTATTTCTAAACATGGGAGTCACAATAGCTACAATATTATTTATTGTTTTAATCAACCTAATCCAGTTTGAGAAATCTCTTTTTTTTTCAATCACATATAAATTACAGTTGCCATAAAGAGTGATTTTCAGAGCTTGTGTCTTTGCTCCAGTTGGTGACAAAGTCCCTGCTGACATCAGAATTACCGCTATCCGTTCCACCACCCTGCGTGTTGACCAGTCCATCCTTACTGGTGATTATAATTTTTAGGCTTTTTTAAAGATTCTTCTTTTGAACTAATATTAGATTATACCTTTATTTGATCATGCAAAATTGTGATGTCTCTCACAGGTGAGTCTGTTAGTGTGATCAAGCATACTGATGCCGTCCCTGACCCCAGAGCCGTCAACCAGGACAAGAAGAACATGCTTTTCTCTGTGAGTTGGTGATAGAAAATCTGTCAGTCCATGCTTGTTATTAAGTTATTCATCAATTCTAATTCATTCTGGTCTCACATCCATTCAAGGTTCTCATGAGATCCAGTTGCAAAGTGTGGTCCTGGAGAACCACAGACTAGAACAATAATATTTGTACCAAGAGTCAAAAGTGGTTAAGTGATAAGCTGGATGTGCAATAAGTAGAAAAATGTTCTGCTGAACCACAACTGGGAACAAACATATCCTATTCTTACCATTATCCCCTATCCCCCATTCCATTAGTCCACCAGTCTAACTGACAAACAAAACATGAAGACCTTGTAATCATTGCATTTTCTTTCATCCCTACAAGAAAAATAATTTCATGCATCCATCCATTTTCAGTTATCACTTAAGCTGCTACTTCATTCTCTTTCCATTGTCTTCTCCCATCCAGGGCACCAACATTGCTGCTGGCAAAGCTATTGGTGTTTGCATCGCCACTGGCGTCTCCACTGAGATTGGCAAGATCCGTGACCAGATGGCCGCCACTGAGCAGGAGAAGACCCCTCTGCAGCAGAAGCTGGACGAGTTTGGCGAGCAGCTCTCCAAAGTCATCTCTCTGATTTGCGTCGCTGTCTGGATGATCAACATTGGCCACTTTAATGATCCAGTCCATGGAGGCTCATGGATCCGTGGTGCTGTTTATTACTTCAAGATCGCTGTCGCCCTGGCTGTCGCTGCCATCCCTGAGGGTAAGGATATCATGTAGTACAGGTGGTTTGAAAAACCTTAACTTGTAACCTGGGATACTGTATAAAAGGGTCTCAATGAGACAAAGGCCGTTAATAACACACTTTGAACTAAAATGGTCGATGAGGAGAATAGAAGCAGTAATATTGACAACAGGTTTAAAGTACTTGCTTGTCTAGGACAAATAGATTTACAAAAAAGAACTATTCACCTGCAAAGTATTTGCTAGTAAGTTGGCTAATAATGAACTAACACATTTTTATACATCTAATCAGCTAATACTGCCTTCAAATAATTCATTTACTGATCGTTGATGATAGCATGATAAAATAATGGGGTACATTGTGGAATTTTGCTAAACTACCAACTAAAAGAGTTTAGCTATTTAATTAAGAGGCTAATCTGCTCAGTAATACTACAGCTGTGATAGGTTTTTGGTACCAGAACACAGACCAATTAGGAAGCAGCCATGGCCTAATGGTTAGAGAAGCAGGTTTGGGACCTTAAGGTCGCTGGTTCGATTCCCTAACCAGCAGGAAAAATGTGTGGCAGTGAGTTGCATAGTATATTGTGAATATATATATATATATAATATATAACAGTGAGTTGCACCTCTCCTTCCTCCACCTTCATGGCTGAAGTGCCCTTGAGCAAGGCACCTAACCCCCAACTGCTCTCCGGATGCTGCAAAGTGTGGCAGCCCACTGCTCTGAGTGTGTGTGTGTTACATGTTTGGATGGGTTAAATGCAAACACAGTCTTTTTCCCTTAATTAATCAATCATTCAATCAATCAATCAATCATAAATAAATAAATAAATAAATAACTTTTTAAACAAAATCTTAATATAACAGATAATTCCATCACAGTAATTATTCTAGTAGAGGCAGAAACATCAGCTAATTTACTGATGTTAGTGGAGCTGAAGGAATGTAGCTGTTGTTGTTAGCTAGCAATAAAATCACATTGTGAATTAGCAAGTTTACAGTTTTGCTCAGTGTCTAAGACTAAAACTTAATTCAGTACAGTGGCCGTCATTGTCTATACATGCTTGGAAGGGATTTCTGAAGGCTGCCATGGCTCGACGGGTCATATCAGGTGTAAAATCCTGCTGAATAACAACCTTAAAGGCTTTAAGAGTTTGGGGTGGAAGACTATCTGGTCACGTGTCATAACAGCATATGATTTATAATAGTATTTTGATTTAATTTCTCCAGGTCTGCCTGCTGTCATCACAACCTGCCTGGCTCTTGGTACCCGTCGTATGGCCAAGAAGAATGCCATCGTCCGTTCTCTGCCCTCTGTGGAGACTTTGGGCTGTACCTCTGTCATCTGCTCAGACAAAACTGGCACCCTCACCACCAACCAGATGTGTGTCACAAAGGTGTGTATAGCATTTTGGTTAAACGTTTCACTTACTCTAGTATTTACTAGTATTTGTGCACGTGTTCAAGCCTAGTTATCAATATAGGGATATTTTATCATAGTGTAATTATATAAAATATTAAATATTAATATAATATTATTAATATTTTAATATTAATATAAAATATTGGCACCTGCTTTACAAGCCATTACATATTTGAACCACACACATTAAAAAAAGAAGACGGCATTTGTTAAAAGTTAATTTTATTGAAATGTCTAGATTGATTTCTTTCTGTGTGTAAAATCCTGCAGTCTCAGAAAGATGATGCCATCAAAGCCCAAGGTAACATGTACAGAGACTGGACATAAGTAAATAGACACCAAAAATTTTAGAGTGAATATTTGCTGGTTGAAGATGAGGCTTGTGTCTTGCTGCTCGGCCATAATAGCCCATTTGATGAAGATAACGTGTTTTTGAGCTAGTTTGTACATCTTCTGCAATGTCTGCGGCCTTGGAACGGGGATTTTTCTCCATTGCTCTCTTCACTGAGCGAAGGCATCTTTCTGATGGTCTAGGCTGACATGGTCATGGATTCGTAGTCACTGACCCACAATTAGACCTCTCTGAAAATCTTTCAATTCTCTAGCTCCTTGAGTGCGAGGCATGCTTGCATAACTTTAGCACAACTTTGTGCACCGTTAAACAGCAGTCTGACTAGTGTTCATTAAATTTAAATCATTAAATTATCAGATTTTCAGAGAGGTCATATTGTGGGTCAGTCAGAGGGTGGCATCAGGCAGCGACAAATAGCTGACAATTTGTACATACTTATGTCCACACCTGTGGGCAATCGAGAATATCCAACTAGCTTAATTTTCATGTCTTTGGTCTGTGAAATAAAACCGGATTACACAGAGGGATCTCACGCTACACAGAAACACCCTCACTGAGCCTGTGACTGGAACCCAAGACCTTCTTGAGGCAGACATGGAAGCAAAACAATATTAACGATTTCATGAGCTCAGATATTTATGTATTTCAGATAAATGTGGAAATATAACTACAATATAAAACACAACAATGAACTGAATACGTTTGATAATGCTTCATTAAATTTTACTCCACAGATGTTCGTCATTGACAGAGTGGATGGTGATCATGTGTCCCTGGATTGCTTCGATATCTCCGGCTCCAAATACACTCCCGAAGGCGAGGTGTAAGTAGAAGAGTAAATGATTTTTGTCTTGTAACAGCATGTAGCAAAATATTTTATTTCTCTTATACCACAGCAATTTACCAACAATTAGTATTTTAAACTTAATTAAAGATAAACTGTGTCCTGTTATAGTCAAAGACAAATTATCACAAAAAAATAATATAGAGATTTATGCAGTGCCTAAAAGTGGAGCTCCCATTTGATTTCCCTTACCTGACAAGTTTTTGGTGGGAACTCTCAAACCGCGTAGAAGTATCCTACGTATATCAAGATTAATTCATTTTAATAACTTGTTAATAGAAGGGAATAGCATGAGGGAACCAAACACGCCATTTTAGTCTTAACATGTAAAGTACCCCATTTAGAAACAGTAGCTTTAGAGAACATTCCAATAACATAAGAATATCATTAGTTTTATCATCTTTATTTATTTTACCTCATCAACAATGACGTCACATCATGTGACCCTACTATTACACGCCTCTTGCACTCTGTATTACACTCTTCCAGAAACATTTTCTTACATTTTTCATTTTTCCAAGAACAACACATGGTTCCAATGTGTACACGTACACATCGCAGGGCCAACATACACACAACCGTTCACACTCATACTCACACCTAGGGGCGAAATAGCTAATTAGCCTACTGTGCATGTTTTGGGACTGTGGGAAGAAACTGGGGTACCCAGAGGAAACCAATCAATGCAGTCATGATGTGAACATGCAAACTCCACACAAACTCAAACGTAATAGAATATACAAACCTCCCAAGTCTACAAACCAATACTTTTAGCTTTTGTCTCTGACGATTATAAAGCATGGACACTAGAGACTCCTTCCATAAACTTAAAAAAAATTGCTCTTTATTGTTGTGTCTGAATGTGTATGATTTCTTTGCTCATTAGGACTAGAGGAGGTTCTAAAGTTGACTGCAGTCAGTACGATGGCCTGGTGGAGCTTGCCACCATCTGTGCCCTGTGCAATGACTCCTCTCTCGACTACAACGAGGTGAGAGATACACAATTCCAGAAACACTTAAAGTCAACACAACACAGTAAAAGCCATCAGGATATTTATCAGTGATATAGTGGTAAATGTGACGCGTGTTGATTTGTAGTGAACTCTGATTCATGTTTTATATGTTTGCTTGCACCACAGTCTAAGAAGATCTATGAGAAGGTTGGTGAGGCCACTGAAACTGCCCTGTGCTGCCTGGTGGAGAAGATGAATGTGTTCAAGACCAATGTTAGCAACCTGTCCTGCGTGGAGAGAGCCAATGCCTGCTGCAGTGTGAGTCACACCAGCCCATACAGATTAGTGTTAAGATGTATCGGTAATAAGTACCTGTTCTTTAAACTGGGATAGTTTTAAAGAACACGGTACATGCAGATTTATATTTCATTAGCACTTGATGACTGATTTCTCTTCTCATTTTCCTGCAGGTTGTAAAGCAGCTGATGAAGAAGAACTTTACCCTGGAGTTCTCCCGTGACAGGAAGTCCATGTCTGTGTACTGCACCCCAACCAGAGGAGACAGTGGCAGCAAAATGTTTGTGAAGGTGAAGTCACTGCTTTCACTTGTTTCTCTCAGTATTCCTCTATTCATGCCGACTTCTAAAATTTGATTTGTATTCCTTGTCTGCAATAATCCTATACCTTGGTATCTTTTTAATAGGGTGCCCCTGAGGGTGTTATTGACAGGTGTGCCTATGTGCGTGTTGGCTCCACCCGTGTGCCTCTGACCACTCCTATTAAGGAGAAGATCATGACCATCATTAAGGAGTGGGGTACCGGCCGTGACACACTGCGCTGCCTTGCCCTCGCCACTCGTGACACTCCACTGAAGGTTGAGGAGATGAACCTTGATGACTCCACCAAGTTTGTTGATTATGAGGTAAAAATAAATATATATATATATATATATATATATATATATATATATATATATATATATAT
>JAOUQZ010000051.1:1354852-1368868 GCA_028564935.1 Neosilurus hyrtlii | reverse complement strand
AGCTGCAGGCTGTAGAATTAACGTTGTCCCCGGGTGATGACGTCGCTTTCCATGCGACGGAAGGAGGGGGGCCGATTTATGCACCTTCGAATGATAGCCTTTTATACAGTGGTTATTAGGTTGCTTTCATCTCCCAAGGTATCCAGCATCATGGTGTACCACCTGTGAGCTGTGTAATAATATAAACACAAATAGCACATGCCCGCGAAGGTGCTGTCTCTGTATATGCCTCTTCCAGCTCCCAGGTGCCTGGTTCTATGGACTGACTGCAGGCTGGCCACTTTTTGGTGATGAGTTTGAGGCCTGACTTTTTATTAAGCTACATGTATTGTGATATATACCTATTAGGCCTTTTTACAGCATATATATATGTATATATATATATATATATATATATAAAGCAATACATCATGTGCAATTCAAAGCATTGGCTGCAGTGTTGTAAAGCACGCCACCATTGGACTCTAGAGCAGTGGAGACGTGTTCTCTGGAGTGACGACTCATGCTTCTCCATCTGGCACGAGTCTGGGTTTGATGGTTGCCAGGAGAACAGTATGTGTCTGACTGTATTGTGCCAAGTGCAAAGTTTAGTGAGGGGATCATGGTGTGGGGTTGTTTTTTCAGGAGCTGGACTTGGCCTCTTAGTTTAAGTGAAAGGAACTCTGAATGCTTCAACATACCAAGAGATTTTGGACAATTTCATGCACCCAACTTTGTGGGAAGAGTTTGGGAATGGCCCCTTCCTGTTCCAACATGACTGCGCAACAGTGCACAAAGCAAGGTCCATAAAGGCAAAAATGAGCGAGTTTGGTGTGGACCTTCACCTTTTGGATGAATTAGAGCAGAGACTGTGAGCCAGGCCTTCTTGTTCAACATCAGTGTCTGACATCACAAATGCGCTTCTGGAAGAATGGTCAAAAATTCCCATAAACACACTCCTAAACCTTGTGAAAAGCTGGCCCAGAAGAGTTAAAGTTGTTGTAGCTACAAAGGGTGGGCAGATGTCATATTAAACCCTATGGATTTAGAGTGGGATTCAAATTAAGTTCATATGTGTATGAAGGCAGCCAACATGCCTTTTTACTGCAGGTTACAATTTTTATGTTATTTTTTCTACCTCCATGACCCCGGCAACTAGATTTCTTAACCGAATATCCATGTACAGCACGCATCAGCTCAACTGCATATTCCATGAAATAAATCAGACGTATTTCAAATCAAAGATTTATGAATAAAAACTGTCATATAGTTATATCCATGTGTATAATTATATTAGTGTTTAATTAACACACTGAATTACTTTGTAATGTTGATAAAAATATTACTTTCAGTGGTTATATGTAATTTTTTTTGCTTAATTTTATTAGTGAATGCAACATTTTTGTGTGAATAAATTCATATTTGTAATTATGTATGGTATGTAAACTCTAATTACAAATATTAATTCAGTAACACAAAAAGTTGCATACATTAATACAGTAAGGCACTTGTGTCAGAATCAAACCACAAATAGTTCCCATATACAAAAGTAAATTCCTTAAAATAGTTATAACTTAGTTATAACCACACATGCCACCACAATTCATCAGACTGCATGCAGAATGCAAGCTTTAACACCCATATATGTCTATATCTGTATATATATATATACACACACTGTGTGTGCAGTGTGACTCTGAAAAGTCAAAAATTGTAAAAAGTCTTTCAGAGGGATGCAGCACTCTTGAAATATTTAGGATATTGGGGCGTGATCACACAACCATCAAACGTTTTGTTGCAAATAATCAACAGGGTCGCAAGAAACTTCAAAGGTTTTGTGGACTGATGAGATGAGAGTGACTCTTAATGGACCAGATGGATGGGCCTGTGGTTGGGTCAGTAATGGACACAGAGCTATATATATATATATATGTGGTGCAGAATTTTCTGTTCTTTGCTGTATTATGCCTCTTCATGTCGTAAAGTTAAGGAGCATGTTGCCAAGAAGCTGTTACATAAAATGGTACCTGCTGATCAGGACTGCAAAATCTGTCTCAGGATATTAAACATTGTCTGTTGGGATAATGCTTGAGCAGATTAAAACTTGTGATTTTTGACAGTCACTCATTCTGAAAGCCTAGAAATTCATTCATTTATTTTCCGAACCGCTTAATCCTGTTAGGGTCAGAGGGAAGCTGTAGTCTATCTCAGCCGACTCTGGGTGAAGGTGGGGTACACCTTGAACAGCTTGCCAGCTTGCAGGACCATCACAGACACAACCATTCACATCTACACCTGGACCAATTTGGAACAACCAGTTAGCCATAATATGCATGCCTTTGGGCTGTGGGAGAAAACCAGAGCATCTGGAGAAAACTCACGCAAGGAGTAGGGAGAACATGCAAACTCCACACAGATACGCCCTCACATAGCCCAGGACCTGAACCCAGGACCTTCTTGCTGTGAGGTAGATGTGATAACCACTGCGCTATCATCCTTCTCTTTTTGCAAACCTTAGTTTGCTTTTTATGATCTAAGCATGTTTACAGAAAAGTCGAACCTGAACTTATAATACAGTATATTTACATAAAAACTAGTCAGTATATATATTTAAAAACATGTTGGGCAGTCTAATTATTCTCAAATAAATATGCACCAAAATCTATTAACTGTTTATATTTCCTTGCTAGCAAGATGACTGTGCAGAAGGGAAAGCGGATGACCATCTCCATCCAGGAGCACATGGCGATTAATGTCTGCCCAGGCCCAATTAGGCCCATCCGGCAAATCTCTGCCTACTTTCCCCGCCTGTCCCCTACATCCTCTGTGTGTGATTCACTGTCTCCAAACCAGGCAGGGTTTCCATCTGTTGCACCACAGGCTGGAGGAGGAGCATCACATGGAGGGGGACTCCTGTCTCCTCTGTCTCCAGGAACAGCATCAGGGGGAGGAACGCTCTCTATGATGAACAGCATGGAAACATCTGTGGAGATTGACAGCTGTGACAGCGATGATAATAGTCAGTCTGATATACATCATATACAAAAGTAGTCCCATCACTTTCAATATTTCTCCAACCTGTCCAACCTATTGCACTAAAATATCTTAAATTATTCAGTACTGATACTGCAGAATTTAAAAAATTAGTATTTGATTGCTCTTGCATCTGAGACGTGACCCCTTTCCCTCAGATTCACAAGGGTCCTGGCTGTGGATAAGATTTAAAAAAATTTCTTAGTTAAATACCTTAAATATCATTTCACACTTCAAATCCCACCTTTTAGAAGGTCATAACCATTGAATTTATACACAGTTACTGGTTTTACACAAGGTCATAAAGTATGAAGCTTTCCATTCTGAAATCTTTCTTTATTTCTGTTACAGCTTCTTTAGGCACCCTTGAGTTTGACCTGCTCTATGAGTCATCCACAAGTTCCCTCCACTGTACCATCCTACGTGCCAAGGTAAGCACGCCTCCCGCTACCTGTTCCTGGAAATAGACTATATTGGTAATATCTGTAATACTTGCATCATTCTGTAATCTGTGCTATTTGAACCTAGATGACTTAAAATTAAAATTGCCATTTGAGCATGGGTGCTAGCATATTGGAGCAAGATTGATGGAAAAATATAAGGTGTGGAGGTGGCCGCAAGCATGCCAGGGGGTATTCGAAGAGGCACATTGCACACTTTGCCGAGCTCCAATGTATAGTAACATGTTGGTAGGAGTTTTTGTTTTAAATTAAATAGATTTGATTACCCTCCCTTTTCTGTCCAAGCTTGTTGACAGCTTCTGAATGTCGTGGTGTTACTGTGGACACCTGTAGCAGTGCTGGCTGCATGACGGCTGCCAAACCTGCAGCTATTTCACACCGAGGCTCTGGAATTGGTTCAAAACAATCATCAGTAAAATGGTCTCTACAAATAACAGACTGAATGCTGGGCACTTTCCAGCCTGCCTGAGTTCGCTAAGCCGAATCCATTCATCACACATTTTTTTTTTGTCTGGATCAGGACGGGAAACCAAACAAACTAACACCATCTTGTGATGTTTTGTTTTAACCTGCTGCTATACATTTTGAGGCATGAGCACTTAACCAGGACTTAAGCTATTAATAAATTTATGGTCTTAAGATTGCATATACTGAAATCCATGTGCTTCCTCTTCGCATGTTTGGATAGGAAATATTAGCATGTTAATGAATGTCAAGGCAGAGTGCGTGCCCCTGATTTCGTCATGCACAAAATGGCGGATTCACAGCACAAAATTTAAAATGAGTGATATAATTGAAGTAATATTTTGACTAAATATTTGCATGTGTTATTAAAAAGAATGCAAGTAATGATTTTCTGGACGCAGGTGCCTTCTCTACACAGGAAGTTTAATTTGAGTGGAAAAAACGGAATGCCTTCAAAATTAAAGCGAGAATATCCATCAGGATTGTGGACAAGCCATCTTAAGCAATACTAAATTTAGGACTTAACATTACTGAATGATAGAGATGCAGTGGTAAGTGATATAACAAATGGTTGGTCCAGACGGTTTCCTTCAGTTGGCAAAACAAAAGAAAACAAAGTCGCGCGTGAATTGCTGAATGACATAATGGGTAACAATCACACTCGAACAGCCCAGACAAGAAAAGAAAGACAACCCACACGTCTCTATTCACGACACAACACCAGTGTTGAAATCTAACTAGAAAGGATTCCACAATAAGGGAACTTACATAAATCAGAGTAAGACTAATGGCCAATGACAGCGAAACTACACCTGATGAAGGTGAGCCATTAAATTCAATTCGACAACACTGAAGTTTTTGTTCCTGCATACCTATCAGTCAACACACCTTTCTGCTCATCCTGGTTACCTTTTAGCACCATGTCCTTGTTCATAATGGAGAAAGAATACAAATTAGCAACATCCTGAGAGCATTACAGTGCAATAAAGACCCATGAAATACTTTGTGCCTAAGTGCATAATCACTGAAACTGGACTGTGTTCTGGGTATGCTAAAAACAATGTGGGCTTTATAGATATTTAGAGTACTTTTGAGGGTAAAACGGGACTGGACAGTATTTAGGAAAGTATTCATCCCACTCGGGAAGGTGGTGCTCTCATTTCTTGCAGCATTTAAGAGACCTAAAACACCCGCGACCCCTGTTTCCATCAAGGGCGTCAATGTGGAAATGTTTTTTTTTTTTTTTTTTTGCGGCTAAGATTGTTCAACATCTGCCGATCACTGCTCGGGATGTTCTATGAGTTTGTTGTGGCCAGCGAATGTTGTCCAGAATAAGGACAATACTAAACAATACCTCCCACCCACTTCACAACCTGCTAATCAGTCACAGGAGCACGTTCAGTGAGAGACTGGTACCACCTAAAAGTGCCACTGAACCACACAGGAAATCACCTACCTGTGGCCATTGAACTGTACAACTTCTCCACATAGCAACAATATCCACTGTTATACATACACATTGTTTATCAAATTGATAATACTGTATACATTACTCACTGTCTAATTTTAGACTTATATAGTATTTTTTCTTATTTCAAATTATATATATATATATATATATATATATATTTATTTAAATATATATTATATTATATATCCTTACTTGGTATACTTTGTGTACACAATTTCCTCTGGGATCAATAAAGGATTCTGATTCTCTTTCTAATTATGATTCATATAAAACATTGTCCTCCCTGAAGAGCTCCCTAGTCGAATGCAGGACAACAACCATTCACACTTGCACCGATGGGCAGTTGAAAATATCTAATTGGCCTAATGTGCATGCCGTTGGGCTATGGGAGGAAAAGAGAGTACCCAGAGGAAATTCAAACTGGGATTCAAAACCAGGACCTTCTTTCTGTAAAGGGGACATGCTAACCACTATGCCACCGCCCCATCAAAAGAGAAACATAACTTGTATAATTTAATTGATAGAAGGAACTGATTTGTTTTTAAGACATTTCAGAACATTAAACATACAGTAAGCGTCACAGTGGCACAGTAGTTAGCACGTCCGCCTCACAGCAAGAAGGCCTGGGTTCTAATCCCGGTCTCAGGGTGCTTGTGTGTGGAGTTTGCATGTTCTCCC
This sequence comes from Neosilurus hyrtlii, assembly GCA_028564935.1. Lineage (NCBI taxonomy): Eukaryota > Metazoa > Chordata > Actinopteri > Siluriformes > Plotosidae > Neosilurus > Neosilurus hyrtlii. Next base: position 1,362,781 of record JAOUQZ010000051.1, on the reverse strand, counting down.
CGTGCTTGCGTGGGTTTCCTCCAGGTACTCCACCTTTCTCCCTCTGTACAAAAACATGCACAGTAGGATAATTGGCTGTTCCAAATCACTCCTAGGTGTGAGAGTGAGTGTGAATGGTTGTGTGCGTTGCCCTCCGATGGCCTGGCGAGCTGTTCAGGGTGTACCCCGCCCAGAGTCGGCTGAGATGGGCACCAGCCTCCCCATGACCCTAAGTAGGAATAAGTGGTTCAGAAGATAAATGAATGAATGAATGAATAAACATACAGTATCAGCCAGTGAACAAAAAGTATGCTCTTTAATAAATAAAAATACAAACAAAAAAACCCAGTAAATTGTGAGCAATTTGCTGTGATATAAGAGGAATAAAAACACACAATGGCCTGCTGTTATTTTATATTTACACCATGTACAGGTTTATTCAGTGCTTTCCTTCGTGAATGGGAAAGTGATTTGTCCCTAGATACCTGCTCTGACTCTTGGCATGGTTTTACTTGTCTTCCTGTCAGTTTTTATTTATGAGAAATACTCTCCTAATATGAGTATCCAATTTCTCCCATAAAGATCTCTCACTCCCACAATTTTATTACTCATCTCCAAAAAAAATTCAACAGTTGTCATGTAAACTAATGGCAAGTGAAATCAAATACTGTAGATATAGGAGATGTGCAGGTCTGCAGAAAAAATATGAAGGCTTGAAACTTGAAAATCATTTTCCAGGATTTTTTTTTACTTTACGATGATGGCTTCTGCTCTGCAGGCTGCCTTACCAACACCACAACCACCAACAATCATTTAACCTCAAGTTTCAATAAAACATCATCACAGACTTTATGTCTGAGACCTGTGGCTTAGTAGGTTTGAAATACAGGCTGAGCTTAGATCACCATCAGAGACCCTTTTGAAATTTCCTGCAGGAAAATTAAAAAAAATCCTTCTGTGTTGCAGGGTTTGAAGCCCATGGATTTCAACGGTTTAGCTGACCCTTATGTGAAGCTCCACCTGCTCCCCGGTGCCTGCAAGGTCTGTTCTACTTTTATTTCCCCTGTCCTCAGTAGATAAACTGTTGCCTGGAACAATCTGTGGTTATTATTTACATCATGCATCCAGAAATCTCCTCAGGACAGATTCTCTCCTGGTTCAACTCAGCCGCAGGTGATGAAGCTTATCTTATAGAGCAGATATATAGAGATCTTTAAAGCACACACACACACACACACACACACACACACACACACACACACACACGGCCTGAAACTAGCCCAAAAAATTTCTGATGTATGGATATTGACCTGATTTGCATGCCTTTGGGAGAAAACCAGAGGACCCAGATGAAACCCATGCAAATATAGGGCGAACATTCATGCTGGTGAAGCTATGGTGCTAATCAGTGAATCACCATGCAATCATTAACATACTGTACATCTATAAAAAGCTAGATAGGACAATCAGCATGCTGCATGACAATTCCAAAGACTTTCAATAGGGTTAAGGTCAACCAATACATGTATGAAATATTCCTCATGCTCCCTGAACCATTCATTCATTCATTCATTTTCTAAGCTGCTTATCCTAATTAGGGTCGAGGGGAGGCTGCTGCACATCTAGACAACTCTGGGTGAAGGCGGGATATATAGATACCAGAACACTGGTACCTGGACACTGTAGACTCTACCCCCACACATAAACATCCACCTCAGCTGACTGCTGCACACAGACACGTCACTTTACAGACTCTTTACACTTTACAGACAGACAATTAATTGAAAAATCGCATTGAAAAATTTCATTATATTGCCTGTATATTTGCATTATATTTCACTATATATATATAATAAGCCCGGGAACCAAACCCAGGCCTTCTGGCTGTGAGGCGAACATGCTGAGCACTGTGCCACCTGCCACTGTGCCTGCTTCATGACAGCCTCGACCTGACCAATTGAAGCAACAATGCCATGGCGATTTTTTTTTAGCTAGGCAGTGTATTTCACTGTTATTTGAAATGTATAGAGTTTATGAAGTTTACCGTGTTGAACAAACTTTTTCATATGATGACGCTCTGCCTGAGCTGCTCCCTTACCAAATTCCTTTGCAGAATTCAACAGTGTGATGTAAAGGAAAATGTTTTCCTCTCCTTTATTCTTTTATCTCTTAGCACTGTACAAAAAAGCTAAAAAATAGCATTAATATAATTTATCTATGAGCTGCTCACTGAACACTTCACACATGACAACATGACCTCTAACAACCTTGATCAGACACGTGCCAAGTTTGTTCACCATGCCTCCTAATGAGGACCCTGGTTTCATCTGGATGGTCAGATGATGGCTTCATCCCACCCACTCAGACTATTTTTGGAGCATGAGAGTACACAGTACGAGGGGAAAAGACCACTTCCTGTTTTCCAAACTCAGAGCCAAATAATGAAACATGCCCGTGTTTTGAATTGGTGTACCCACCAGTTTGACTGGCACATTTCCTAATTGTTTCCTGAACATTGTATAAAACTACATTTTCTCTCATGTACACATGAACCAATTTTGTTAACTGGTGGTGCTTTTCCTACACACGGCATGAGAGTGAAGAAGGGCACATTGGTTTTGGTATTCCAGTCTTTTCAGTGCTTATAATAATTAATAGGGTTCAAAGGCTCTACATCTGTGGTTGTGTATGTTTTAGGATTCTGTATCACAAGAGGCCGCAGAGTAAAACCTCAACCATCTGACATCTCTCAGTTTTATTGTTTTCGCCAGTAATGTGCGGCATGGTGGCATAGTGGTCAGACCATCCGTTTCATGGCAAGATGGTCCTTGGTTCAAGACCAGGGCTTGGCGAGGGCATTTCTGTGTGGAGTTTGCATGTTCTCTTTGTGCTTGTGAAGGTGTCCTCTGGGTACTCTGGTTTTCTCCCACAATCTAAAGATATGCCCATTAGGTCAATTGGCTGTTCTTAATTGTCCCTAGGTGTGAGTGTGAATGGTGGTGTCTTTGTTGGCCCTGCAGTGAATTGGTGAGCTGTTCAGGGTGTACCCCGTCTTCACCCAGAGTTGGCTAAGATATGCCCCAGCCTTCCTATGAACTTAGCATGATTAAGTTGGTCAGCAAATGAAGGAATGAATGAATTAATGTTTCCAATAGCAGCACATTGGCACAAAAGTGTTTTATTAAGTAATTATACTAATACAATTTGAACTTACTAACTATTAATTATCCTGCCTAGATGATGGACATATAATGCTTGCAGACTGTCTGTGTGTCCATGTGTAAGATATTCTCAAGAATGATTTCTATATATGCAAGGTTTTACTTTTGATCTTGTGTACGCTGGATATTAAAAAAAAAAGACACAAGTGCATTGCAATTCAAAAATTTCCACATGCTCAGGTTTATATACCTCCAACCCCAGTCAGCCATTACCTTACCTCATTATCAGACCTGAAGAGAACACAGCATACAGACTTGTGGTTGACAATGTTCTCCTTTATTTTGGCAAAACTTCACAAGTTTGAGTAAAGCAGTTCAGGATTGTTTTGTTCAAAGGAAGCATTACATGTAGTTCACACAGGATAGCATAGTTAGAGTGTGGTCATGAGAAGAGGCATGGCTAGTTACAAAGTGATCACCTCTGCACAGTCTCTTTGATTTTTACATGTAAACCTTGACTTAAAAATAGCAATACCCAGCAGCCCATGTGCCACATTATCCACACCAAAATTGTTGATGATCAGTGATGACGTTTTTGGGCTAGTGCACAGAATACAAATTTAAGGTGGCAGTTGCAGCTGTCATAGTGGACATTGGACCATGGAAAAAATAGTTTTTACTAGTACTTCATTTTAGTATATACAAAAATGTTAAATTACCAAACACATCTTTACTGAAATTCTGTGTTCATGTAGAATGTATTACGAATAAAAATGCTAAAATCACTCCCATTGGCACATACCTGACCCGTCATATCTGACACTGTCATAGCTAAAATATATAAATATAAAATAAAATAATTTTTTTGTTAGTTTTTCTTGAATATCCTCGTAGTTTATACTAAAATTTTTAAGTCTTGTGCAAACACGATTTTACAGGGCCAGGTTTTTCATGTGTCCGTGTAGTATCTATGGATGAGTAGAATTAAATCTCTGTAGCACTTAATAACTCAGCTCAAAGCCCTGAGCTCACCTGATACTTCGTCTCAAGAGTGTCTCTCGTCATGGGTGTTGTCCTCTAATTAATGTCTTTGACTAATACATGGTAATTTTGTTCTGCTTTTACTAAAGCAGCTTGACTGAAAGCAGTATTCTCTGGTAATTTTCACTTCCCGAGATTATAAGAACCCGACAGCACTGTTTCTTTTTACAGTCTTTGAGACTGCAGTGTTAATTATTCTCATTTGTAAATGTTTATCCATTCAGGCAAACAAGCTGAAGACTAAGATTGTGAAGAACACCCTGAACCCTGTTTGGAATGAGACCCTTACCTACTGCGGTATCACGGAGGAGGACATGTACAGAAAAACACTCAGGTATAAATAGAACCCACTATATGTCTGTCAACTGAGTTTCTTCTCATTTTTTTTGTGGTTCACTGATGATCATCATATTTTACTTTAGGTCCATATCACATGCAGCTTGGGCTGTCACTTACAAATGCCTCATTACTGCTCCCAGCCATGGATGTGAGGGAAAAGAGGCATTTTGTTTGGCACATAGGATTAGAATAAAGTTTTTCCTTTTCTGCTTTATTCAAAGCAGCCATCCCACTATAAAGAATTTACACAGCATATGGAAAATTTTTGACATTCATTGCTAAACACTGAAATTCATTTTGATTTGGTCCCCAAACGCTGTTTTTCATGCCATTTGTTAGACATTTTTGACCATATATCAAAATTTTCATCGTACGCCAGCGAGCAGCCCGTGTGCAGTGAGAAATCTCAGTGTGCATTATGGGAACTTTGTTTTTATCCAAAGTAAGATTGCGACTAGTCAACGATAAGGCCTCATTTATCCATCCCAAGTCAATTAATTTCTTAGCGGACTTGCTCATCATCTAAACTCCTGAGCTTGAATTCTTTCTTCATGGCCCTGGGCTTCTTGGGCTTCCCTGCTGGTACTGTTAAGGATGTGGAGGCAGTTGAGGCATTGGATGAACTAGGAGAGATGTTTCTTTGAAAGGTTTGGACTCGGAGACATGGATCTTCAGGCTTTTTGGGATGCAACTGCTTCTTAAGGTGAAGTTGTGGGTGGTGGAGATGGAGTCTTGATGACTGCTTCTTCTGGGGCATCTGCTACAAAATTAACTTTTAAGCTCACACAATACAACAGGGAAAACAAGTTGCTCAGCCACTGCACAAAAGTTTTATACCTTCATACAAACGTGACATGATTGGTTTAAATTCATGGAAAATATTGAGAGGGCACACAGCTCAGACCCTTATTTTAAATTGCTTTCTATAACATGACACTATTTTTGAGCATTGTATTATGCTAATTTTTAATTATGATATGGATTACAGCATGCCAACAGTGTATATTGCACAATATCATGGACATTTTATCAGCGAAACATGGGCTGCCACAGAAACACAGGCTGCAGAAAGATTAGGAAATTTGGTATGTATGTATAGGTAAATGTATTATATGCATGGAAACTTTAAAAAAATAAGTAATGATTGGTCTAAATGCTCAAAAACGTCTAAACATGTCTAAAATACTTGTGGACCTTAAAAAAACTGAAAATGTGAGTTTTTGGGCCTTTAATATGGGCTAATATGGGGCAAAAATATTGATGACAAACTCATAAATGTGTACATGCCTGGGTAGCTCTGACCATGCTCTTTCAAAAGATACTATAAAATCAACATATTCCCATTATTAATGAATTTACAGTTATTGAAATAATTGTTAATAAAAATAAAAGTTTTTTATTTTGATTTTGTCTTATTTTGTATGTTCTGTCCAGCCCTCAAAAATCAATTTGTCAGGAATTTCTTCAATTCATTCATGTCCGCTTCTTCATTATAGTGTAAAAGCTGTTCTAGTGCAGAGGTGATAAAATTCTGAATTAATGCGGAATTCCTGTTTTTAAGTCCCAGATTAATTCGATATTCCATTTTTTTGGTTTTGAAGCAAGTAAGTAATAAGCAAATTATGCTGACCGAAGTCTCACTTTTATTATATGGCTTACCCTTTATATTTATTATATTATATATACAATTATCATTATAGTAACCGTGTAATCTGATTGGCTGTTGAGTGGGCCATAAACCTCCAGTATGAACTAATCAATTACTTTTTTGACAGCACTTGGCCAAAACACACACTTCAAACAAAAGCAGTCTTTCTGGTTTTGCCTTTTCTTGTTTTTCTTGCTCCTTTGTTGTTTTTTTGTGTGGGGGGGTTTGGCCTTGCTATCACGCAGTCAATACATCAGCAGTTTCATCTCACTGACACCACACATCCACTTCTTCAAACTTAAGGTGTTTAGGTTGAGGTTGGGCCATCAAGAGACCTTAGCACCACCTCACCGTACCAAGTTTCATGTGTGCAAATATAGCTTGGATTACCTTTTTTATTAAAAATGTGGAAGGTTTTGGGGTTCACCCAGTAGAATATATTTATTATTTATAACAATGTTTTGTTAAAATAAATAAATAAATGTTGGGCAGTGGTGGCTCGGTGGTAGGGTGCTGACTTACTGATCCGAAGGTCAGGGTACAATTCCCACTATCGCTAGGTTGCCACTGCTGTCCCCCCAGTGGAGCTAACTGGGTTTTCAAAGGCCAGCCATGTCTCTCACTGTCTGTGGTAAGAGGCTTATAAAAGAACCATTGCTGTCGTTTGTAAATAGTAGGCCACTGAGTTGCCGTCAGCATGTTTCTGCCCTGAGATGGCCTGGCGAGCTGTCTGGGGTGTACTCTGCCTATGGGCGCCCTACCTCTAGTAAAAATTTCATGAGCATAATGCTGCTTAGAAACACAAATACACAAACCACTGGTAAAACATAGCCTCGCTTGGTGGCAGTAGTGAGCAAAACAAATATTGAAAAATTGTTTTTTTTAAAGTACTAGCCCCACCCACCACCACTGTGACATTAACCTCAGCATACTCACTTCCGTTATTGAGAAACATCTTCAAATATCTCTATTAAACCAAAGGAACGTAAGATCTTTGTCGAAACACCCCACTGTCCACTTTAATGATACACAGCCAGGCCAGATCCTGTTTACGCTAGCTCTGCTCCTACGCACCCTTCCAAAAATCTGGACATGCTGACACTGTGTCCTTGTGTTGGCTTCAAGATGGCCAAATCAAACACTGCCTAAAAAATGTGTCTGACCTTCATCACAAGTTAGAAACACAGTGTGGGGTACTAATCCTCCCCTACACTCAGATGTTGATTAAAGTGGCTGGATCACACTGACTGGTGACAATGTAATATACTTTTAAATAAGTCTACTGTTTTTTTGTTTTTTTTTTGCTTGTTTTTTTATTTTCAGTATCTTAAGCCGAAGGGGCTACACACTTCACTGTAGTGTATGTTTTGTATAAATAATAATTTTTTAAATCTCTCAAGTTTAGAAATTTTAAAAAAGGAAATGAATTGGAATAGAATAGAAAACTAATCAACCTCTTACTTCAAGATTCCAGTTCCTATATATATATATGTGTGTGTATGTGTGTGTGTGTGTGTGTGTTTGGGACCATACTTGCTTTAAATGCTGTATCAATGGAACTGTTTACTCCCCCCCACCCCCCACCCCTCTCTCTCGCTCTTTCTTCTTTCTGGCATGTCCAGCTGTAGTGACAGATTGAGGTCACAGTTATGTTTAAGGGGCATTTTATTTCACTGACCCTCGAGCTTGTGAGTGGCAAACAAGTGTGTGTGTGTGTGTGTGTGTGTGTGTGTGTGGTGTGTGTGTGTGTGTGTGTGTGTC
>JAOUQZ010000051.1:1299788-1319409 GCA_028564935.1 Neosilurus hyrtlii | reverse complement strand
CTGTTATACTCCTCCAGTCCTGCTTTAACCCCATCATGCCCCTCAGTCCTGCTTTATAATACTTTACTTACTGTTTTTGTTCCCTTAAACTTCCTCTTTTTCTGTCTCTCCTCCGCAGCTGTAAATAGCGCTGGCGCGCGTGCATTCATAGAAAATGAGGGAAAGGTTCAGACAAAATTTGGATTTAGATAGGTCTTATTTTTGGGGTAGGGCTTATTTTGGATCGTTCTGCTGAAGTAAGGGTAGGTCTTATTATCGGGGAAACACGGTAGTAAAATAATTAGCGGCTTTGTTTTTGCCGAATTGTTTCACCATGTGTCACTTACCTCTCGGTAACTCTCGGTTACTGTGGTTTCATTTGTACGTGTACAGCTTAGCTAGCTGTAGAGTGTACACAAAATCATGTGTTATATGGCTAAGATTAATTATCACACTTAAGAAGCAGCACGTTGCTCTAAAACATGAATTACATTTTTGTCCCCGCCACGTAATGTCACTTCACTTTTTGGATTTTGCTCAGCACTGCTTCAGCTCACTTGCTCAATTTTCTTCCTACCCCCCACCACAGGTGTCCCTGAACGCCTGGTTCTGGTCCACCGTATTTCACACCAGAGATACTTATCTAACCGAGGTACTCCAGTCAAGTTGTGTATGTTTATTGCTTGTACAGCATGTCAAGACATACAGTATGTACATTGAAAAGTTATGGTAAAGAAATAGGTAAGTTGTTTAGGTGTAGCAAAAAACAACACAAATATAAGGATTTTAACCAGTTATCTTACAGAGAAATGGGGGTGTCAGTGCTCAAGAAGTCTCCTCCAATTTATGCGATAGAATACAGAGAGTTTTGTTTGACCTTATACAGATGATACAACAATAATTATATTAAAATAAAATGATGAGGTATTTTAACAATAAATTAGCAAATTAGTTTTCTAACTGAGCTCAAGTTTAGCTACTAATTCTGATTGAAAAGCACAGTTGTTTCTGAATAAATAAAGTCTGAAAGTAATAACATATAAGTTGTCAAATTTGCCCACTGGTTAATCAAATTTTTTTTATTTTACATTTTTTGCAGAAGATGGACTATTTTTGTGCATCAGCCGTGATCCTTTACTCCATCTACCTGTGCTGCGTCAGGTAAATATTTATGAGATGATGTGTTAAAAAAAATCTACCAGTACTTTTCTCGGCAGTTGTATGGAACGCTAGAAAGTCCTATAAAAGTCTGTGAGGTAATTGTATATTGTTATAAATGAAAACCTGACCCAACTTAATAAGATTCTTACTCTTCAATCGAAAAATAAATAGACAGCTTGCTAGTATGTCACATATTATACATAAATATTTAGCCGGTCATGTTGTGTTATTTTAGGTAAAAACATTTAATCAAGAGCTACTTCCAGAAAAGCGTTTTCTTTGGTGTTGTACAAGTTAGCTTAGAGTTTTCTAGATACACATATCTTGTGTTTTAAATTAAATAATGGTGTGTAATGTTTAGGACGCTAGGTTTGCGGCGGCCTGGTGTCTCCAGCATCGTTGGAGTTTTGCTCATCCTGGCGTTCACCTCCCACGTCTCCTATCTTACCTTTGTTAGATTCGACTACGGCTACAACATGGCTGCCAATGCAACCATAGGTCAGTAAAGATGTTTTGTGGTTGGGGTTTATCTGCTAAGCTACAATAGTTACTGATTAGCTGGTTCTGTAGGAGCTAGTGAACAAGTTCCACAAGGCAGTAGGACAATGGCCCAAATTCAAATTTACTATTTAATGTTTATTCATGTTTAATATATAAGATGAGAATGGCTCAAACTGATTGGTTTGCTATTTTTTGTCATAATAGAATATATCCACCCTGTAAAGTCAGGATCATGTTTTTTTGAAAATGAAAACGGGGGAATTTGTGTTAAGTTGTATATAATAAAACAATCATTCAGTGATCAGGTATTAGTCAATAACCTTAACGTTCCTTCACAGGGACTATTTAAAGATTTCCCCCTTGTCATTGGTAAATAACTGTTATTTATTATTCATTCAAAATATTTTCCTGTTTCTGAATGGTGGAAAGCCATCAGTGAATTCTTGGTATATTTCTATGACATTGGATCAGTTGAACGATTTTTGCATGATTGGCATGCACCAATGTTCCTCATAGATATAGATATAAAATAGATTGGCTATGCTCTGGGCTGCAGTGCTTTGAACATGGCTTAGCTGTCTACTGCGGGCCGTAGTCTATCTATCCTATGATATTCATATTCCCCCTAGTGAGAAATGGCTATCCGCTTTTAAATGGCGCTAGCTGTATTCCATGCTAACCTCATAGAGCTCACTGATACTAACTGGCTAGCTAGCAACATAATAGCATGTTTGTTTTATTATGAAGAAAAGGATGCATTGAAATACTTGAATTCACTTTATTTACAAACTGCGACTACGTACAGCTAACATGACTATTGCTGCAGCAAAGTGTTCACACCCCTTGAACCTTTCCACATTTTGTCATGTTACAACCACAAACATAAACCTGTTTTATTTGGATTTTATGTGATAGACAAACACAAAGTGTCACTTTGTTTTACAGATAAAAATCTGAAAAGTGTGGTGTTCATTTGTATTCAGCTCCCTTTACTGTGATACCCCTAGATAAAATCTAGTAAAACCAATCACCTTTAAATGTCTCCTAATTAGTAACTAGCATCCACCTGTATGTAATCTAAACTTAATATAAATACAGCTGCTCTGTGCCAGACCCAGTGGTTTATTAGAGAACATTAGTGAACAAACAGCATCATGAAGCCCAAGGAACACACCAGACAGGTTGGGGATCAAGTTGTGGAGAAGTTTAAAAAAGAGTTATGTTATAAAAAAATATCCCAAGCTTTGAACATTTTATGGAGCATTGTTCACACCATAATCCAATAAGGGAAAGAGTACGCCACAACTGCAGTCCAACCAAGACATGGCCGTCTAGCTGAACTGACAGGTTGGGTTTACAGACAGCTGCAGAGATCCACAGTTCAGGGAGGGGATCTGTCCACAGTACAACTATTCGTTCACTCTCTAAATCTGGCCTTTATGGAAGAGTGTTAAGAAGAAATATATTGTTGAAAGAAAGTTTGCCACAAGCCATGTGGGGGACACTGCAGTCAGGTGGAAAAACGTGCTCTTTAAATATAAATGCACGCCACACTTTTCTGATATTTATTTATTAAAAAAAAACATTTTTCTTCCAGTTCACAATTATGCTCCACTTTGTGTTGGTCTGTCACAAAAAGTTCAAGGGTATGAATACTTTTGCAAGCCACTGCATAATTTATATGAATAATTGAAAAATATTTTGAATGAATAATTAAACAATTTTAGAATTCTTCTGATAGAGAATCATTCTGGTATAAGTGTTCTGTTATCCAATAAAACCCCTTAACCAAATAATATCCCATATCATTCTTCACGTTATTCAATAATTGCTTAATTTCACATTTCTTGGCATCTTTAAAGAGCGAAAAGTGTAGAGTTGTTCCTTAATGTTACTGTCAGACTTTTTTTAACCTTTTAAAATGGTGTACATTCCAGAGTAACCGATCAACCTCAGCTTTCAATAAGTGCTGTTCACCTGTTTGAACGTTCTCCCTGTGTGAGCAAACAAGCATCTAGCTGGAGAATGTGCACTAACGCAGCCTCGGTTTCAGGCATGGTAAATCTTCTATGGTGGCTCTGTTGGTGCTGGCAGAACCGGAGGACGTTGCTGTACTGGTGGAAGTGCGGAGTTGTGGTGGTGCTGCTGCACGGCCTGGCGCTACTCGAGCTCCTTGACTTCCCACCACTTTTCTGGGTGCTGGACGCTCATGCTGCCTGGCATCTGGGTACCATCCCGGTCCACTTTCTCTTCTACAGGTACATACATCCTTCTCTGTAACAGGCCAGGACAATAGAGCAGATGTATATCCCGTTTCTATAGTAACCGCTTATGTAAATCTGAACAAAAACCCTTTTTTTCTTTTTTTTTTTTTAGTTTCCTCATAGATGACAGTCTCCACCTCCTCAACACTGAGAAGGCTGGAGTCAAGCTGGAATAGGAAGAGTCTGTCTCAGAGCCCCACCCCCACCTGTCCTGTCCTTTCAGACAGGACGAGTCTGTGAATTTCGAGTTTACGAATTGAGTTTACACTTTTTACCACTCTGCTACAGACAGCTGTGAAGAGAGTCGGGCTTTTGGTTGCTTTATTCACACGTTACTTTTTTCTTTTTTTCCCTCATGAAAACTTTTCTCACCATGTTTTTGCCTTTGTTGATCTATTGAGCAGAACTATTAATAGTTTATTTAAGCATTACCTGTAATTATTTTCAGATATTCCAATTCTTTCTAGTTTGTTCATTTTCTGCGAAATGGCATCAGTCCGAGAGGTAAGGAGTGCAATTTATATAATCTTCAACCGCCTTTTTTCCTGTTAGCATAACCCACATGGTGTGTATATTATTTGAGGCAAAATTCAAGGGATTTGCAAAAAAAACAGAAAATGGGAGAGAGTGAAAGAGAGATAGTAACTGGCACTCAGGATTTCTCATTTTGATTATTATTAAGATTAGCGTTAAAGATAATCCTTGAGCCTGCATGCAGCCATCCAGCAGCAGATGGACATGTTTGAAATCCATGCTAATGTTTGCCTGCATCAGAACCCATAAACGCTCAAATTAAAATGGCAGATGGCGGCACGGTGGTGCAGTGGTTAGCAAGAAGGTCTCGGTTCGATTCCCAGTCTTGAGACGTTTTTGCGTGGAGTTTGCATGTTCTCTACATGCTTGCTTGGGTTTCCTCCAGGTACTCTGGTTTCCTAACACCGTGTACAAAAACATGCACCGTAGGAAAATTGTCTGTTCCAGATCACCCCTAGGTGTGAGTGTGGATGGTTGTGTGTGTTGCCCAGCAATGTCCTGTTGAGCTGTTCAGGGTGTTCTCTGCCCTCGCCCAGAATCAGCTAAGATGGGCACCAGCCTCCCCGCGACTAATTAGGATTAAGCGGTTCAGAAAATGAATGAATGAAAAAATGGCAGATGATTACCAGTAATATAGATATCAGGAATAGTTGCCAGTTGTGTAGATGGTTCAAACTAGCCACCTCCTGAAACCTTGTGTATATTTTATTTATGTGAATTTTTCAAATGGACAATATCAGAAAATCAGAACATTTTTATAAGCAGTTATTTATACAGTGTAAGGTGCCTCAAAGTGTAATACCAGTGTCTACCAGCAGAGGGAAACCAGTATTAAACCAATGAGAAAAATAACAACAGCTGGTTGGACCAAGATGTAGGATAAAGCTGCGTAAGCGTGCTAAAATATTAAGATACTAAAATGCTGTTTTGACACATATTTGAGTGCAGGAACATTTTTGGAACAAATAGGTTTGTCACAAGCAGAAAAAAAAAATCATTTGTTTTTGGTATTCATTATTATTATTATTATTATTATTTTGGGTGGCGGCAGGTTGTTGGATACTTGGTAATCCACCTTTCAGAAAACAAAGAAGACTGTAAATGCTGATATTGTTAAATTACATGTGATATTTGAGGAAGATGTACTATAATCAGTGCACGCATTTAAAGTATTTAGGTATATTGAAGGGTATGTTAAAAAAAAAAGGCCGATATCATGATACGGCTCACAAATGATATATTAGAGCAGCTGTAAAGTTTGCTTTGCCTTTTATTTCTTTTCTTTTCACTGCTGCTGTGTTCTTTATTTTCAAATTGTATTCTTTTTTTTAAAAAATCTTAATTTTTTTCCTTATTTTTTTATTATTGTTTTTCATTCATGAAGTCATTTAAAGCATGTTTTTCACCTGGAATGCCTTTAGAGGAAACAAGGAAGCATCGTGTGTGTATGTGGGGGTGTGTGTGTGTGGGTGTGTGTGTGCACCACCTATGCCTTATTCCCACTATGTCTGGCGTAGATTCATGTCTCATATCTTCACTGAATATCTTCATCTTTTCTCCCTTTTTCCTTGAAGGATGTGAGTGCTTATTTGCTCTCTAGAGAATTAACATCGCTGTCAGCATGTCTTTGTTCCAAATTGCCACTTGTGCACTTTTCAGCTTGTGTGTATGTGTGTGTGTGTGTGTGTGTGTGTGTGTGTGATAGAGAGTGAGAGAGAGAGTATGTTCAGCTGGCGGGTAAATATAGCCTTAGATATTTTGGAGCAGAGGGGCTCGGAGTGTGTTCATAACAGTCACCATGAGAACGCTGAATCCCTGAGAGGCGTCGACCGGGTTTTTATTCCAGTGAAAACTCAACCATAGAATACACAGGGTTTGTTTGGGTTTTTTTTGTTTGTTTTCACCAAATGATGTTTGAACAGCCCAGATGTGTCAAGTGATTTGGCACATCTGCTGTACTAATCCCAGAGTATATTTCCTCTTAAATCTATAACGGGTGCTCCAGCTGGCATTGTTCATCTCTGTAGTGTCAATTTCTAAAGATTTGGTTAAAGGGCAGTGTTTGTTCATGCGGTTAAGTTCCAGCTTCATCCTTTTTTTGGGGCTGGTGGTGTAGTATTTAGGATGCTGGGCTCACAAGCGAGAGTTTGTGAGTTTCAATCTCCATCAGACTCCCACTGTGTTAAGGCCCCGGGCAAGGTTTCAACCACAAGTGTGCCTCTGTCCACCCAGCAGTAAAAATACTAGGAAGGTAATCTGCGATGGAGTAGCATCCCATCCAGGAGGAGTTGAACTCCTAGTTGCTTCACACTACAGAGCCAGTAGGCTCGGGTGTAAAAGGCGCTACAGACTTTTACTTCATACTTTTGGCAGGTGGAGCCTAGAAGGCGATGTACATTTGCAAAATAACATTCCAGTTTGGGCACCAGGGTGAGAGTGAAGAACTAAGATTTCAAACATTTTTTTGGTTGAGAGTGACTCCTAGCTATTATATTGTGTGTGTATGAGATGTGGGCCAAAACTTCTAGGACTCTCCGGATGAACACAGTGAGGCTCACATCAGGACAAAACGTTTCTGTGACGCTGGTATGAGCTTCAGCATTAAAGGAGTGACCAGGCGAGGTGTTTCGAGTGGGGTTCGTATTCCACTTAGAATACATCATGTGGGTCATTGCTTTGCCTTAGCTGTAATCAAGCATTTTGGGGGTCTCCACTGCCTGACAACATACGAACATGCCAGCGTTCCACTAAAACGGGGCCTGATTTTGAGCACGGTTCATGTCGCACAGCACACATTACTACAGTTACTGTTATGTTACACACATTAGTTACAGTTACACACATAACAGTTACTGCTCACTCCTGCTGCTCGCACGGGACCGCGTCATGCGCCTTTTGATCAGTATATCAAAAGTTCTAGAAATTTTTGATTGTATATTGTACAAAACGTTTCTTACAGAAGTGGGTTTCTTAATTAAATTTAAAAAAATGAACTAGTTATGACCCGATGTCTCATAAGAACAAGGTCAAGATCTTGTAATTATGTGATCAGGAAATTTTTAAAGTAAAGCATTTCTCACCCAGGTGACAGGATAAGGACATTATTGCTGTATTATCCTGGAAAATGTAAAAAACATTTAATGATTGTATGGTAACAGCGTGATGGCAGTCTTGGTTTGTAGGGGTTGTTCAGTTGGAAGGCCCACTCTGACCTGATGGGTTATGGCTACCGTAGAATTTTCTCGTAAATACTGGATCTTATTTTTTTTCTTGTAATTACGAGATACGGTGTCTAAGCTGCGTTTTTAGGTCACTAAATAAATTGAGCCGGCTTTTGTAGCTTAAACGTGTTGCTGTACGTAAGAGGCATCGATCTGGTTTCTTATATATTGATCAACCAGCAATTTGTTGGTCAGTCCATTAGTCTGTCACATAGCTGAGATGAATTTATTCTGGGGCTTGCGAATGGCCACGTACCTTCGTAGAAGAAAACTCCAGATGCATCTCAGTTGACATGATTTTGGGTTAACGGAAAACCTTGCGTATATCTGATTTAGATTTCTCATGTAGCTCAACAAGTGTTTTAAATAATAAGTAGCGACAGCAGGAAAAGGTTGTTAAAAATGAACAAAAAACACTGCTGCACTTAGAACCCGACGGTATACACTCAGTCGTGGTCAATGTGCGATGTGAAGAATTAAGTTTCTTTTTCTTTTTTTTTTCTTACTTGTCAATCATCCCATGATGCCAAGCTGCAATAAATGGTTATGGATAAAATGAAGATTAAAACAATAAGTGTTCAGTTAAGTATATCGTATATGAGTTGTTTTTTTGTTTGTTTGTTTGTTTTTTTTTATTGTTTGTTAATTGTTTCTGAAATTTTTTTGTTCTTTTTAGGCAAATAACCATCACTAACCAGCCCACTGACCACCATGGACTAAACATTACTTAGGCATTATTGTACCTTTTAGAGCTTCTTATTTTCCATTCAGAAGTTATTTTAATAGTCAGTTAACAGACTCAGACCTCCAGATACAAATTTGCCTCTCTGGCTCAGTTTTAATAGATGGCTATGTAGTATTTCTACGTCAATCTAAAGCAGGGGTGTCAGTCTCATTTTTACTGAGGTCACATCACTAAATTTCAAGCTCATCAAGGGCCGGATAATCTAATCAAAAAGAGCGACCATGAAACCTGCGTGGCAAAATGATTTAGTTTATGATTTGTAACTTAATTTGCTTTCCTTTTCTGACAATGCATGACAGCAACATGCTAGCCTGCAATCTTTCTTGAGAAATGAACGACACTTCAATTAGGCTGCTGCCACCTAGTCGATGGATCGATGAGGCAGAGGTTTCATGGTGATAGTTGAT
The DNA here is from genome assembly GCA_028564935.1 of Neosilurus hyrtlii. Classification (NCBI taxonomy): domain Eukaryota; kingdom Metazoa; phylum Chordata; class Actinopteri; order Siluriformes; family Plotosidae; genus Neosilurus; species Neosilurus hyrtlii. The sequence goes on along the minus strand of JAOUQZ010000051.1, from coordinate 1,310,597 downwards.
GTGAAGAATGTACGGTAATCATATATTCTGAAAGCCATCACGGGCCACATAAAATGAGTCGGCGGGCCAGATTTGGCCCACAGGCCTTGAGTTTGACACCCAAAGTAATTGACTTACCTCAGGGTAGGTAGGCAGGTACACAAGAATGTTCTAGAAAGTGTAGCCACATTTTGGATTTCACTTGATGATTGCTGTTCAATCCTGAGGATGTACGCGATCCGCTGTACAGTGGCAGATGACATGATGGAAGTTCATTTTTTCAGGCAGTCAAAATATTTGTACAGATTTCGGCCGATCTACTCTGATCTTCTTCTCAATTAATTTAGATCTCACCAACCAAATCTACAGCTGCAGCTAGCTACAGTTAACAATTCTGGATTATTAGCATTTAGCTCTACACAAGCTTTATTTTAGGAATTAAATATATGTATGATTATTTGATTTGATTTTAGCTTGCTCTCTAGGTTAATCCTAGTTTCGGAGATGACCCGGATAAAATTTTTTAAGGACTAATAAACATTGAGATATTTTTAACATTATGGATATGGGGAACATATTGGGGGGGCATGCTTGGGTTGGGTTTGCGCTCTCTGAGTATCCTTGTTTGTGTTATATTTTGAGATTTAGATTATTTAATTATAATCTCAGAATACAGAACTCTTCTCAGTTGATTTCGAAGATTTAGATGCCTTATGGGATTTGTTTCTGGATTTATCAAAACTCAGTGTCACTGAGGCTTTTCTGTAATTGGACGGGTAGAAAAAAGTGGTTTAATATTGAAAGGCTGAGTTATAATTCAAGTGGCCCAACAATTTCATTAGTCAGTAAAGAATTTTGAAGGCACCATGTCAGCTTTTTTTTTCTTTTTCTTTTAAACACCATTTGCACTTCATTGTCTTTTTCTTTCTTTCTCTTTTCTCCTTTCACTGGTGTGTAAAAAGAAGCTTTAAGAAATAAATAAATAAATGGTTCTATATTAACACTTGGTGTCCTTTTACTCCTTCCTTCTGCGGTACTGCACTATGTAGGGAGCAGGGGGCTGATTTCCACGTAATCTATTACACTGGATATTCAGATTCATAATACAGTTAGAAGCTTTTCTTTCATGCATTTAAACAGTTTTATTTAAATATATTGTCATGTTGGTAACAAACCTGCATCAGGAATAGTGTAGAATATTTGAGGAATTTTACAGTTCATCCAATAGAGGGACCCATTCTAGGCAAAAATGAGGCTAGAGTACGACACACACACACTGTGTGGGTGGAGGTTGAAGAGTCTCGTGAAAGGAGTGTATTCTTTACCCGAGTGCTGAAACACAATCAGGCTTGTGATCAGTGCGTGGCAGAGCATGCCATTGTAAACTGCTGGAATGCAGTGTGTGTGTGTGTGTGTGTGTGCGTGTGCGAACGCACTGAAGAAGGCAAACTTGTCCCCCGAACTGTCATAAACAAGCCTGAAAACAATCTGCCACTGTGCATGAGTAATGCTTAATTATTCACTTAATTAGGTAAGTGCACAATCACAATAGACTCATCAAGCCAGTACTGACTATCTGACCTCGGCCATGTCCCAAATGCCTCACGGTGTAGGGCATAGTAGGATTCTATCCCATGTAATTATGTAAGAAGTAGTGAATGTAGTACCAAGAGGCTATGAATCTATACCGTATACGGGGTATAGTGTGCTGTACAGTGTACTGAAGGTGCCATGATTCACAGTGTAGTGCACTGAATACCAAATGATTCCATGTCCACGTAAAATATATGCATAAATACAGTTGTTCAGGATACTGTGTTGGTACCAGTAGTAAGCTAAATCTAGTGCACTAAATAGAGAGTATAGTGCCCTGACCATCAAAATAATTCCATATCAAATGCATCTGGAGCTCACTATTTAACACAGATGCCATGCCACAGTGTGTTGTGAGCTAACTATAGTGCACTGAATACCAAATAACTCTTTATAGCAAATACATATATATATGTGTGTGTGTGTGTGTGTGTGTGTGTGTGTGTGTGTGTGTGTGTGTGTGTGTGTGTGTATATATATAAAACATGACCCAGCACACAAGTACCACTTAATAACAAATACTCCATATAAGAACTCTATATTATATTAAATGTTTGCATGTATTTTCTCCCACAGCTGCACAGGGTCGGCTGAGAGAGGTTCCAGCCTCCCTGCGACCCTCGTAGGATTAAGCAGTTCGGCAAATAGATAGATGATTGTACATGATGTAAAACGCATGTATATATTTCACTGTGGCGGCACGGTGGTGCAGTGGTTACCAGGGTTCGATTCCCAGGCTCGGGTGTTTCTGTGTGGAGTTTGCATGTGCTACCCATGCTTGCGTGGGTTTCCTCCCTCAGTCCAAAGGCATGTACAATAGGTTGATTGGCGGTTCCAAATTGCACCTAGGTGTGAGTGTGAACGGGTGTATTGGCCCTGCAGTGGTCTGGCGAGCTGTTCAGGGCGTGCCCAGAGTCGGCCGAGATGGGCGCCAGCCTCCCCACAACCCTAATTAGGATAAAACGGCTCAGAAAATGAACAAATGAATAGTTCACTGAATGAGGGTAAGTGCTATGGAACAGGATGTAGGGAGGGAAACACAGTGCACTTAACAACAAATGACCCTCTATATCAAATGCATGTGAAGTTCACTCAGGTGTGCATGGTTAGGGTAGGAGCCTAAGTCTTCTGAAAGGAAGCCCTCCAGGAACAGGGTTAGAGTCTGCTGATATACAGTATTGGTGCAAAATGTCCCTTAGCTAATACAGTGATTTAGGCACTGTCAAAAAGAGTGCCAAAAATGGTCTCCTGATACGAGGTTTCAGTGTGAACTATTTTTGATGATTCCGCTGGATAGGTTTCCGTATGCACATTATGGGCACCAGAAACGTAGTGTGATTCCTCGATGTGATTGGGTTAGAAGCCTTTCTATTTAAATGAGTAATACATTGCACGGCAGTAATATTGGCCAAGTGGCAATGTCACACATCATGTTTCATACCAAATCAACTTGTTTCTTATTGAGGGCCAAGCAGCAACGTAGCCCATAACTGGATTTTAGCCATATTGGATTTAAGTATAAAAAGGTTTCACATGCTCTTGGGTGGCGCATCGACAAGGTGAGCAACTATCAACCTGGAGATCATTGGTTCGAATCCAGGTTGATGCCACTGTGTGGGAGTCCATGGGAGCTAATTGGCCGAGTTCTAATGGGAGGGAGGGATACGTTCACTTCCCTGTTCCTTCCCTTGTGAGCTCATTTTCACAAGGCGGCGGATTGCGCTGTCCCTCCAAGTGCACCTCCAAATACGCATGTGCAGCAGTTTGTAAAGAGGTGGGTGGCAGCATTGTATGTCACGGAAGGAAACATGTACACGCTTACACCCTGTTTGGTGATGGTCATGTGATAGGCAAGATGGGTGGGAATTGGATACGACTAAAAAGGTTCCAAAGGCCACAAATATTGTCTGGGGTATTTATTTATTTATTTATTTATTTATTTATTGCCAAATTTGCTAAAGGTGACCTTTAGACTCAATAAAAATGGTGAAATGGTGTGTTCATTACAGACAATCAAAACTGCAGCAGAATCCGCCACAGAGAAAGTCAGGTCATACCTCGGGAACTGTGTGATGCATGAACACCACACCGGACACACAGACTGAGGAGAATTTAGATTGTGATGCAGTAGAGTTGGTTTATTTGAATAAATAAATAATAAAAAAATTAAGCGATCCTGAGGCAGAACCAAAAAAGGCCATCCCTTACAGTTAATTGAGTAGCAGCAAAGTCAACAAACAGGATGTGAGGTCATAACTTTTGACCCATCAAATTGGTACATGGTTTCACCCCATTCTGGTAAAGGACAAAAAAAAATTGTCATTTGACTCATTGGGGCACTGTAATAAGGGAACAGCAAATATTTCGGCTAATAATTACTGCTAATGTGTTTGTCTTTAAAAACTGACTCGCATGTGTGGTGATAGCGTGGGCATGCTAATCGCTATCCTGTCCTTGTCAGCACTTCACACCCCTTAAAAACACACACACACACACACACACAGTTTTTTTTAATAAAAGTGCATCTCAGAATTTATTAATGTGTTTTATTTACTTATAAAAATGATCCAGAATATTCTTCTAAAGCACTACACGATACAAAACCAGCCAGGAGAATAAATTACAGGTTGTGCTGATAAACAGTCCCATTGAATAATAATGTTCTACTATCTACGGTGGATTAGATCTGATGCTGTGTGGTGTCTCATATAAGAGTTTAGGCTCAGGTTTAGTGTTGTACTGCAGTCACACTACACTTATATACAGTATGTTTATATTTACTGAATATTATACAGTGGTGGGATATAAGCTAAGTGTTCTTTCTCAGTTCAGGTGAAAAACACCGGCTGGTTTCCTGTGAAAGAGGTTCATGTTTGTCCATCATCACCACAGTGCTATATTTTCCATCTCAACCCAGATCTCAGTCTTCCTCCTCTGATAGAATCAGTGCTGATATCTGCATCATCATCACCTTTTGTACTGTCTCATCACCGTACATATACTCAACAGATCTTTTGCTTTTATTTACTCATTTTCCACAATTCTATGTTAGGTTATTTCTGTATTAAACCACATGACTCTGATTTATTACCAACTCAACGTCTTTTTCTTCTTTTTGAATCACAAATGAATTGACGATCCCTTTCAGTTTTAAACAGGGAAACACCTGACACATTCCACACCCTTCTCTTATTTGCCCCTGAAGAGCCCAGCTCAACATCGACACAGTCTAACATCAAAAGGAACTTCTGGTAGAAGGAACCTTCTTTTTAAAGGCTTACTTACTGTCGTAGTCTTAGGCACCCTAATTTTATTTTTCTTTCCTCCTTTTTTACTTTTTAATACAATTACTGTTCAAATTTTCACTATCCTCAATTCAAAAACAGCATTTGATGCAAACAAATTGTTTTGTTATTTTTATAATGGGTTGAACAAGTGTCCGTTTATCATAACTCTTAATGTGGATACAGTGGTAAACGTGGACATTGATGGGTATGCCAGAAAGATTATTTATAACAATAATTTCTATAATAATTCCTGGATAAAAAGTGATTTGTAAATAAAGCACACATGATACAAGATTTATTTTTTCTTTCACTGTGATCTGTCTGGATTATTATTATTATTATTATTATTATTATTATTATTATTATTATTATTATTATTCACTCATTAATTTATTTTCTAAGCTGTCTATTGGGGTTGCAGGGAGGCTGGCGCCTCTCTCAGTGGTACACCCTGAACAGCTCGCCAGTCCTCTGCCTGGCAAACACACATACAACCACTCACACTCACACTCACACTCCATCCGCTCGTACCTAAGGAGTTCTGGGTCATTGATTGAAATGGATTAAAAACAAATTCTCATCAGCAACCGCACACAAAAATTGGCAACAAATCAAATTTTTTTATTATTATTATTATTATATTTAAAAAAAACACACACTCAGAACCTACGGTGGCCGGGAACTGCAAAACAAAAATACATTTTCAGAAATGCTCAAAATGGTCAAAATGCTGCTGAGAATGTATTTTTGTTTTCCTAAAATGTATTTTTGTATTCTGAAAATGTATTTTTGTTTTCTTAAAATGTATTTTTGTTTTCTGAAATGTATTTTTGTTTTGCACTTCCCAGCCACCGTACAGAACCATGGAAAACGCCTCTGACAATGTAAGAATGACCCAGAAGGTGATTGGGTGTTAGACGGTGTGATTGTGAGATTGGTTTAGTTCTCTTTGAAATAGTTCTATTTTGTAAAGATTTTCGGATCTGCAAGGCTGCCGTTCTATAGACGGGCTTTCAGAGTTTCAGAGTTTAATGTTCATGTACAAGACTGATCATCTAGGGTGGATTGCAAAGCATTCATTCATTCTCTGAGCCGCCTAATATTAATTAGGGTCGCGGGGCAGCCGGCGTCCATCTCAGCTGTGTCTGAGTCAGGGCGAGGTACACCCTGAACAGCTCTCCAGGCCATCGCAGGGCAACACACACAACAGTTCACACTCACACTTACACCAAGGGGTGATTTGGAACAACCAACTGGCTTACTGTGCATGTTTTTTGGACTGTGGGAAGAAACTGGAGTACCCGGAGGAAACCCACGCAAGCACATGCCGAGCCCAGCAAATGATCCTAGAGCCTTGAAGCTGTGAGGCGGACGTGCCGACCACTGCACCACCGTGCCACCGTATCGTCAAACTGGAAATTGAAATAATCAAGTACTTCTAAAAGGTTCTTTATTCTTGTTTATTTATTCAAAAATCCTCCTCAACAAATTGCTGACAGCCACCTCAAGTTCCCAGCTTCAGTCACTTTACCTGCAATCAGCTTTAAAAGTTGCTTTTTTGGCTTTGATGGTCACCTCATTTATCTATTAAAAACAAACAAACAAACAAAAATATATGCCTCATGTAGGTTATGATGAGAAACCTGATTTTTTTTGTTTTCCGGTCCTTGGGTCATTGATTGCAGTTCATTGAAACTGGATGTGACCTCATATCACTTACACTGGATTAGAGAAAAGCGTGTAAGACTATAAATCAGTGCTTAGGGCCCCACTTTGAACACAAAACTCAAATGATTCTGCTATGCCTAGTGGGCTGCTTGGCCCCCTCATCGCTGCTCTGGAATACCACTGTGATCCCTGGATGGTGCAGTTCTCCTGCAGGGAGAGGAATAGGGAGTGAATTCCAGAATGATCCCTAGGTAGTGCCCAGGTTGACATGCTTCCTGTAGTAAATGTAGTGCAATTATAATAGGGACTTGCAGAAGAGCGCGGAGGCGCGCCTTACTGAGGAACGCGCGTCCCCGCGGCCGAAACTGACAACTCTCTCTCTCTCTCTCTCTCTCTCTCTCGAGCGCGCGCCCGCCAGTCGGCAGGAAGTTGTTGAGATTGGAGACGGTGAGAAAGAGACAGGACGGACCCAAACCCAGTCGAGGCGCCTTGTTCGAGTTCCGGGGACAGTTTGAAGGCGGTGCAGCGCGGACGGGGGTCTCTGAGGGGGTAGAACTCGGAACACAGCGGCTGAATATGGACTGAGTGGCGGCTGAAGCCCGATGGAGGCGCTGAGAAGTTTCCGCTGCGTCCTGCTGCTGTGGCTCTCAGGAGTCGCGGCGAGAGAAGGTGGGTCTCTACCGACCATTTCTCACCCCGAACCCTCCCGTCCGCGCGGGTCTGGGAAAGGAACCGGGGCTCGGCGAGTATCACCGTGTAGTCGGTGTTGTTTGAAAGCCCCGTCATCGCTACATTGTTTCAGCGCGTTTGAGTCTCACAGGGCCGCGCGGTTCCGCCGCCGGTATCGATACCGCGATATGAGCCGCTTCACCGTCCGGAAACATACCGTGCAGGGGGTTTCACACACCACACTGGTTCTTCACAGGTCCGGGCTGTGACGCGGTGTAGAACCCATCTCACACCGCCCAGGCATGGCGCGCGAAGGTCCGCGCGGGTGAAACGATTCGCTTTCCTTCGCAGGGAGAAGCGCCAGGCCGGACACTTCCGCGGGGAAAGTGTGACACTCGCCGTGTTCCATGCATGTATCTTGTTTGCGTTTTGTTCACGCTAATAACAACAATGTGAACAAAAAGCGCTTCCCCCCCCGCGCGGAGATCCGCAAACCAGTCTCCAATTCCTCGTTGATCAGTCGCTAAAATTGTCTCGCGATATTCACTTAAGTATTCACTTAAATATTCGTTTAAATACTCGCTTAAATATTCGTTTCAATATTCATTTCAATATTTGTTTAAATATTCAGTTAAGTATTCGCTTCGATATTCGTTTCAATATTCGTTTAGGTATTCGTTTCAATATTCATTTCAATATTCATTTAGATATTTGCTTAGATATTCGTTGAAACATTCATTTCAATATTCGCTTAGATATTCGCTTAGATATTTGCTTAGATATTCGTTTACATTTTCGCTCAGATATTCGCTTAGATATTCTTTTCAATATTTTCTTAAATATTTGCTTAGATGTTCTTTTCGATATTTGTTTAAATATTCAGTTAAGTGTTCGCTTAGATATTCTTTTCAATATTTGCTTAAATATTTGCTTAGATGTTCTTTTCAATATTCGCTTAAATGTTCGCTTAGATATTCGTTTCAATATTCGTTTAGATATTCGCTTAGATATTCGTTGAAATATTCATTTCAATATTCGCTTAGATATTCACTTAAATATTCGCTTAGATATTTGTTTCGATATTCGCTTAGATATTCGTTTAAATTTTTGCATAGATATTCGCTTAGATATTCGTTTACATTTTCACTTAGATATTCACCTAGATATTCTTTTCAATATTCGCTTAAATGTTCGCTTAGATATTCGATGAAATATTCGTTTTAATATTCGTTTCAATATTCGTTTAGATATTCACTTAGATATTCGTTGAAATATTCATTTCAATATTCGCTTAGATATTCACTTAAATATTCGCTTAGATATTTGTTTCGATATTCGCTTAGATATTCGTTTAAATTTTTGCATAGATATTCGCTTAGATATTCGTTTACATTTTCACTTAGATATTCACCTAGATATTCTTTTCAATATTCGCTTAAATGTTCGCTTAGATATTCGATGAAATATTCGTTTTAATATTCGTTTCAATATTCGTTTAGATATTCGGTTAGATATTCGTTGAAATATTCATTTCAATATTCGCTTAGATATTCACTTAAATGTTTGCTTAGATATTCGCTTAGATATTCGTTTCGATATTCGCTTAGATATTCGTTAAAATTTTCGCTTAGATATTCGTTTCGATATTCGCTTAGATATTCGTTTAAATTTTCGCTTAGATATTCTTTTCAATATTCGTTTCAGTATTCACTTAAATATTTGTTTTAGATATTCACCTAGATATTCGTTTTGATATTTGTTTAAATATTCGTTTGGATACTCGCTTAGATATTTGTTTAGATATTTATTGAAATATTAATTTTAATATTCGCTTAAATATTTGTTTTAGTTGCCAAGCGTCAGTCGCTTTTCTATCGCACCTCTAGTGTGACCCTCCCCTCCCCGAATTTTTTCCACGATGTCTCCTCGCGTTCTGGCCATGCTGGATAATTTGCATGTCTACTGGGTCTCCCTGATTCCGAAGGTCAGAATCTTTAGAATGTTTTTTATGGACACACAGTGCGCATTACTTTATCAGGTAATGCTTATAACATGAGCAAGAATTTATTCGATTAACTGCAAATAAGTACACCGTTTTAGTTCCCGGGCTCAGGCGTTTCTGTGTGTAGTTTGCATGTTCTCCCCGTGCTTGTGTGGGTTTCCTCTGGGTACTCCGGTTTCCTCTAGCAGTACATAAACATGCACAGTAGGAAAATTGGCTGCTCCGAATCACCCTTAGGTGTGAGTGAGAATGGTTGTGTGTGTTGGCCCTGCGATGGCCTGGTGAGCTGTCCAGGGTGTACCCCGCCTTCGTCCAGGGTCAGCTGCGATGGGCATCAGCCTCCTCGCGACCCTAATTAGGATTAAGCGGCTTAGAAAATGAAAGAATGTAATAAGGTTAGGTGTAATGGTCGGGTCTCCTCTTGCTGACTTCTGATTGTAGTTTTTTGTAATTTCCTTCCCCAAAATATTGCTGAGAGTTCAACCTATACAATTCTATACCCGTGTGGTGCTGTAGTTTTGGATCAGAACAGTCCTCTGGGTCAGGAAGTGATGCGTGGGAACATTTAGAAAAGTTCAAAATTCATCCATCATTTGTTTTCCTGTTTGTTCTTTGTTGTCGTTTTGTTTTTTATTTTAAAAAGTAATTAATGCAGTGTCAGGTCACCAGAACAGCAGACTTTACCTTGTTTATTCTCACAATAGCCTCGTTGCTCCTGAACCCTGGTGGGGGTTTGCACACCAACCAGACCCCTGGTGCACTTCTTCTTACTGACTGAGTTCAAATCCTGGCAAAGCCAAAACCACCTGTGGTTTGGTTGAGCAGGGTTGGGGTCAATTACGTAATTGATTATGTAATTGATAATTAATTACAACCACAGTGTAATTGTAATTGCATTTGTAATTGAAAATTTGGGCGAGGATGTAAAAGTAAGTGAATTGTAGTAGAATTCTGGTAAGTGCTCATGTAATTGTAATTGGAGGGGTGAGAAGAGTCGTGAGAAGAGCGACTGTTTTCCATCACAGGAAAGTATTCAGGCCAGACAGACGTCTGCTCTCAGATGCTAGGTTCGAGGTCATGATATTCCTGAGGTGCAGTGCACACTGGGATGAGTAAATTCCTGGGACTTAATGTTATGATAAGCACTGTATTTCGTTTATTTCGAATTTACATAATTATAGAATAAAATGGCCGCAGATACTCAAAATTGAATAAAAATCAGTTTGTTGTTTCTTGTGGGCCAAGTAATGTGTCGTGATTGAAATCATAATTGATTGGGAATTTCATTGTAATTGAAATCTACAGGAAAAAAGTTAATTGTAATTTAGTTGTAATTGAAAATTAAAAATATTTTGTGTTTGTAATTGTGACTGATATCTTGTAAACTCTGTAATTGTAATTGAAAACTGATTTGAGTCTGAGAGAAAACGAGAGAGAGGACTGTACACACTAATATTCTCCTGCACTGATGTCGGCAGCCCCATCGTGAGCATCTGGGTGCTTGTGTATGCAGAAGAGTGTAGATTTTGTGTGTGTGTGTGTGTGTGTGTGTGTGTGTGTGTGTGTGTGTGTGTTGTACTCCAACACTGCAGTTCAGAGATGCTGGTGGGA
>JAOUQZ010000051.1:1270244-1290639 GCA_028564935.1 Neosilurus hyrtlii | reverse complement strand
CGAAAACAAAAACACAAAAGAGACACCACACGAGAAAACATAGGCAGCAACCAAGTACTCGAAATGCAATCACCACACGTTATCCCCGACTGAATTGCACGTTCCTCATGGGTTGGGAAACAATGAATATACGGGAGTAAATCCAGAAGTTTGCGGTCCAGCTAGAAAAACTCAACAATTTTATAAGCTTAATAACATTATTTCTCAATATTATCTCCCTGAACATTAATGCGCTTGTTCCAGCGATGCTCCAGCTTTACAATTCCGTCTCCGTAGAAGTGGCATCATGCTACTCTAAACAGGAATCAACGGCCTCAATGACTTCATTATCACTCACAAAATGTCATCCCTGAAGTTCCTATTTGAGCTTGGGAAACAAATAAAAGTCTGAGGATGCAAGATCAGGTGAAAAAGGTGGGCGTGGTAGTTCGGAGCCACACTCGGCTGCTTCAATAACGGCCGCCTGTGAGGTGTGAACTGGTGCATTGTCCTGAAGCAATAAGACACCCAGGGTACAGACCTGAATAACTACTGAATTACAGCTAACACAAACAGTTCTCAACTGAGTATTATTGGGACAGATTGTAGTTTTGAAAATCAGTACCAATATAAAACTAAAATAATGAAAAATGCATAAGGCTACTTTTGGATCTGCCCTCGTATATACACTGCCCAGCCAAAAAAATAGAGTCACGCACAAATGTTTTCAAAGAATGCATTTAGCTTTGCTTAAACTTATGTAATCATCGTGCCATTGTTTCACCAAACCTAAGCAACATAACATTTATTTCCCTCCAGTGTCGGGTTCATTTCTCACCGACGTCTTGAATCGATGAGGGAAAAACTGAACCCCTCCATAAAGTCTTCTCCAGCACATCCCCAAAACTTTCAATAGAGTTAAGGTCGGGACTCTGGGGGGCCGATACATATGTGAAAAATATTCCTCGTGCTCCCTGAACCACTTGTTCATTATTTGAGTCCCCATTTTATATCCATGTCATCAGGGAAGAAATAGTCCGTTGACGTGATAACCTGCTCATTCACTACATTCTGATCATCAGCCGACTTCATTTTATTGCCACGTTAATGTTGCTGAGCCTCGACCGGACCAACTGGAGTAACATGAAGATTACATGCTGTGATCAAGGATAAATGCTCTCCATGAAAATATTAGAATGTAAGACTTTTTTTGGCTGGGCCGTGTACATATTTGTATGTATTTTATGGTATTTTATCTTTTACCATAACATTTGGAATTAAATAAAATGACCTACTTACTAAAATTTCCTTTTCTCTGGTATGTTCCTGATTTGATATATAAATATATATATACATATATATATATATGCATGGTATGAAATTTTAGTCATATCACACAGCTGTAACGGACGATTTTAAAAAGTGCCAGCTTTATAAATTTCTGGTTGAAAGTTTATGGTAGTAACATTATTTTTGGTTATGTAGGTCTATAGTTATGGCGGTAACCAAAAATGATGTAATATAGATGGAAAACAGGGATCATTCAAAAATATTAGAGTTTTCCTTGAGAACACTGATTGGAGTGCTGTTGCGGTGCACAGCTCTGTTATCTTTATTTTAAGTTGTCTTAAATTTGGCCTGCTGATAAACATTGAATATATTTTTTAAAAATGTAAAGGTAGAAGGTGATGGCTTTTAATCATGGAAAAATCTCTCTGGTCCTGTTTTGTCTTGTCTGAAGGTCTTTTTTAACATAATAATGCAAGTCAATCTCTAGACAATGTTGGATATGAACTTGTATGTGTATTTTGCTGTCTGTTTTCTTCCCACAGGGGATCTGGACTCCTGATGAAGAAACCATGAAGATCCCAGTGGCCATTAAAGTGTTGCGTGAGAACACTTCTCCGAAAGCCAACAAGGAAATTCTGGACGTGAGTTAGTTCACAGGGCAAATGTGTACAAGTTATAAACCAATGTTAACTACCAACAAAAGGTATTGTAGGCTTATCATGATAATTTTCTAAAGCGCTTAATCCTAATTAGGGTCGCGGGGAGGCTGGCGCCCATCTCAGCTCACTCTGGGCAAGGGCAGAATACTGGCAGCTCGCCAGGCCATCGCAGGGCAGAAACACGCTGACGGCTATGCAGCCTACTCTTTACGAAAGTCAGCAATGGTCCTGTTACATGCCTCTCACCACAGACAGTGAGAAACATGGCCGGCCTTTGATAACTCAGTTAGCTGCACTGGGAGGACAGCAGTGACAACCCGTTGATAGTGGGGCTTGAACCCCCGACACTGGGACCAGCAATCCAGTTCCCGGCATTGTAGGTTGTTTTGCTCCATTTGTAGCAATTCTTTATATGTTTAAATGATTCCACTGATTGTGAGACAAAAACATAAAGAGGTGGGTGTGGTTTTTTGGAAGTTCGAAAAAAGGGAAAAGTTGAACGACTCGACTCTTCTATGTTGGATTGGCGTGAAATTCGGTGCAAAAAAAATTCATACCCCTTGAACTTTTCCACATTTTGTCACATTACAATTGCAAACATAAATGTATTTTATTGGGATTTTATGTGATAGACTGAAGTGAAAGGAAAATGATCCATCTTCTCATTAACTCTGACCAGCTTTTCTGTCCCTGTTAAAGAAAAGCTTTCCCACAGCAAGATGCTGCCACCACCACGTTTCTCGGTGGGGATGGTGTATTCAGAGTGAAGTGTAGTTAACTTTCTGTTACATATAGTGTTTTTTCAGGACAATCAGAACAAAAAGTTTAACTTTGGTCTCATCTGACCAGAGCACCTTCTATCACATTTGCTGTGCCCTTCATATGGCTTGTGGCCAACTGCAAACAGGAATTCTTTGGGTTTTTCAACAATTGCTGTCTTCTTGCCACTTTTCCATAAAGGCTAGATTTGTGGACTGCATGACTGTTAATTGTCCTGTGGACAGATTCTCCAACACACACACACACACACACCCCATGCTGTGGATATCTTCAGCTCCTCAAGTGTTACCATGAACCTCTTGGTTGCCTCCCTGATCAATGCCTTTCTTGGTTATTAATGTTTTTTTTTGTTTGTTTGTTTTAATGAGGCCAAACACTGTTATATGTTATATGCTGTTATAAGTTATTTATTGATGTCATGGCTACATGATGTCCCAAACAAGCATCATATAATCTGCAGAAAGATGCCGGTGTAAACATGCTCGCACTAACACCCTGCATGAAAACAAAATATATCTCCACGGTGACTCGTTATAGTTGGTGTAGAGTATTAGCAGAAGGGTAATACGAATATATTTGCATGTAGGAGGCGTACGTGATGGCAGGTGTGGTCAGTCCGTACGTGTGTCGCTTGCTGGGAATCTGTTTGACCTCCACTGTGCAGCTGGTTACTCAGCTCATGCCATATGGCTGTCTGCTTGATTACGTCCGAGAGAACAAGGACCGCATCGGATCCCAGTACCTTCTCAACTGGTGTGTGCAGATTGCCAAGGTGAGATCCCAATGCTGTATTACACACCAGCACATCTGGATGTATAGTGAATCGAATACTAGGGTTAGTAACTGCAGCTTCAATGGTGTGTGATCATCTACAGGGAATGAGTTACCTTGAGGACGCCAGACTGGTCCACCGAGATCTGGCAGCACGGAACGTTCTGGTGAGGAACCCCAACCATGTGAAGATCACAGATTTTGGTCTGGCTCGACTTCTGGATATAGACGAGACGGAATACCATGCAGACGGCGGGAAGGTATGTGTGTGTGTGTGTGTGTGTCTGTGTGTGTGTGCTTGAACTTGCTACATATTGACAACCAGAATATGTTTTTAACCAATGAGGATGTTTTGGAAAGTGAGGACGTTTTAGCTGGTCCTCACTTCTTGAAAGGGCTGTTTGAGGATTACGATTTGGATTCAGGTTGGAACAAACTATGAGCGAGCACACATTTCCTGGCTTCATGTCACATTCAGATGCTTACCCCTGCCCATACCTTAATGCTGCTTCTGCTACTGGCATCACCAAAAAAACATGTGGAGCTCATCATCAAAAGGCTGGACAAACGTCTCAAGACTTAAAAAAGACTAAAGGACGTAGGCGATATAGCTGTGAAATAGTGCGACGTCATTTTCAGCCGAAAATACTGTCTTCTACTCTCACTGTTTTTGGGTCAAAGGGCCATTATTTTGTAGGTTTCTCTTTTTAAAAAGCAGCGGATTTGTGTGATGTGTGCAAAAAACAGTTGCTTGAGCCGTTCAAAATCAGGCAAAAAGAACTGAACTGCTTCCAAAGGTTTTTGCTCATTTTTGAGCCATTTCAAATGTGAATGTAATCCTCGAATAAATGCAGCTACTTTGAAAAATCGTGGAAAAATTCTAATTTTGCACCAAATTTTGCGCAGGTCCAAAATTTTTTACCAAAAGAAAATTTGCTTGTATTTTTGGACAACATCGCTTATGTGTGAGTCAGGTCTAAAGGTTCAGGTTAGAATTAGGTTCAGGTTAGGGTTAGGTACTTAGTTGTGATGCTTATGGTTACAGTAACGGGCTACAGAATGCATTATATAAGTGAATGTCCCCACAAACAGCAATAGAGGAGTGTGTGTGTGTGTGTGTGTGTGTGTGTGTGTGTGTGTGTGTGTGTGGTTATGATTTTTATTAAACTGATTTGTGACCTCATGTCCTGCAGGTTCCCATCAAATGGATGGCTTTGGAGTCGATTCTTCACAGGAAGTTCACTCACCAGAGCGACGTGTGGAGTTACGGTCCGTATCACATTAAATATTTAAATATTTATTCCAGTAGATTTAGAAACATTCAGTTTAAATAAAATAAAAGATCTCCAAATAAATAAAAAAAAACAGGTCTAACAAGGAGAAAAACTACAAATATAAATTTTAAATCTAATTAAAACTAGTGAATTGTAATTTGGCTTAATCGTTACAGCTGTACTGAAACTTTCCCTCATGTGTTTGTGATTCAGGAGTGACAGTGTGGGAGTTGATGACCTTTGGCATGAAGCCGTACGATCTCATTCCGGCACGGGATATTCCGGAGCTGCTGGAGCAGGGAGAGCGTCTTCCACAGCCTCTCATCTGCACCATGGACGTCTACATGATCATGGTCAAATGTGAGTTCTGAGTCTGAAAACCTACCCCGAAGCAATAAACACCGCAGTGGTTCGGTCTCCTCGTCTTTTCAGGTCGAGTTCAATTTTTAATCTCTACAAAAAAATCGAATGCTGATGATGTCATCTGATTGACAGGCTGGATGATTGATCCTGAGTGTAGACCCAGATTCAAGGAGCTGGTGAATAACTTCAGCGGCATGGCACGTGATCCTCCGCGCTATGTTGTCATTCCGGTGGGTACGCTACACGCACTGTACAGGATTAATTTAGAGATGTGAAAATGCATGAGGTGCTCAGTGTAACAGGGAACCACTCTGATTATTAGCATAGTCAATATTAACAAAAAGATATTTAAGAAATATTTAACAAAGTATGGGGCTAGGGGTACTGTAATTCACTAATCATACTAATGCCTTTACCACCCATCTTACTCCACTCATTTTTTTGTTTAGCATGTAACAATTATTTACCAAAAGTGAGGCAAAAATCAGGGAATCTTAAACCGCAATGAATATCAGGGAATCTTAAACCGCAGTGATCTAGTAGGAGAACAAAATGAGCAAGTCGAAAAACAAATAGTCAGTCAGTGAACAAAACAAGTGACCCTGTGGTCAAAAAAGCGAGTCAGAGAAAGCAACGAGTGATGCGGAGAAAGAATCAAGAGATACAGAGAAAGATTCAAAAGAGCCAGAGAATGCAATGAGCAAGTCAGGGAGTGATCCGGAGAACAAATCAAGAATCAGTCAACAAAACAAGCAAGTCGGAGAACACAGCCAGCGAGTCGATGAACACAGCAAGCAAGTCGGAAGGTCAAACAAGTGAGTCTTAGCATGGTGAGAGTGCTGAGCAAGTCGTTGCACAAACGAGCAAAACACAACAAGGGAGTTAAAACGAATTGAGAAAGTCAGAGAATGCAACGAGCGTGTTGGAGAACAAAACGAGCAAGTCAAAAAAACAAATCGAGTCAGTGAATAAAACAAGTGACCCTGTGGAAGATACAAGTGAGATAGAGAACAAAACGAGTGTCTGAACAAAGTATGCACGACAGGGAACGAGCGAGTCGGTCAACAAAGCAAGGGAGTCGGAAAACAAAGCGAGAGAGTCTGAGAACAAAGTGAGCGAGTCAGTGAACACCACGAGCGAACCAAAGAATGAAGCTAGCAGGTCGGAGAATGACTGATTCGGGGGAACAAGTGAATGAATTCAATTATCAGGATGAACTGTATGTTCTGCGGATGTCGGATGTCTGAAGTAGTTATGTAATGTTTTGTACTGTTTCAGAATGATGAGCAGATGAGTCTGTCGAGTCTGGTCGACAGTAAGTTTTACCGCACACTGCTGGAAGAAGAAGGAGGGAATGTGAAGGAACTCTTGGATGCAGAGGAGTATTTGGTGCCACAGCCCGGATTCTTTGAGAATCAGGCTAATGGACTGACGAGACATCACTCACACAGGGTCCGATCTGCTTTTCTCTCGACATTTACAAAATGACCTGTCAAAGGGCTATTTTTCCATTTGATCATGTGCTGTTTACATTAAATGGCTTTCTGTGATGTTTTCAACCAATCAGAGCACAGATATGGGACTGGAGATGGAAACCATACCAAATGGGCGGAGCATGCATTCGTCGGTCAGCACACTGGGGCGGAACCTCTACCCAACACTTCCCATCGGAGCCACGGCCAATGGGACCTGGGGAGGCTCTCAGTACCGCTCGCTGGCCCGAAGCCAGTCCCATTGCTCCGCAGGCGGCCAGTCAGACTCTGTGTTTCTCGACGGGGGCAGGGAGGAGCCACCCTCAAGTCCCGGACGCTACAGTAAAGACCCAACTTTCCCGGTCTGCATGGATGGAGACATAGAAGTGGACGGGTTACCTCCTTTAAGTTACCCGTCTCATTCACTGCCACGCAGAACACACACACAGCCTGGTGAGTCATGATGTATTTAATAAATAAAGCATTCAAATTAAGTCTTCTACAGTCACATCTATTTTTATTATGTTTTTATATTCTCATATCTTCGCAGAGTATGTGAATCAGGACGTCCAATCAGAGCGGGCGAATACACTACCGCGTAAATCCACTGAGAGGCGTTTGCACAACGGACTCAGTGCCGGGCGCAGTGTGGAGAATCCTGAGTACCTAGTGCCTACGTCTCCCGCTTTCGACAATCCATATTACTTGGATCTTGTGGCTAAAGCTCCTTTAGTGGGCGGGGCTACATTGCCTCCCAGGCAGATGAACGGTTATGTGATGCCTACAGCAGAAAACCCAGAGTACCTGGGATTGGCCGAAACCTGGAGTGGCCAGAGAGAGTGTGCCTGAGGAGGGGCTGGGGTTGCGTGAGTCGCTGAATGAGTGAATCAAGCACTATGCACTATATGTTCTAGGGCTGTCAGATTTCTTTAAAAATTCCATTGAATTAAAATTATTTCAAATCCTGAGTATCTGAATACTAAGAGACGCATGATGTCATCGAGCCATAGACTGAGTATCACAGGTACAACTTGGGTCACATTTTGTAATGAGACATCAAAAGGAGACTCATAAACTACAGAATGCTGGTGTGGACACTGTAGCGCACCACACCAGCTCAAGAAAATGCAGTCAAAGGCTCAGCTATAGACATCATCTGGACATGACACACATTTTCACACTACTTTTATATTTATGTTGGTGTTTAATGAAATAATGGTTAAACTGGAGGATTTCTGGTAAAATGGAATGTGTTCTGATGGCCCTAATACATCAAATAGTGAATGTATTGGATGGATGTGTGTGTGTGTGTGTGTGTGTGTGTGTGTGTGTGTGTGTGTGTGTGTGGTCATTTAGTGGCAATGAAAGTCCAACCTTACAAAAAACTCTGAAATAAATGCAGTGTAGCACTCTGTGTGTGTGTGTGTGTGTGTGTGTGTGTGTGTGTGTGTGTGTGTGGTCACTTAGTGGCAGTGACAGTTAACCGTGGCATTTTAGCCATCACATAAAGACACAGTTCAGACAGTGAACTCACTGACCTTTGATAAATTAGTCAAGGCACCATGTGCGTGGATATACCGAACATGGTACGGGGATGTGATTATTAGCGGACCTTGAACGGTACGAGCCAGCGGGAGCGTTTTTTTTTTTTTAAGAAGACGCAAATGAAGCACTCAAGAATGTACGAACCAAATGACACTGGATCTGAAAATCACTACTACTTACTTGGATACCTTTTTTCTCTTTTTCCCGCTCTCACCTCATTCCCCTCTCTTCATTCCCATCACGCTGTTTTTGTTTTCAGTCTTCCAAACACGGCGGCAGCTCAAATCTGATGTGATTGGTGCTGCTGTTTCCAGGCTAAACTCAGGTCTGGATCGAGCGGCTTTTCAAGCTAAACAATAATGTGAGACGGTGAGAACGATGGAGGCGTACGAGAGGTGACAGGTCATCAGTATAGAACACTCTCCGTGCACCAATGGAATACCATTTTTATGCACATGGACATCATATCGTATGTTGACTTTTCCTCACCGTTATCATACAGAATCATCTTGAACGATGAATGTTCAGCTTAGGTTGTGTTATTCGAGTGTGTTATTGTAATCACACTCTCACTGCTACCTGCTTCCGGTCATGATATCACAGTTCATGTGATGTACACACGAGGGAAAGTTGATGAAGGTGTTTTAATAACAGTTCTGAAACCCTGGCTATGGTGCAGGTCCCACTTCCACAAATCAATGGGATTATTTATGTACAAGTCAAAGCAGTTGATTAACATAACGATACTTTATATAATTGTTTGTTTGTTTTCAGGCACGCTGTGGATGATTAGCATCCCCCCATACCCTCCACATTTAATTTCTGACACCTTTACCGTTTTAAGTGCTATCATCAGTTGAGGAAGATGTCAATTTTACACAGGAAATATAGCAAAACAAAAACTCAAACAGTGGTTATATATTTAGACCTAACTTAAATAATGATTATTAGTTCAGTTCAATTGCTTTCAAATTAGGTCATGAAACACCCGCTCCAGCATAATACGGATTAAATTGGAAATTTGACCTACTGAGATATTGATATATTTGTTAAGAGAATGCAATCTGCTTCAGAATGAAAAAAACATGATTACAGCATGGAAATGGATTGAGTTACATCACTTTGTTTGTGGCTAATCAGGAAATGCTACTTTAGAGAAAATTTGTTACAGAACCAGTTTCTGAATGTTCGCATCTGGAACTCCCGAACATCCGTACACTAAATGAATCCGGCTCTCCACCAATCAGCACCATCGTACTAGCGTCTTCCTAGCAACAGATGAGTATTTACACCAAGTCATGTGTGTTTCAGGCATCGCATTTTTGTTTCATTTCAAAACACCACCTTGCGACTTCATCCGTATTATGCTGGAGTGGGTCACATTTGCCAGCCACTAATTACTGTAAATGCAACAAAATGTTATTCAAATGTTATCATGGATGAGAGTGTTTATTCATTCATCATGTGTTTATTGAAAATGAAGATACAAGATATACTTTTGTTAATTAACAAAAGCTGAGAAACTTGTGTTCTCCCAAACTCCTGAATCACAATCACAACTGGTGGGAAATTGACTTGAGCCAAGCTGATAAATAAGTGGTTATAAAGTAAACACAGTGTCAGTCAAAATTTACAAATTACATGGGGATTTTTTTGTATTTATTATGATTATTTACACATTTATTACAGATTATTCTCTATGTGCAGTTAAATGTTCCTAAAAGTGCCTCAATCACTAAACTTCGTGAGAAAAAAAATCTCAATCCTTCACTTATTCATTCACATCATCTTTTTTTTTCTTCACATTTGCCATCTGCAGGATTATTTTACAGATGCATATTAGTGTATTCAGGCTCCCTATGGGTGTAATGGGGTATTTTTTGAGTTTAAAGTCAGATGTTCAGAGAACGAAAAGTGAATTGTTAAAGTAGATGACATGAATGTGATTATTAAGCCAGATTTGTTTTTCAAAGTTTGTTTTAGTAATAGGGACAGTCTTTGTTGGCCCATAATCACTGCATCGTAACCAGTGTTCGTACTCTGAAGAGCCGCTGTCGCAGACTGTGTGTAAGCAAAAAAACGAATTTCTGATTAATTTCAGAAAACCTTTTCATATCCTCTCAGTTTATTCTTTTTGTCTGTGTTGTTTTCCACAAAGTTGCAATGCAGTCAGCTGTAAGATTGAAAATGTAAAGGGGAAAAAAAAAACAGATAAACCTTTATGTTAAAACCTTTATGTTTGGTGATGAATTGATCTAGGATAAAGAAGGAAGAAGATTTAAAATAGAAGAAAATGTAAATTGTTCACATGATATCAGCTTTATCTAAATAGCCCATGATGTTACAGTAGACTTTTCTGCATATCATTTAACATGATACTGTAGTAATGTCACCCAAGACCTAAGGGGACATTACTGTTTATTTCATTGTAACAGTTTCTTTTTGGTACAGTGTTTTCTCCATTGGTGGAAAGCAGGGGAATTTTTTGATGAACTGAAAAACGTTGAAACTGTGGCGGCAGCGTGAAGAGCTGTCGCTGTAGAGTTCAGGGGGAAAAAGAGCCAGTAGTGCATGTTAATTTCCTGAGAAAACAAAGAACGGCTTGTTGCCTGTTCCAGACTGGAGAGGGGTGGGGTGGGTGTTAGACTTCTGTAAACCTAGCAGTGTTAAACACACTGTTTTAGCTCAGATTCCTCTTCCTTATTATGCCAGTGAAAAGTCTGGACACACCTCCTTATTAGGGGTCCAAGCGATCTTGGAATCCTATTCTTTTCACCCGGTTCATTTGATTCTTCTGCCACTTTTTCCTTTGGCAATAAAACCAAGACTTTGCAACCAAAAAGGTCAGCACATTTGGTAGCAATACTCACCAATGCAATTTTGCATCCATGGGTCACATGACCTGGCAGCTACTGTTGATTGAAATCGCCATTTTAAAAATTTCACACTGAACCATTTGACGCCGTTTGATCCAATATCAATCACCATTACATCAATCATCCTGAAATTGCTGGTGCACACTGAGAAGGCCTTTGCTGACAGGATGTTTCAAATTTGAAAGCAATCCATTAAAAAACAACAAATTTCCCAAGCCCTTGCAGTCGCCCATTTAAAAGCCAATTTTTAATATATGAAAAATATACTTACAAATCTTCTCATGAACCATAACTTTAGTTGATGGACAATTGCAAATATAGGGCCTTTGGAGTAGACTCTTAACTAAATTGTGAAGGAAAACCAAAATCTGTCAGAGAACACCAGAGCCATGTGCCGATCAAATGCAATGATCACATAATGCATATGTTTGACAATTAGTTGATTAGTTGAACCGCTGGTCAGATCAACACAAATCTTGTAATTTAATGCCCTTCCCCTAACCTCTGTTCCATTTCAAAACCCCCAGGGAATTAGCTTTTTATGCTTGGACCCCAGAATTGCTCCTTGCAGCTATATTTCTAATAGAATTGGAGTTGCAGCGTGTCCTCACTTTTGACTGGTACCTTATATGCAACAATCTTAATTTAATATCCAGGGGCTATTCAACTTAATATAGAAGATGACTCTGTTCGAAAATCCTGAAGAGAAGACGAGCCATGGCTCGTACATTTATACTAATTAAGCTATACGGCCTGTGGAGTTTGAGCTGAGAAGGAATTCGAGCAACTGAAAGACTAATGAGGGGGAAAAAACAATCAATATGGAGCACATTGAAGGAGTTGTAAAATGAATTAATGTATCATTGTGATTTAACAAATATATCTTTTTATACATTTATATATTTTAAGGCTTTTTTAATCTTTTATGGTATTTGTTGTATTTTACTGTACTTTTGGTACTTTTTGTTGCACTCTGATGTCTGGAAACTGCCGATTTTTGTGAACGAGTACCCACGTACATGTGTATAATTTTGTAAACAGCGTTTGTAATGCCTGTATTGGGTTGTGCCTTTAATGTATTACAGATTATCCATTCAGGCTGTGGTATGTTTTATTTTATAGTTATTAAGATAGAAAGAAACAACAAACATGGCTTGTGATTTTCTTTTTTTTTTTCTTCTGTAAAAATGAATAAAGATGTATCATGTTTCGACTGGGTGGAAAAAACAGAAAATATATTTGTATATTACACATAACCTGTAGGTCTTGATGAATTGTTTTATGTGTATCTGTAGTTTCTAACACAATATTTCTATTAATTAATAAAGCAGGTTGATCAGGCACGAACAGGAGGAACAAATGTAAAAGGTAAGAAAGACAAAAGTGTAGGAAAGAAATTCAAAGACAAGTTTATGACCATTAAAAGATTTACAGATAAGACAGACAATAGTTTAAAAATATTTAATGTCATTTCAAAAAAAAAAAAAGCAGTAATCAGTAATACAGCACAGAATATTACTAAACTGCAGTTTATTTAGTTAGCATAGATCAGTAAGAGCTGTATAAGAATTTTATATTAAAGTGTCATTGAAAGGGTAAATTTGCACACCCTTCCCCTTCACTTTTCTCGACAGTAAAAAAGACTCCGTGCTTTAGCAACTGAAAAGACCCACGCCTACACAGGTGCATGGCGCTTTGTTTGAACTGACCAGACATTTTTAAACAGAACCTTGACCACAGTGTGCACACCTGTATAAATACATATATGCTTTACAGTAAATGAGAAAACACCACTGAACGTGCTCAGGTCTGGTTCAGTGCTGTGCTTTCCCAGAGTCCTGTGTGAGGAAGGGTAGTCACTGCATGGCAGATAGATGGGGAGGTGATTTCTTTGGATCTATTTTCTCATTCCTTTATATTCAAAACGCACACACACAAAAAGAATTTTATATATATACACATATACATACAGTCAGTAAACCTTAACAGTCTCAGATTATCAGTCTTCTTCTTTCCCTCAGCGCGTCTGTGCTTCAGCTTGTCATACTCAGAAATCTGTAACTTGCCAACATTTTGATTCAAGCCTGGACTGTGGTCAGCTGGTTAACCAAGAAGTAAATGGCAGAACAGTGGGCTACTTTGCACTTTCTGCACAGATGCATACTCAGATACATTGTTTACTTATGGGCAGTGGTTACCATCCCTGTATTCCTTTGGCTTTTTTTGGTGCATGTCCTTAGATTTTGTGTTATTTGATGTTGTCCAGCGGTTATGCATACCTCTGCTGAGTGATATTAAGAGAATTCCTTTTGAATTCATCTCAGCTGACGTTAAATCTGGAAGTTATTTTCTTTGCCTTCGCTGACTTATGGTTAGGACAGGGTCAGATTCAAGTTTATGGATTCCAGCCAGGACTAATGAGGAATCTAAATTATCGGGCAATGAGGAGAACCTCAGAGAAGCATGTAGGCATGTTGTATCCATCACGCTGGGTGCTGCGTGGAGGACGGGAGTAACAGCAGGTGGTGTCCCTGAGCTGAGCGGTGAGTGTCTGGGGTGTTCCTCGGGTATTTCTGTCCCCGTAATGTGCGTGCCACTTGGCTGGAGATCCATAGACTTTGGTGTAAACACTGAGTCAGGTCTGGCCATGCACTGATAAGGTACAAGCAAGAATTGAAGTTACACATTCAGTTTCAATTGGCCAAACCATGAAATCCTAATAAAATCAGCTCTGAGCTGTGCATTTCCAATTAAAAAGGTAATGGCGAGGAACATACTGAAGTAATGAAGACTGCTTTCAAATTCTGCATCAATTAAAATTAAAGTGATGGAACAAATTCATTTTAAATGGGTATTTTTTTAAATAGAAGCAGCCTTGGACACATATACACCCTTGTGCAAATTATTTGAAACAAAGCCCTATTTTCCTTTCTTTTATCCTAAGGTACGTTCTAGACTCACAACAGTAATAAAAAGTTATCAGTTGATGTTGGTTTTTTCAGACTAGATGATTTGCACTGCTCTGCGTGCTATGAATTTATTTTTAGTATTGCGTTAGGCAAAGACTTCTGGCTGTTGGTTGGCAAAACGACCTGTAAAAAACAACTCTTGACGAAAGCTTTGAAAAAAAAACCACTACAAATGGCAAGTTAAATACAAAAACTGGACAAAAGAGCAATGGAGAAAAGTTGCATTCAGTGATGAGACTCATTTTTTCATTCAAGGAAAAAGAAGTCACTGTGTTCACAGTTCCTCTGGGGAGAAACTCAGAGAGTCCCACATCAATCAGTTTGTAAAACACCCCTTGAAAAAAGTGTTTTGGGGTTGTTTTGGTTACGATGGAGTCGATGGATTGTATGCCGTTGAAGGCATGATGTGTGGAACACGATACATCGAAGTTCTCCAACGAAGAGTGGTTCCAGAGCTGAAGAAAAGGGTTCAGATGGATCTGGCATTTTTTAACAAGATCTGGCTCCTTGTCATTCATCAAACTTGTGAAGGGGTATTTACATTCTACTGTTTATCATATTGATAATACTGTACATATAACTCACTGACACGATTCATCCTGGATCTGTTTATGTAGATATACAATGTTGTGAAAAAGTGTTTGCCCCCTTCCTGATGTGTGTCACACTTACATATTTCAGATCATTGCACAAATTTAAATATTAGTCAAAGACAACACAAGTAAACACAAAATGCAGTGTTGTGTACCCCCCCCCCGCCCCCCGTCACACACACCTGTTCTCAATCAAGAAATCACTTTAATAGGACCTGCCTGACAACGTGAAGTAGCCCAAAAGATCCTCAAAAGCTAGACATCATGCCAAGATACAAAGAAATGCAGGAACAAAAGACAAAGTAATTGAGATATATTTGTCTGAAAAAGGTTATAAAGCCATTTCTAAAGCTTTGGGACTAACCACAGTGAGAGCCATTACCCACAAACAGCAAAAACATGGAACAGTGGTGAACCTTCCCAGAAGTGACCGGCCGACCAAAATTACCCCAAGAGCGCAGCCACAACTCAATTTTGCCAGTAAACATATTGATGATTGAAGACTTTTGGGAAAATTGTGGACTGATGAGACAAAAGTTGAACTTTTGGAAGGTGTGTCCCATTACATCTGGTGTAAAAGTAAAATATCCTGAAGGAGAATGTCCGGCCATCTGTTCATGACCTCAAGCTGAAACGAACTTGGGTTCTGCAGCAGGACAACGATCAACACACACCAGAAAGTCCATCTCTGAATGGCTGAAGGAAAACAAAATGAAGACTTTGGAGTGGCCTAGTCAAAGTCCTGACCTGAATCCTGTTGAGATGCTGTGGCATGACCTTAAAAAGCATGAAAACCCTCCAGTGTGGCTGAATTACAACAATTCTGCAAAGATGAGTGGGCCAAAATTCCTCCACATTGCAGTAAAAGACTCACTGCAAGTTATCGCAAACACTTGATTGCAGTTGTTGCTGCTAAGGGTGGCCCAACCGGTTATTAGGTTTAGGGGGCAATCACTTTTTTACACAGGGCCATGTAGGTTTGGATTTTTTTCTCCCTTAATAATAAAAACCTTAATTTAAAAACTGCATTTTTACTTGTGTTGTCTTTGACTAATATTTAAATTTGTTTGATGATCTGAAACATTCAAGTGTGACAAACATGTAAAAAAATAAGAAATTAGGAAGCGGCAAACCACTGTAGACCACTTCTTGTTTTGAGACTTTTACCTTTATCTTTACTTGGTATGGAGCAACTGTGTGCACACAATTTCCTCCGGGATCAATAAAGTATTCTGCTTCTGATTCTGATGGCCAAGGAGTTCTCCTGATTTAAATCTAATAGAGAATCTCTGGTCAATCTGCAAGGAGAGACTTCATGGAAAGGACTGTACGACACAAGAGAAGCTTGTGACGGCCATTATTGAGGTGTGGTACCTGAAATCAGTGAAGACTACTCCAAATTAGTGGATTTCATGCATAAAATCATTGTCTTGTCTTTTAGGAAATATCAAACAAAACTACCAAAAAACAAATTTTTTTGTGATGTTTCAATTAATTTGCACAAGGATGTATTCCCAAGATTCTGTGCGCTGTTACACTGCTGGATGCATTTTCAGAGGCTTTTATCTCTTATACTTGTTTAAAAAACAATGAATAAGATTGATGTCATCATATTAGAAGAGCATACTACAACAGTCAAACATAATGTTATTACATCATTCATTAATTCATTTTCTAAGCCGCTTAATTCTAATTAAGATCACAGGGAGGCTGGTGCCCATCTCAGCCACTCACACGCAGGGCCAACACACATACAACCATTAACACTTACTGTCACACCTATGGGCAATTTGGAACCACCAATTAGCCTACTGTGCATGTTTTTGGACTGTGGAAGGAAACCAGAATACCTGGAAGAAACCCAAGAAAGCACGGGGAGGACATGCAAACTCCACCCAGTAACGCTTTGAGCCCGGGAATCGAACCCAGGGCCTCTTCCTGTGAGGAGGACATGCTAATCGCTGCCCCACCGTGCCGCCCACATCACATGGGCTTGGCCCTGAATATTCGAGTATTCATTCATTGGCTTGGGATAAGGTTTTCTGTTTTGGGGATTCTGGTATATATTCTAACTACGTAAGACATTATGTCTTTGAGTAAACAGAAAGACACTGGCTACAGCACTATACCATCCACCTCTTCAGACCTTGTGAAGATGCATCCTGAATCATATCCATCCTGATATGCTACTACCCTGGACAGCTCACCAGTCCATTGCAGGGCAAACACACACAACCATTCACACTCACTCAAGCCACTCACTAGCCTACTTTGCATGTTTTTGTACTGTGGGAAGAAACCGGAGTACCCGGAGGAAACCCACGCAAGCACAGGGAGAACATGCAAACTCCGCACAGAAACGCCCCGAGCCCGGGAATTGAACTCGGGGCCTTCTTGCTGTGAGGCAGATGCACTAACCACAATGCCACCGTGCCGCCTGTGATGTAAACTCTTTTATTAAAATGATTTAGTACTACAATTCCAATTACAGAAATAAAATTACCAACTAGACTTCATGTTAAATTATGTGTAGAGTTTATAGAGAAATATTTAAATCTATAACTTTGAATTAATTAAAGACTTTTGACCATGTTCCTCACGCTACCTTGTGGGGTGTTCTCCAGAAATATGGTACACCAGACCCATTGCTATTGGCCATTCAATCTCTGCATTGCCGGAGCCAGAGCAACAAGTCGAATTTGTTTCCAGTGGGGGTTGGACTTCAAAAAGGATGTCCTTTGTCACTGGTTCTGTTCATAATATTTATGGATAGAATTTCCACGTGCAGCCAAGGCATCGAGGGGTTCTGGTTGGGGGCTATAGGATCTCGTCTCTGCTTTTTGCAGATGACGTTGTCCTTTTGGCTTCATTAAGCTCTCGCTGGAACGATTTGCGTCTTAGTGTGAAGCGGCTGGGATGAGAATTAGCACCTCCAAGTACGAGGCCATAGTTCTCAGCCAGAAAAGGGTGGAATGCACCCTCTGGGTCTGGAATGAGGTCCTACCCTAAGTGGAGGAGTTCAAGTATCTCAGGGTTTTGTTCACGAGTGAGGGAAGGATGGAACGGGAGATTGACAGGTGGATAGGTGCAGACTCTGCTGAAAATCAGAGCTTTTACTGGTCCGTTGTGGTGAAAAGGGAGCTGAGCTGGAAGGCTAAACTCACAGTTTACCAGTTGATCTACGTTCCTACCCTCACCTATGGTAAAGAGTTTTGGGTAGTAACCAAAAGAAGATCGCGAATACAACAGGTTGAAATAAGCTTCCTTCGCATGGTGGCGGGGCTCTCCCCTAGAGATTGGGTGAGAAGTTCGGTCATCTGGGAGGAGCTCGGAGTAGAACTGCTGCTCCTCCATGTTGAGAGGAGCTATTTGAAGTGGCGTGGCCATCTGATTAGAATGCCTCCCGAACGCCTCTCTGCTGTGGTGTTTTGGCCAAGTCCAACCGGAAACAGACCCTGGGGTCAACCCAAAACATGCTGGAAGGACTATGTCTCTTGGCTGGTTTGGGAACGCTGCAATGTATCCCTGGAAAAGCTGGAGTTAGTGGCAAGGGAGAGGGATATCTGGACCTCACTGCTTAGGCTGCTGCCCCCGTGACGCGACCCCAGACCAAGAGGAAGAAGATGAAAATGAAGGTAAATTATTTACCCATCTTGCTTTACTGTGTAAAGCTACTTTGCAACAATTTCAATTGTAAAAAGCACTATACAAATAAGAATTAAATTAAATTGAAAGAGCACTTCTTAAATTAAACGGGTAGCAGCAGATTCATTCATTCATTCATTTGCTTAATCCTACTAGAGCAGCAGGGAGACTGGGGCTTATCTTGACTGACTCTGCGTGAAGGCGGGGTACACCCTGAACTGCTTGACAGTCCATCACAGTGACAACACACACACCTAGAGGCAAGTTCAAACAGCCAGTTAGCCTAAAGTGCATGTCTTTTGACAATAGGAGGAAACCGAATTACCCGGAGGAAACCTACTCAAACACAGAAGAAACATGCAAACGGAGAACATGCAAACTCCTTACCCTCACCAAACCCAGACTCCAACCCAGGACCTTGATATGAGGTGAATGTTCTAACCACTATAATTGATGGCAAGAATGAAATAACTAGAGCTTAATTGCTTTTCCTTCAGAATGAACAACTCACTTCCCTGTGAAACAAAACTTCATCATTACAAACCCTGTGAACTTTATTCCAAGAAGTTCCTCACCTGAATCATGGTAGACCTGCTGTCCATTTTAATGGGGTACAAGTTGTAGAGCACTGGTGCACTAGTTCCATACAGGATTGAGGGGTCTGGACAGTGGCTACCAGGTGATACAGAGCTGTATGCCGGGGGTACTGGGGTAATCTGTCTCTGGAGAAGCTGAAGAATCAAGTTAATGTCTGCCATCATTCTTGCCTCCAGTCTAGAAAATGAGACATACATAGGATGGAGTTAGGCAAACTTTTTCCTCCCATTATAGGCTCACTGGTTCTGGCAGTGAAAACATAACAGAGACTGTTGATCACTTGTTTGGGCAACTCCAAGGGACATGCTACTACATACAGATACAGATAAATTTCCCAGCTTCCCAAAGGCTAAGATGTGT
The DNA here is from genome assembly GCA_028564935.1 of Neosilurus hyrtlii. Taxonomy (NCBI): domain Eukaryota; kingdom Metazoa; phylum Chordata; class Actinopteri; order Siluriformes; family Plotosidae; genus Neosilurus; species Neosilurus hyrtlii. The sequence goes on along the minus strand of JAOUQZ010000051.1, from coordinate 1,271,466 downwards.
TTCCTCAGATACACATGAAACCAGCCATCTGCATCTTTTTTAACCGCTGCTCATGCTGCTGAGAGGAAAGCACCATCTGCCACCCAGAAAGCACAAAGTGTGCCATTCCACAATCCTAGAGAGAACAGCTAAGTTTTCTTCCTCGGCTGCCAGCCATGGATGGCTACAGCATTGCTGGGATTCAAACTTGCAACTTTATTTTATGACATATTTAGGAGCCCTTGTTATTGTCCAGAGAGATGGGTACCCAGGACTATAGTTAAGCACTGCTGGAGTAAATAACCATAAGTGTGAGTATGAATAGTTGTATGTGTGTTGTCCTGCGATGGCCTGACAAGCTGTTCAGGGTGTACCCCACCCTCGCCCAAAGTTGGCTCAGATGGGCACCAGCCTCGCCATGACCCTAATTAGAACTAACCGGCTTAGAAAATTAATGAATGAATTAATTAATGAATTTCCTAACATAAATAACTAAGAAGGGCGGCACGGTGGCGTAGTGGTTAGCACGTCCGCCTCACAGCAAGAAGGTCCTCGATTCGATTTCCAGCTCGGGCGTTTCTGTGTGGAGTTTGCATGTTCTCCCTGTGCTTGCGTGGGTTTCCTCCGGGTACTCCGGTGTCCTCCCACAGTCCAAAAACATGCACAGTAGGCTAATTGGCTGTTCCAAAACACCCCTAGGTGTGAGTGTGAGTGCGAATGGTTGTGTGACTGATGGCCCTGCGATGGCCTGGCGAGTAATGTAGCTTCTCAGGGTGGGGACTAAGTGTCATATTGATCATCACTCTGGCCTCACAGCAAAAAGATCCTGAGTTCGAGCCCTGTGCCCAGCTCTGTTTGCATGGAATAGGTTATATAGCATCCCACTTGGGTAAAAACATATAGTGCACTGGAAACCACAATAGTGCTTCAGGATGGACAGATAGATAGGCTGCAGATTCTTTCAAGTGTTTTTTTTTTTTGGGGGGGGGGGGTTCCAATTTCTCTTTACTCTCTTCTTCAGGGGAGCAATGTATGCTCAATGGACCTTTGGCTTTCTCAGTATGCTCTCGCGTATTCCTCACAGTAGCACTGTATGTCATGTCATGTCATTTTCTGAAGCGCTTAATCCTAATTAGGTTCGCGGGAAGGCTGGCGCCCATCTCAGACGACTCCGGGTGAGGGCAGAGTACACCCTGGACAGCTCGCCAGGCCATCGCAGGGCAGAAACACGCTGACGGCTATG
>JAOUQZ010000051.1:1237616-1256535 GCA_028564935.1 Neosilurus hyrtlii | reverse complement strand
ACACACACACACACACACACACACACACACACACACACACACACACACACACACACACACACACACATATATACACAACTTTATACATAACGCATGATGTAACCCCCTTACCTTACCTTAACTTAAACTTAATGTTGAACCCCAACTTAACCCTAAATTTAACCTAAACCTGATTCTAGTCTTAGTCCTAAAACTGAGGTTCAGAAAAACAGTTTTTACACTTAAAAACCTATTTTGGAAAAATAAAAACCAGCCAAAATGTCCTCACTTCCCATTAATGTCTTAACACTGTTGGTTAAAAATGTTTTCTTTTCTGCCATTTGTGCATATTTAATGCACATTTTTTTGACTCTCGGAGTAAACTTCACAACTTTTCAACTTTTTTTTTTAAATACCAGAGTAAACTTCACAAAGACAGGCCCTTGGCCAAGATTTGAACCTTGAACCTTCTTGCTCTGGTGCGATCGTTTAAATGAGCATCTTAACTGGGGCTAACATGGGTTGACTAAGTGGCTCCCACATTGGCAACCCCAGAAGGTCCCCCTATGGTGATCCTAGTTGGGTTACTAATGTGGAATGAATTCGTGTGGGCAGCTGACATGGTGTCTCTAGGGAACCCTTCAGTGTTTGTTAACTTGTTTTCTCTCTAAATTAATTGTTTGTTTTTTTTCTTGTATGGCTCAGGGTCAGGTGGGCTGTAAGGTGGCAGTGACGGTTTTCCACTATTTTCTTGCGACCAATCACTACTGGATCCTGGTGGAGGGCCTATACCTGCACAGTCTGATCTTCATGGCTTTCCTGTCTGATAAAAAATACCTTTGGGCTCTAACCATCATAGGTTGGGGTGAGCTGCACATTTTCTTTAAACTGATTTCACAGTCAGTGCAAAGTTGTACAATGTAATATGGAGGAAAATCAAGGCACCCTGGATTGTACTTTCCTTGAACTAAAACACAATGCATGTATAGTAAAACATGGATAGAAATGCCCAGAAATTAGAGTGGGGTTGTATTTTGGCCATAACTGTTCATCATGTGCTAAGCAGAAGGTAGCAGGCTTTCCATCTTGTCTTTGCTGCAGGTGTTCCCGCTGTGTTTGTCTCAATTTGGGTCAGTGTTCGAGCCTCGCTGGCTGATACACAGTAAGTTTCAACCCAATTGTTTTCCCTGTACATCAGAGCTGAAAATATTGTTTCTGTTGTAACAGCTCATTCACAGGGACCTGTATGACAGACACAGAAGTTTACATACACTCATCATGAATATCATGGTAATATTAGGCTTTTAATGATAGAAGCCATATTGACTGTATAGCATACATTGTTAAAAAAAAAAAAGGAATTTGCACAAGATTGAACACAATCAACACTGGCTCAAAAGTATACATGCACCTAATATTTGTTTGAAATGTCAAACAAAAAACTTCTCATTTAAACAATAAAAAGATCTATTGTTGTCTCATCCATCCAGAATTTTTTTTATAGTAGCTTTCTGGCTTATCCATGTGATCTTTAACAAAATATAGAAGGGAAGCAGTGTTCTTTTTGTAGAGCAGTGGCTTTCTCCTTGAAACCCTAACACTGTTGTTCAGTGTTCTCATAATGGTGGACTCATGAACATTATCATTAGCCAATATGAAACTCATTTAATTCCTTTTAAATTCTTTAAAGTTCCTCTGAGACAAATTAAATGCATTGCTCTTGAGATGATATTTGTTGGTTGACTACTCAGCAAATCGTTCTCTGAGTTTGTCAAACGCTCACTGAGTCACCCTCATATAGTATCGTGGTCATCTGGTCACATGACCACAGACATTCTGTGACCGCAGAGCAGTTCGCCAAGTATTCTGCAAGTATTCTTCAACAAGCTGCCACATTCCTGAGGGAGGTGAATTATTGAAGAAGGCTTTAGAGCCACAAAGAACATTTGCAGGCCATAGCCCATTCTTGGTGATTGTTGCAAGCACTTGCAGACCATTTGGGAAAAAAGATGTGCACCAAATATTCCTTGAACTTTCAAGCATGTTAACTCTTCTGGGAATGAAGGTTAGATCGGTGAATGGATGGCGAACAGAGTGAATGCTTGGAGACTTTCTGAGAATGAATGGTAAATGTGGCAAATGTCCCATAGTCACCAGGTGTTCACAAGCGCAGTGAGATACACCATATAATGTGTAGAAATTACCATCTGTGTTGGTCTTTCAGATGTTGGGATATCAGTGCTGGGATTACGAGATGGATTTTTCAAGTTCCAATTCTTGCAGCAGTCACTGTAAGCAAACTGTAGCAAAAATATTTTGCTTGGTTTTTAAACCTGCCACTCTATATCATTATATTTTATTCTATTTTATTTATCTTTCACTCTCTAGGTCAACTTCTTTCTTTTCCTCAATATCATCAGGGTTTTAGCGTCAAAGCTGTGGGAGACTAACACAGGGAAACTGGACCCAAGGCAGCAGTACAGGTCAAACACCACTCTTCCATAAACATTAGTTTGTTTAATTTGCCAAACCACTTAATCCTACTAGGGTTGTAGGGAGGCTGGAGCTGCAGGGTCAACAAAAATAAAACACAATTAAGGATTGAGAGAAAATGCAAACACCACACAGAAATACCCTTGTCGAGTATGGTACTTGAACACAGAACTTGCTGTGAAGCAGACCTGCTAACTGATATGCCACCCTGCTGCCCCCGTCTTAAAGGTGTCAGTTAAAAAAATTTAATAAAATACAAGTATGCATGCAGCTTCAACGTAGTAAATGGGCCAAGTAACAAATAAATAAACAAAAACACAAAACATAACAAGACTTTACTACTACACAAAAACAAATAAATAAATGTCAAATAATAAACTTACAAAAAATAAATTTGTTCCTCTAGAAAAGTTAAAAGTATGAAAAAATTAATGAACACAAAACAATAAATAATAAAAGTATGAAAACTTGTCAGTACAAAATAGTAAATAATAAAGTAGCTAAACAACATAACATCCATGCAGGCTCCCGAGTGGCGCATCGACAAGGTAAACAGATCCATGACCGTGACTATCAACCTGGAGAGTTCGAATCCGGGTTGATGCCATAGCCATCCATGACCGGGAGTCCATGGGAGCTAATTGGCCGAGCCCTCACGGGAGGGAGGGATGGCATACTCTCACTTCCTCACTTACTCAAAGCAATCACCAGCCGATCATGGGCGTTTGTGAGCTCATTCGTACGAGTGTGTTAGGCCACCCCCATATATGTATGCACAGCAGTTTGAAAAGAGGCGGGCGGCAGGGGCATGTGCTTGCTTACGCCCCTCCCTGGTCGGTGGTGGTCGTGTGATAGGGAAGGCAATACTTGATGGGTGGGAATTGAAAATAATCAAATTAAGGAGAAAAATGGGGGGAAAATCCAAAAAAATAAAAAATAAAATGTCCATGCAAAATAGCAAACAATTTAAAGGTAAGCAAAACTTACTTGAGTATGAAAAAAAGTCAGAAACTAAGAAATATTTATGGCACAATATAATAAACATGGTGAAAGTGCACACTGTTGTGTTTGTGTACAGGAAGCTGCTGAAATCGACGCTGGTGCTGATGCCGCTCTTTGGGGTACACTACATGGTGTTTGTGGGTCTTCCTTACACGGAGGTCAATGGACTGCTTTGGCAGATCCAGATGCACTATGAGATATTCTTCAATTCATTACAGGTAAAAGCTGACCTCATACTTGTCACTCACTGTACATGCTCCAAAAACAAAAGGGGGAATATTTTGTTTTAATTTATTGATTAGGAGTTTTTTTTAACATGCAAAAAACAATTTATTAGAAAACACCTTTAATGGGCTTTACACATTAAATTAGGATAAAACGTTCTGTACAAATCAGGTTTGTGTTTGTTGATTATTTATTTGGTCTGCAACAAAACATGTTTTCATGTTATTTTTTTATTGTTTGTATGAAAATGTATTTATTCACGCTTTAAAAATGTTTGGTTTTACTTTTTCTTCCTTTTAGGGCTTTTTTGTGGCCTTCATCTACTGTTTCTGCAATGGAGAGGTACTACAGATGCTTTAAAAAATACAATTTAAAATAATAATGGTGTCATGTCTTTGAACTGTGGTAACAAGCACAGGGAGAATATGCAAAGTCCACACAGAAAGGTCCTCGTTGATCTCAGGACTTTTTTGCTGTGAGGAGAACATGCTAACCACAACGCCACCATGCTGCCCATGTTTAAATTATGATATACATATTTTTATGCAGCTTAAAATCTAGTAAAATTTTGAACATGCAAACTCCACACAGGAATCGAACAAAGGACCTTTATGCTGTGAGGCCTCCAGGGCCAAATTTGTGATTAGAAAATTATACTACTGGTCCATAACTGTCAGAATATTTGGTGTTTCTGTAGTTCTACAGCTGTGTCCATTGGATTAATTCATGCCTCATGGCTGAAAAAGCTGGCCCACAACCCACAATACTTGTTTGCTTCATTTACTTTAGTTAATTGTTGAAGTTGATGTCAAATAGCTTTATTATTGCCACTGAATTGACCTGGGAGTAAAATGAAACCACCTCACTCAGATCTCAAAGAACTAGCTAAATACTTCTTAAGTGAAACCGTAGGTTCTTGCTAGCTAGTCTGCTATGACTTGAGTATACTTTAAAAACTATTGGAACTCTTTTGTTGATTGCAGGTGCAGGCAGAGGTGAAAAAGGCATGGCTAAGGCGGAGCCTCGCTCTGGATATCAAGCAAAAGGCACGTGTGGTCAGCAGCACCGGGGGTGGGAGCTGTTATTACGGTGGCATGACATCACATACCACCAGTCAGAGTGTCTGCATTGGTCCTCAGGGTCCAATCCTGGCTCGAGGTGTGAGCTTAGGAGTCAGAGGCCAATCACACATTGCTACCTTGCCAGGCTACGTACAAAGTGCGAGTGCAGAGACCACATTACCCACAGTTCAACAGTCAGTGCTGAGAAGGGCCGACAGCATGGGTGCACTGTATCAACAGAATGGGCAAAACATTGTTGGAGCTCGAGAAGAGGAGGAGGAATTTGAAAAAGAGCCATCGCTATACTTTATTGCTGATGATCATTCTGGCTCGGTATCGGAGAAAGATCTGGAAACGATTTTATGAAAAACTTTAAGTCAGACCTTTTGTTAAACCTTGGCTGGCTAGCAGTTTTGGTTTTCTCTAGTTATTGTGATGTTAATTGTGTGAAACTGATGTATATCATATTTTTATGATTTCCATAGTCAAAACTTCTGATGTATAGATATTTATTTAACGATTCGTTATATTCTACTGCATTGAAAGTAAGAAATTAGGGTTTTGTTGATGTAGTGACTCAAAGACTAGCCTAGGGTAACTAGGGTAGGCAAATGACAAAATTTCTACAAGAGAATAAATACTGTGCCTTGAATTATTCACTATTTCCCCCGGTGATAAACGTTTCTGTTTTTTCTAGAGTTACAGACTGGAACAGGAATGGACTTTATTGGGATTGGACCATTAACACAATACTGTATGTCTGCCAGGTTCTCACTGTGTCTTACATGTTTCTACTAATTTCTTACCACAAGCAAGACCACACACACCACCTCCAATACATTTCACTGCATCTTTAATGTGACCAATCAGACTGCAGCACACTCTTATAATGTTCTTACTGCATCCATCAGGTCCTTAAAAAAATACTGTTGTTCTGCAAGTTTTCTTGTGTCCACGTCACATCACGCTTGCACTACACCAATAAAGTCTCTACTAGGTTTTAGTTATATCATTACTATGTCAACTCTATGGTTACTACATCCTATTAAGTTCTTATATCATCCTGAGTCCACCACATCTGCACTTTTTTTAACATGTCCAAAGGTCGACCACATCCTCCACAGCCATGGTGATCAAAGCATATCCTTATTAATTTCTACTGTTTCTTACTAAGCTTTACAAATACAACGTAGTTTTTTGTTGATGCAGTGGAAACATGGCTGAACTTGACCGGGGTTTAATTTAACAAATCATCAGAAATTTCAAATCTTAATTGCAGTTACGTCCAGTATTATGAAAGTTTATGAAAAATGTTAGTTTCATTAACTGTTAATTAAGAAAGTAGCCCCACTAAAGTTAATCTGCTAATTATGTTGTAAATTAACTGAGAATATCAGTAATAAACAAATTTGATAATCTGCTACTTTTCCTTATTTATTATGCTTATATCAAATTTGATAGCGATCTAATTTACCACATCCCTCTTTTTTAACATGAAAATCTGTTTTGACATCAACAAAAAACTCTTTTGAAACAAAAAGGGTTTATTATCTCAAATACAGTGAATCCTACATCGTAAGATGTGTGTTTATTACAGTGAACATCTGATCAGTGCCGACCATTTTCAGGGCACTTGCCTCAGTAGGCAGTGAAATTATTAATGGTCAAAGAAATTAAAGATCAAGTGTAAAGTTTCAAGTTTCATTGTCATATACATGTAACAATGGAACATCACTACCGCCAATGAAATTCTTGGACTCAGAGCTTCCTCAATATTGCGCATAAAAAGTCCCTAAAGTCGAAAATACATCAACTAATTATCATTTGCTGGTAATTCTCAGAAAATCATTCGACTGACACTCAACCTGAATTTCTTGTCTTCAATTTCTGTGACCAATTTTTGTGTGTGATGTCATTGGAGTGAAACGCCGGAACAGCAGAATATTTTTGGATATCTTTGTTTACATGCTTAAGTAGGTTTGTGTGGGTTTGTGCTTGCTTTATCGTTATTATATTCATGCCTTATTGTAGTGTCCTGGGCTACAATAATGGGACTGGATCAAATAAAAGTTTTTATCTGTTTCTAAGTGAAGAGAAAAGAAGAAAAGATTGGCCATTCATGTAAAGCGGCTGTAGGAGATAATGACTAGAAGCTTGTTACGGTCAATTTATAGAGGAATCATTTATCCACAAGCCCAGCAAAGTTTGGAGATGCATTTGGTGAAGAATAGACAGAGGAAGGATGCTGTACTGGCGGTATTTAAACATAACCCACAAAAACATTGCAGCAGTGGCACTTTAGAGAAAAGGAGAAGGCTGAAGGTAAATTGACTTTAATCTTATAATAGATATCTACTATAATCAACAGCAGGGCCATAGAGCTACATGTAGTTCTCAGCAGATTATAGTATGTGTATGGATTATTGTAGCAGTCTACATGTTTCACCGTTTGTTACTTTTAAGTTATATTAGGGCTGAATGGAGGTAACAGCCTCTAGTTATCAATACAAAGACTTTACTTTGATAATATAACAGACTACCAACACCTGGGTTTTCATATGTTTATGCCTTTTATTCCTCTTATTTATTTTACACTCTGCTCTGTGTATGTTTTTGCTGTGTTTTTTTGTAACATTCAGCACAGTGTTTACATGATAGCCATTTATGCTAATGCTACATGCTGATATGGAATATAAAATAAATTTTTACATTTTATAGCAGAGCTCTAGAGTTCTACAGACATGAGCTCGATTCTGTTGTCGTATCGTTGCAGCCGTGCATTTGAACTTGTTGTTTGTTTAGTCAGGCTTATTTTATTCTTAAGGAGAAATAATTTTTCGAATTCCATTGAACATACAGTAAGTTATATTATGACTGTTTCTTTACTGGAAATAAATGCAAAAATTTTTGAAGATCTGCGGAGCACCTGGATGCACACCAGTGGTAAACAACAATGGGCCTCATTCATTAATATCTTCTAAATTTTTTTTTTTTTCCTGTTAAGAAAATTCATAAGAAAAGTATACATTGGATTCATGATGTGTTTGTAAACCTTGGATTTGTTTTGCAGCTGTGTTCTTTGATTGGTGAATCCCACTGTCTTCATAAATTGAAAGCGTGTGGAAGTTGCTATAATTAGCATAAATAAATACCCATTAAATCTCATCTGGACAAGTTAATGAGGCACAAGACCATTTGTTGCTTTATATTTTAAAAGTAGTATTTTATATTTGATGCAAAAATTAATTGGGAGTCAGTACACTGTGAATTAGATAGGAGTGATATCTTCTCAATTTTTTTTTAATTTCCTGTTAAGAAAATTCATAAGAAAAGTATACATTGGATTCATGATGTGTTTGTAAACCTTGGATTTGTTTTGCAGCTGTGTTCTTTGATTAGTGAATCCCACTGTCTTCATAAATTGAAAGCGTGTGGAAGTTGCTATAATTAGCATAGCTAAATACCCATTAAATCTCATCTGGTCAAGTGAATGAGGCACAAGACCATTCGTTGCTTTATATATTAAAAGTAGTATTTTATATTTGATGCAAAAATTAATTGGAAGTCAGTACACTGTGAATTAGATAGGAATGATATGCTCATATCTTCTGGTTCAATTAAGGACTCTTGTCCTATAAGTGTGTGTGCTTACTGTTATGGTATGTAATGGTCAGTTAAATAAGATTTTTAAAAAAAATTAAATAGTATCATCAGTTGTGTCAAAGGCTACACTAACGTCAAGTTACAAAAGCAGGGAGACACTGCCTTGGTCAGAGATCAGCAGTAGTATCACCTTAATGAGTTCGGTCTCTGTTCTAAAATCCTGACTGATACATTTCATGATAAGATCTGAAATTGTTTCTGACTGTGGAAGTGTAACTATATTTCCCACATTTAATCCGAAAGTTAGTATTAAATCCAGAGTCTGGCCAGTATTATGAGTGGATCCTATTGTATTTTGATTTACCCCTACTGAATTTAGAATAGACACGAACACTCTTCTTAAAGGATCTTCTGGGTTATTAAAATGAATAATATAATCACCAACAATTAAGGATTTATCTAAAGTAACTACAAGGTTTGAAATGAAGTCTGTGAATTCACAGGGGAATTCTGGGGGTCTGTAAATAGTAATTAAGCAGATCAGCTGCGTAGACATATTTTTTTCCGACACAGTATATTATTTTGGTATGTACAATTTCAAAAGCAATAAATTTATGTCCAGATTTTTGTGCAATGCCTAGATTGTCAGTATAAATAAATAAAACCGATGCCTTCTCCTCTGCCAGTTAGATGAGGTTGGTATATACAACTGTATCCAGGAGGACTAGCTTCATTTAATGCTACATACACATTGGGTTTAATCCATTTTTCTGTTTGACACATTATACTAAAGTCCTGATCAGTAATTATGTTATTAACAATAAACTTTAGATGTTCTCAATTTAATATTTTAAATACCAATAACTATCTTTAGATCAAAGGTGCTGACTATACATTCAGTATAGGAACAGACACAGTCTCTATATTATTAAACTTGACCTTGAGTGACGACTGTGCAGCTAGCAGATGCTTGGATTAGTCTGTTATTCTTTTCAGTGTTATTCAACACATGAAGCAGAGACAAGTGGCGCTCCCAATGGAGAGCCTCGGCATTAACTTTACCAGTATACTGCTGAGTCGTCATCCATTCACCCCACTGCAAGGGCTCTGATGCTGGGAAGGGGAATCACTATGTCCTGCTAAGGCACATATGGTAGTAAGGTAATGAATACACATTTTAATACTACAATCTTCTTTGTCAGAGATATAACTAATATACATGTTTCACAGATAAAATTATTACTGACGACAGAGGAAGAATTGCTAAATATCCTGCACTCAACACACTGAACAAGCTGAATTCTAACCATATTGCTAAAAGCAAGCCTTAGCATTGTTCTGCTGAGTCCCTTTGCTTTCTGTTATATTATACCTAGTATAGAGGGAGAGCAGAAAAAGACCAAATCCTGATCTCTGGGGGACACCAGTGAAGAGTCTTCATGGAACAATGTGAATTGCTTTTCACAAACTGAAAGAAATTAGAAATTAATCTAGAAATTTGAATGAGATTATCTTGAAACAACATGATACTACCACCACCATGCCTCACAGTGGGGAAATCTTTCTTAGTGTAATGGGCTGGATTTTTGTAAATTTGACACTTTGTTCTAAATAAAGTGTCATTTTGGTCTCATTAGCACACAAGAACCTTTTCCCACCTGGCTCTTCCGCAATTATATTCTGCAAGTGTTTTTTTGTTTGTTTGTTTTTTCTTCAATAAATAAATAATGGCTTTTTATTTTCACCACTCCTTCTTCAAGTCTAGCATTGTGGAATATCCGGGCTGTGGTCCTGTGAAAGGTCCCTGTCATTTGAGCCATGGATATCTCCAGCTACGTCATAGATATCTTTCCGTGTTAAGCACTCACACTTCTCTTCTAGTTGACTTCTTGTCCTTCCTTGTAGACCTTTGGTAGGTACTTGCACCTGCTCACCAGGAACACCTCACAAGACCTGCTGTTTTGGAGATTAATCAACTGACGTTTATTGCCATGTAGCCGTGATTGAAGTCATTCCAACCCATACACTCGCTTATTTTTTCTGCTTCAAACACATCAACTTCCAGAAATCTTCCTTGGCAGGTGTTACTGTAATATACTCATCAATGTTATTTCTTTGTAAGTGAGCATAACATTTTTAATGTTATGGCTGATCAGTGAATAATCCCATTTGAGTCCATTTCAGTTGCGGGTTGTAACACAACAAAAACAGAAAACGTGCAAGGCAGGAAATACTTGTCCAAGGCACTGTAAATGTTTAATTTTTCATATAACAAGAAACAAAACAAAATACACTGACTAATCATTACAACTAGAATCTTGCAAAACAGAAATACATATGTATGTGGTGTTATATGCTATTTAGCAGGCTTGCTAGGTTTTTTTTATGACTAAATGCTAAATCATGGGTAAAAAACATTGTTCACTGATACTGAAAAAAATGGTCATATATATCTGCATGAAGTCATCATACTTCAAGTTACCATGTATGTACCATATACCATGCAGCATAATGTATGTGGTTCTATATGCTATTTAGCATGCTCGTTAGTGTTTTTATGACTAAATGCTAAATCATGGGTAAAAAAACATTATTCATTGATACTGGGGTAAGAAATGGTCATATATAGCTGCATGAAGTCATCGTACTCAAAGTTACCATGTATGTACCATATACCATGCAGTATAATGTGCTAAAGATTTAACAAAATCCTGATAGAATTAGCATGTTGCTATTTAGCATTAACTATTTTTCTTAACTGAAAACCCATACAGACCCCTACATTGAAGTTATAGCAAATTAAATGTGTTTTATTGTTTAGTGTTTTAAGTTTAGTTTTTATAAAGAAAAGTGGGCTGTGGTCCTGAGGCATGTATATTCTTATTTTCTAGCTGTTTGTAGCCAAGTTTACTAGTGATTGTATCGAAGCTGAGGTCTGTAAAGCAGAAATTTTACTGACATTTTCCACAATTTTTTTTCTTCCCACCATATGTATGCCTATTTTTCCTTTTCACATTTTTGGCTTAATTTTATTATTATTATTATTATTATTATTATTAATTGAATATAAACATTTACCCCCAGTCCACCCCAAACAATCACTCCATCATCTTATCATTGGCCTTGACTCAAGATATATCTCAATCACAAAATATTCATTTTTGGTTCTCCAATTTTGGTGGGTCCAGCATTATTCCTGTCCTGATGTGTTATGTATTTTCTTTTGTATATGCATGTAGAATGCACAATCTGTTCCTTCTTAAGAATATTACTATGTACAGTATATTTAATATGGGGGTCTAAATATGGTCTTTTGTGCTTTTTGTGTATGTAGGGTAAAAATAAGTAAATAAATAAATAAAAGCTGTGCAGAACATTTATGTCCCACTTTGGGTTTGAACTTTTGCCCAGTCCATGAAATACTTTTATTTATAACAAAACTTATATCCCTGAAGAATGATGAAGAAATTTTTTTTAAAATATCAATTAAATACATTTTTCATAACAGATCAATAAAAAATTTATTTCCCTTTACACACCCTATTCCTTCTTGTCTGAGTTCTTTTCCTCCTTAAATGACATCTCAGCGTTCCCCTCAGGATCCTAAATAAATATTTGCCCAAGTTTAATAACAGCTTAAAATGAAAAAGGGGGTTCTGTACACCTATGTGTCTTTGTCTGTGTTTCAATGTCGTTCGAAATCAGATCAAACTTTCATTTTCCACTCAAACTCTTTTAAAACACAAATTACAGATAAGGCCGGACAAAAAAAAAATCCTGGTTTCTCATCAGAACTTTTTGAAAATTTAAATCAACCCAGGGTTGTTTTTGAAGCTCAAAATCTCTTAAAGCTTTAAATACTTTTTCTGTCAAAATGCATCCAAGTACTAAAATATGATGCAAATGAATTGTAGTTTTTCAGTACTGTATTATCTTGTATGTTCTCCAGAAGGTGCTTTGAGCATTACATCATAAATTCTGTCCGAATATTTCTAAATTATTATCATTTACTTTAGAAAATAAAATATTATTCTTCTTATTCTTTTAGACCTAATATTTAAGTATTTTTACTATGATATACTATTATTATTAATAATTATTACTGATGATGATAATATTGATAATAACAATAATATAAACATTTTATCTTTTGTAACCATGCTATTGCAATATTATATTTTTTTACTGTAAAATGCTAAAAAATTGTTTTTATTGTAAAATATGTTCATATTGTCTTCTTATTTAGACTGCAGAATATTATTTAATTATTATTTGTATTATAAAGTAGCAATAAATTAAATTTTTTGTAAATGAAATCTAATTTAATCTGATGTGAGGTCTGATTTTTTTTTTTAAATCTGTGTCTATATTTAAATCTTTATTTCCTCTTTTTCAAATGTATCTCCAGTTTCTCCCGCCAGTGGGTGTGTTGACACTTGTATGTCCTTTTGCTCTCTTCCTTTCTTCCGACGCCTCTCACTGCAGAATGGAATTTCACAGAGCTGTTTCAGACACACACACACACACACTAATTACTCAACATCTGGCAAATATACAGGGTGCACATGGTTTTGACTTACCAGTATAAGATTATCCAACATATCTCTCTCTTTCTCGCTCTCTCTCTCTCTCTCTCTCTCTCTCTCTCTCTCTCTCTCTCTTTCACACACACACACACACAGAGTGAGAGAGACAGAAAGAGAAAGAGAGAGAGAAATCAGTATAACAATGTGTCACAATATTTAATAGGATTAGTGCTAAATTCTTTCTTCTGATTGGTCAGAAGATGCTGATTAATTTCCATGGTAACAGCTCATCGATGCACAGCTTCTCTGGACTCTATGGAATCTGGGATTCGCTCTGTATAATAAGCAAGACTTTCATGCTTGAAAAACATTTCTCCCCTGGACCATTGAACTGTATTTATACTGGAACGGTAATTGGATGAAAAACTCGCGATTTTGCAGAAGTAGAACGTAGAAGAGCTGAGCAGGTTTCTAATGTAAACAAACCTGCATAGCTGCATGTACAAGCTAGGCTTGCTGCAAAAATCTCATTTAATAGAAGTCTCAAGACATCAAATATATTATAACCTGTTCAAGAGAAATACATTTATAAATGTGTGCGTGATTTCTTCACCATATTTGTATATATTTTGACAAATAACAAAATGCATTATACTTGCATTAACATCTCATGTGCAAATCAGTAATTGAATTTGTACTTTCTAAACAGGGCAGTGTTTTATAGTCTTAGTATCAGCTATGTGTGTCTTAGTATCAGCTATGTGTCGTGTGTGTGTGTGGGGGGGGTTATAATTATAATTATAATTAAAGTACATTATAAGTTTAAGTCATACAGAAAATTGAAGATAGTTTACCAAGGCAACCTGTACCTCTATAACATAAAGATAAGATAAGATAAGAGATCTTTGTTGTCACCTGTTGCATGAACAATGAAAATCAGTTTAGCAGCTCTCTGCTAAATTATAAAAAATAAAATAAGTGCACAAAAGACAACTAAGGAACTACACTAAGCTAAATATGTGCATTACCTACATACACATATACACACAAACCTATATGTACACATACAGACACATATACATACATATATCCTGTATATGCAAACACATATACATCTATCCACATATATGCACATACACAAAAGGGTGCATGATATACACTGGGTGAGAGGTAGAGCTTTTTGATCATAAGATGTATGATGCTATAATGTTATATGATGTTTGAGACCTGCTCTAAATATGAGTATTGCACTTAAAGAGTAATATTGCACTGTCCAGGTAGATGGTCTGAATGATGGTTATTCAGTCTGTGTGTGTGAGTGACATTGGTGGTGGTGGGGTGGCTTATTTAACAGCTTGTGGGTAAAAGCTATTCTTGAGTCTGTCAGTTTTTGTTTTTGGTGTCCTGTAACTTTTTCCGAAGGGGAGAGGGGAGAATAATTATTATGTATTATTTAATAATTATTATTTATAATTATTATATTTTGTCACCCTTCTTTTTATACAGTGGTTTAATAAAAACCTTCTGACTACATGTACACATCCGGTAAAATACCACACTTGTTCTTAATACAATTTTATAAATTAATCCAGTATACCATCTGAACCTGAACCTGGTTTTTTATTATTATTAACTTTTCCATTACTACATTTGTTGCTTTACGCTACTGTAAATGAGATGTATCAGACATGTGTATGTGTACATCACTAATGTTATCAAAGTGGAAATGTCCTTCTACCTCATGTTATTTTATCAGTTTTCATAAATGCTAAAAATAGATCAAATGAACTGGTTGCTAATATCTCATTCTACTGTAGTATAAATTTTTGTTTCACTGTATAAATATTATACTACTACATTTCTAATTGAAATATAAAAATATAATCTTTCTAGAATCTAGATACGAATTATACTTTATAGAGATCGACATTTTACAATACATCCAGTCTAGACAGTCTGACAGACTATAACAGTTATTCATAGAAATCAGCCGAGGCCTGGTCTATATCTAGCTATTAATGGGTTAAAACTCACTTGTGGAATGTTATTCCAGCTCTTCTGGATTCTACATTCTGGTAATTATTGCAATTTATGGCATGACACTCTTTTCCTTTCGTGGATTTTGCTTTTATTTCAGTATGATAGCCATGGTCTCCCATCATTCACTTACATTGTTGCCAATATGGCGGCTCTGTGTCGTCCAAATAACGTACCAACCGACCAATCACCGTTCCAGTATAAATACAGTTCTATGCCCTGGATGCTAAATGAGCAGGTGCATGTTTGTAGAGGTGTTCTTGATTAATAAGCAGCTTGTGTGCATTATTACTTTGAGGTTATAACACCCACCTTCACCCAGTGTAGGCTGCGATAGACTCCAGCATGGGTATACCTAGTTTAGATTAGATTAGATTAGAGTCAACTGGAGTCTGGAGACACGTTCAACAGCCATGCCGTTGATATGGATGGGGTTGTGAGTGTTCCCCTTCTTCCTGAAGTTCCATACCTATGGGCTCCAGCCTACCTGCCACCATAGTAGGATTAATCGTGTCAGCAAATGAGTGAATTTATACTGAAGGGGTGCGTCGGTCTGACTTTATTTAGGAAGGACTTGGCGCCATCGGGTGTTCGGAAGTGTTCATGACGTGCTGAACCAGCACTTTCTATCCTGTTCTGTCAGATAACTCAGGGAGGTAGATGGGGGGAAGGGGGAGGAGATGGGGGAAGGGGTGGGGGGAGCCGTGTTCATGTAGAAAGTCCAGGAGGAAGCCTTTATTTGTGATTAAAACAGTTAATAATTTGGGTGAGCATATCCGAGGAATGCGGTCTCGGGAGAACACGGTAGGATGACATGGAGGACCATAAGCTGGTTTGTGAATGAACTGAAATGGCAACTCAAGGAGAGAATGATGATGAAATGGATTTAGGTGATTGGACTCAGGTCTTTAGTGGAAGAGGACAAGGAAGGAATAGCAACAGGAGAAAGAATGAAAGTTTGTTTGGGACACAGAACAGCAAGTGAACTCTAGAAGAAAACTGTTCAGATGAAGGAAGCATGGTAGTTCGCAAGTGAGAGAGGCATTCAAAATAATTCTGAAATTTAGAGAGGAAGATGAGGGTATCTGATATCTTTATCCAGGGAACTGAACAAGAAGATAGGAAATGTCCAACTAACAAAAACTCTTAGAGATGGGAGTTTGTTGATAATTGGCAAAACAGAAGAACAAAAAAGCAACGTCTTACATAAAAACTGTAGGAGAGAGAGAGAGGTTATAGGGAAGAAAAAAGTAACGAGAGGAGTGATAACAGGAATTCCAGTGGACAAGGATCTTGAAAAGCTTTAACGGGGTATCCAAGGTGTTCAGGTGAGTCGAATAAAAAGACTGTTGAGAACAATTAGTGGTGAAAGAGTTGAAAGCCTGTCTATTCTGTTGTTGTTTAAAGAAGATGTGCTTCCAGACAAAGTAAGAATCGGTTACATCAGTATTCCTGTTAGGCCCTATGCCCCCCTCCTCAGGTGTTACAAATGCCAAAGACATGAACATATAGCTGCAGTATGTAAGGGACAGTCCTAGGTTTGGGAAGCCAGGAACTTCAGGAGGGAGGACAGTATAATCATTTTACAATGGAATGCTCGAAGTTTAATGGCAAATGGACAAGAATTTAAAGGATTCATCAAAGATCTCAGTAAGAAATCTGAAATCATCTGTATTCAGGAAACCTGGTTGAAACCAGCTTTGTATTTTGTTATCAGAGGATATGCTTGTGTACGTAGAGATAGATGGGAGGGTCATGGAGGAGGATGTTTAACTTTTCTGAAATAAGGGATGCAGTATAGAGTTTTGGCAGAAGGAACACAGTTAGAATATATAGTGGTCAGAGTTTGGGCAAGAATAGGAAGCATCAAAATTGTTAATTTTTACAACCCATGTGCCGGACTGTCATTAGAGTCAGTGGATGAACTTGGCCTTCATTTAAATGGAAAAGTGCTATGGTGTGGTGATTTTAATGCTCACAGTTCATTATGGGATAATTATAACGGCCAAAAGGGAGCAGTAATCGAAGAATTAATGAAAAATAAGAATTTTATTTGTTTAAATGATGGAAGCAGCACAAGAGTTAATGGGAGAACAGGTACGGAATCAGTGATTAATCTCACATTAGTTTCAAATTCACTGGCAGGTTTTGTAATTCAGTGGGAAGGGTGACAGAAATTAGAAAGGTGTGGACAATGATAAGAAGAATAAATGGGATTAAAAGAGAGTATGGATATCCAATCCTAAATGATGGAGAAATTACCACAGTAAAAGAGGAAGAGAAGGCAGACCTGATGGCAGAAACGTTCGTTAAAATTCATAGTTCAGACAATATTACTGTAGATGGGAAAAAAGGAAGAGAAATGACACTGGCAGAGAATAGAGAATCATTAGAACATGAAGAAGATTTACTAAATGTATTATTTACAAAGACTAAGTTAAATCGAGCACTTCGGTAGTCCAAACCAACAGCACGAGAGAAAGCTCAGATTTGTTATACAATGATAAGTCATCTTAGTGAGTTATCTAAAAATGTGTTACTGGAGCTATACAATAGAGTTTGGGAAGATGGGAAGGAAGCAGTAATAGTGCCAATATGTAAACCAGGTAAAGATGACACAAAACTAGGCAATTACAGACTGATTGATTTGACATCCAATATGTGCAAAATAATGGAGAAAATAATTAACAAAAGATTGATATACTATACAGAAAAAAAAGCGGTGTATATATCGCAGTGTCAGAGTGTTTTTAGGAGAGGAAGAAACCCCATGGATCCAGTTTTAAGATTAGAATATGATATCAGAAAAGCCCAAGCTAATAAACAGTGTGTGGTAGCTGTGTTTTTTGATATTGAAAAAGCATAAAATATGATATGAAAGGAGGGTCTAATAATTAAGGTTAAGAAAATAGGTATTACAGGCCGGATGTACTGATGGATAAAGGATTTTCTTTCAGGAAGGCAAATACAAGTAAGAATAGGAAATAATTATTCTGAGAAATATACATTAGAAAATGGAACACCACAAGGGAGTATAGTGAGCCCTTTATTATTCTCATTAATGATTGTGAATGTAGACGGTGGAATGGGATGGAGCAATGTGGAAGAGAGGGAGGAATTTGGAGTTTACAGTTGGGAAACTGCAGGAAATGATTTCAGAAGTTGAAGAGTGGTTATAGAAATGGGGATTTAAATTTTCATAATGAAGTTGTACTGAAATTATATAGTTAAACTATATAATCAAGAACTAGAAGGAGTAAAACAGTTCAAATATCTGGGTGTTTGGTTTGATGAGAGAGTTACATGGGCCACACACATTCAGAAAGTGACTGGGGAGCAGATCGAACAGCCTTGAAGGCCATATACACAGGATTAATCAGGTCAGTATTAGATTATGGGTGTGTAGTTTATAGTTCAGCAGCTGATACAACTTTACAAAAGTTAAATCGCATTCAATACCAGGCATTGAGACTTTGTACAGGGGCAATTAAAACAACCCTGTCAGCATCACTACAGGTGGAGACGGGAGAAATGCCACTTAAACTTAGAAGAGAACAGCTAACACTTAATTTCTGAGGTTATCTACAAGGTCATGGACAGAATCATCCAACACAATAGATAGTTAAACCGTGCTGCGAAAAAGAAACAGAGGAGGTAAAGAGATTTGTTTGGACTGTGAATCATAAAGTAACAGAACTAAAAATAGAACAGTTCGATATAAGTCAAACTGTTTTTGTTTTGTTTACCATTACCAGCGATACAGCCATGGATCCTTCCAGAAGCTACAGTAGATTTCACATTGGAAAAGAAAAATAAGTCTTTTGATTTAAGTGGGTGAGCTGGATCATAAACAACAAGAAGTTCGCTAAGATAATGCGGTGCAAGACCATTCGGTGCTTTATAGGTTAAAAGTAGTAATTTATATTCGATTCGAAATTTAATTGGGAGCCAGTGCAGTGTAGATAAGATGGGGGTGATATGCTCGTGTCTTCT
>JAOUQZ010000051.1:1207318-1219687 GCA_028564935.1 Neosilurus hyrtlii | reverse complement strand
CACACACACACACACACACACACACACACACACACACACACACTCACACACACACACACACACACACACACACACACTCACACACACACACACACACACACGTCATGAGCATGCTGGGAAATTGACCCTGGGTTAGAGAATCACAGAGAGACTCTGAGGTCCTCAATGTCAACACCTTTTTAATGCCGAGAATCCCTGAGAGGGAAGTGCAGAGCTGTGAGAACCAGAGGTCAACCTGGTGTTAGAACCCAAGCAGGGATTCGTAAACTTCTTCACCCCAGAGCGCTGTGTTCACATTTTGGGTAAGTTATTCCCTCAGGGACCTACAGAGCAATGTGAATGGTACCTTATTAGTAAAGAACGAGGGATAACAACAGCAGTGTGCTTTACAGTAAAGCTCACACCTCATGGACCTCGTGGTTTGCCCTTCTTTATTTAATCGTTACTCTGTCACTGAATTTTCATTGTGGCAATAAAATTATTTAGATTTATTTACATGATCATTTATATCTTCATGTGTAGCGTGTGTATAATTTCCTTTCACACTGGGATTTACCCTACGTGAAAGTCAAATCGCTCCACCTGTCCGCTTGACCCTGCTGTTATCTCTCTCTCCATCTCGCACCTCATTAACGATTCCCCTGAGTCTGATTCACATTCCTCTTGCTCAGCACTTACACCAGTTCACGCTCCTGCATCTCTTCCCAACAAACACTTATCACTTATGTAACAAAACACCTCAGTGGATAGATTTCAATTTAGAACCCTGTAGCTAACCGCTAACATGTTCACATCATGTTATTTAGCTTGAAGTGGTTTTCTTTGGTTGTTGTTTGTTTGTGTGTTTTTTTTATGTTTTTCACAGGAAACCAAATTCACAAATGAAACAGTCAGTGCTCTAATAAACTTTATAAACATTCACAATTATTCCATAATAATATATAAATCATGCACATCATACAAAACAAATAAGAGTCTTTGTTTGAGTCAATATTACTAATACATCTACTACTGCTACTACTACTACGAATTATTATTATTATTATTATTATTATTATTATTATTATTGTTGTTGTTGTTGTTATTACTATTAATAACATTATTATTATTATCATTATTAAGATCATTATTATTATTATTATTATTATTGTTGTTATTGTTGGTATTATTATTATTATTATCATCATCATTGTTGTTATTACTATTAATATCATTAATAGTATTATAATTGTTGTTGTTGTTGTTGTTAATAATATCATCATTATTATTATTATCATTATTAAGATCATTATTATTATTAGTAGTAGTATTAGTATTATTATATCTATTGTTGTTGTTGTTGTTAATAATATTATTATTATTATTATTATTATTATTATTATTATTATTATTATTATTGTTATTATTATTATTATTAGTGGTAGTAGAAGTAGTAGTAATGATTATTATTATTATTGTTATTATTTATTCATTTATTTTTTACATTTCTGTGTGGAGTTTACATGTCCTCCCCATGCTTAGGTGCGTTTCCTCTGGGTACTCCAGTTTCCTCCCTCAGTCCAAAAACATGCACAGTAGGCTAAGTGGTTGTTCCAAATCACTGCTAGGTGTGAGAGTGAGTGTGAATGGTCGTGTGTGTGTTGACTCTGCAATGGTCTGGCAAGCTGTCCTGGGTGTACCCCACTTTCGGCCAGAGTCAACTAAGATAGACACCAGCCTCCCCGCAACCCTAATTAGAAAGCATCCTTTTTTTCCTCAGTTGTCTCAGTAACTAATCTGTACTACAAATTAACTACATAGGGTGAACATAATCATTATTTTCATCCAAATCTCTTCTAATACACAGTTCACCTTCAGACCTTAGTCCACGCCCCTGTGCTGACATCCAATAAAAAAAATGACATTTGAATATGGTGTTGGAAGTCAAATAAATATATTTCCTTGTCTCTTGAGCATTTTATTCAAGAACTTTAGCAAATTCACATTTATATGATACAGTGTACACAGAAGTAAATACAAGGAACAGTCAGAATTTTTTATTTTTTGCAATTTATTTTCCCCTTAAGAACACTTCCAGGATCAATTACCCACAAGCCACCTGGTATCTCCTCACTTACATTTGTCGCTTGATCTACATCATGCTTCCCAAATAAGTGCAAGGTTGAAAATGATGATTGTTGTCTCTTATTTGTAAAAACAAGATCAACGTGCCATCTATCCATCTACAGACAAGCCTTGGGCAGAAAGCTTTTTTTTTTATTTTCAGGACTCAGAGAGTACAAACCTAGGCCAAGCTGGGAGGAAAAAAGTACACAACACACCCTGCTGGATTTGCTTCATTATCACTTTTCCAAAATCATTCAATCTCACAATGTTAAAGAATCATTTCAAAAGTCCTGAATCTAGAATCTGATCCTGATTATCTCCAAAATCTAATGGAGTCTTCCTTGTCCAAAGCCCCACCTCTGGTAGAAATTTCATGAAAATCCGCATACTGAAGGAAAAATGTAACATTCTTGATGAAAAACCTAATACAACAATGTTTTTGCTCCTAAACAACAATAACAACAACAACAACACAATGAATTACAGTGATACAATGGAAATAATTACAGAATGGTAGACATTCCACAATTTTTAAAGGGGCGGGGCTTAAATTCATTTAATGGGCCAGTCACAAAAATGTAATAATGTCACATCTATTCGCATCGGCTTGCTTCTATAAAATGGCAGTTATCAGTTAGCACTAGCATGAATATATATTATCATAAACACATTATATTGCTTGAACTAGCTTGCAAGAATTCTAGAGTATTTGATGATCATAAAATATACAACCTAAACATAAGGTTAGTTTGCAAACTTCTGTTTACATTAGCAAAGCTCACTAGCTAAATACTGCTATATAGGGCTAATTTAGCTAAAGTAACTAACTTATTAGTTATTTTACTAACTAACTAACTAACTTATTAAAGTGTGTAAGTACACTGTATTTTGTCTTTTCACAGGAATGTGGTCAATTTAAGCTCCGCCCCTTGTAGTCTAGTAATGTAACACAGCACTGGATAGTTGGAATTAAAGTCAATGTGAATTTCCAGTAAAATACAAAATCACAAACAAATATTTTAATAATGACGACAACCCTGATGTTTCTTTCAGGTGCTTATAAGACAGTATTAAGTGCTACACCCTAGTCTGTAAAAAATAACACTAAAATAATAATATTATGAATAAACATAAAAAAGAAAAAAAAATTACACTTATTAATTAAAAAAATTAGAAACTCCCTCTTACAAAAAGGGAACACCTTCATTATAAGTAAAATAGTGAAGCGTGTGTGTGTGTGTGTGTGTGTGTGAGTGTGTGTGTGTGTTTTTCCGTCGCATTTCTACAGAAAGACAGAAAATCTATTATTTCTGCATGACAACGTGACACCACCGTCGACATCATATGAGCACCGTGAACAGCGTGTGAACATCCACAAGCACCAGTGGTACCATATGGTGCTCACGGTTATCATACCTTGTTTTCCGTGATATATAGGCTAAGGATCTTCACGTCAGCTATTATTGCAGAATCACGCCTTCAAAGGGAAGAGGACAAGAACCAGGAAAAAAACGGGTCAGGATCAAAAATATGTGATTGGCCGGTTTGTGGCTGGTTTTGCGGTGCATCTTTGGTATCTCTGAATATTCATGTGTAATTTGTTTTTAGCATCTGAGTATTTCCATCTAATTTATTGACTGATTTAATTTTAGCAGCTGAGAGATATTCCAGCTGGATTTTTAATTGCGATTAGTGTATTTAAGCATGATTTCAGAGTTGTTCCGGAGTCACTAAGTAGATTAATCCTTGTATGTTTGGGGTAATTGTACTGAATGTTAATGATGTGTGTACGTACTTTAAAAGTAAATACATTCTTTAGTATAAGGTGATTTTTAAAAGAAAAACTAAAGAACAGGTGATTGAAGTAATATAAACCATGAGGCCAGTCTAGATTATCGCTTCGACTATCTCGAGTATTTACAGCCTGTCATTCCACGCTGTCAGAATCCAAAGAGAACCATCCACCCTCGACCCCTAACACAGACCTTCTGTCATCTCCTGTTCATCATGAAAAGGACCGCTTGAGTCGAAACTTCTTTTTAACTTGCCGTTAACTCGATAAATCCTCATTCAGAGACGGCACAGGGCTGGGTAACGCTTTACAGTGGAAATTAAAATGTCTCAAAGTGTCACTAACGTAAAACCTTGAGATAATTCTACAGCTTAGGGTATCTGTTTCTCTTTTTCCTTCAACTCTGTACCTTCATTAGTAACACGCGGCGTCATTAACTTGTCAGGAGTCATCAAAGTTAAAGCTGCGGTTTAGACGAAAAGGAAATGTACTCCAAATGTAGTCTGGGTTTGGGACCTGTTGGTGTTGTTGTTTTGGAGCAGTGGAACGTTCTACCCAGCAATGCTGCATTATGTTCTAAAGCTAGTTTATTCACTTAATCCTTGGGAACTAGATCATCAGAACAAGCTGATATTACACTTAGATCCTTTTGAAAGTCATGAATCTTTAATAAATATTTGTATTAAAAGATTGAAAGTACCTGTGTTGGGTCGAATATATTCTGGGATTGTGGTTTTATGCTACCACTGGGTTTCACAACTTTTTTGCCCACGTTTATCATTTTAACAGCATGTCAGAAACCACATCAGCAGGTCTGCTTGAGGCACTGAAAAACTCCACGAAGCCGGAAAGAAGGAGGATTCACACAGCGGGATGGTTCAGCCTTCAGATTTCAGACGAGGCCGAACGCCTGACCAAGAACGTGCTGTGATGTTTGCATGATGTGCCATCTGTGGTTTTTGGGTTGTATGAATTCAGCAGTCACTGTATGCCGTTTATGTGGTGTTCTGTTCCTCTCATTCATTACAGTCTTCATTTTACTCATTACATTAATGTTCAGAATTGTTCATGTGTGTGTGCGTGTGTGTGTGTGTGCGTGCATGCTTGTGTGCGTCCGTGTGTGCATGCGTGTGTGTGTGTGCGCGTTTGTGTGTGCGTTTGTGTGTGTGTGTGTGGGCTTTCTTTTTTTTTTACAGAGAATGTGTTTGTCATTCCTGATCTAGGTCGTGACGGTATGACCGCACTCTTTTGTCATGGTGATGACCCTGGCCAGGTAACTACAGGGATCAACTTACTTTTCTGTTCAAGAAAAAAAACAGTGTACCATGTTTGCCTACATTTGTAACTGGACCAGCATGACACCTAACCTTGTTGTCGGTTTAGTAAAACTCTCGTGCTTTACTTCAAACTTCAAAGCAATTTTAAATAGGAATTTAAGAAAATAATGTCAACAAAAATGTTTCTGAAAACTAAAAAAACAGAGGCTTGTTAGTGATCAATGTTTAAGCTAGTGAGTATTATTAGGGTAACAAAGTTAGAATGACAACAATCAGCTGCCATGGCAACAGTTATCATGGCAACACAGTGTTAGCAGGCAATGAAGAGTTATTATGGCAACAATGGGTTGTCATAGCAACACAGAGTTGGCAGGGCAACAAACAGCTGCCATGGCAACAGAGAGTTTACAAAAAGTTACCATGGAATGAAAGAGTTAGCATGACAACTTAAATTTTATCATGGAAACAAAGACTTGCAATGGAAACAAAGACTTACCATGGCAATAAAAAAGTTATTTTGACTGCAGAATTACCACGGCAACAAACGTTTACTGTGATAGCCATAGTAACAAAGAGGTAGCACATCAACGGGGTTACTATGGTAGCAAAGAGTTACCATGGCAACAAAAGTTTTTGTGACCACAGAAACAAAAATATGTCCACAAAGTTAACAAGACAACAGAGTCCTATAGCAACAAAGAGTTACCATGGCAACAAAAATGCATGAAACATAGAAAGCAAAAAAAATCTGTTAGCATTAGCATACATTCTAAGCACAGTTTTTGGACAATTTTTCTGCTTGTTCTTTTACCAAAGTATCTATAAATCTCTTTATCTGAGACTGGACTTTCTCCTTTGAAGTGTTTCCAAGCAGGTTTTGGTGCCAGCAGTCTCCCAGCCTCAGGGCAGCATGGCTTTAGTTATTCACTTGTTCAACGTTGCATATTTATGGCATATTTTACACAATTTACAACCCTAGTTTTCTTTTTAAGTGTTTTTTACTGTGAGTGAAGACAGAGCAACAGGTTAAGTGAAACATTTGATTAGCCGAGGTGTGTGTACCAGAGGTTAAGATTATAAGTAACGGTTAACAGTAGAGACAGGACAGGACTGGATAGACTGATTCATGTCCTGAAGCTTTGTCTGAATGAATTCACTAAACAGAGGACGCAACCCAGGGTCACCCTGCATTCACACAGCTTATTATTCACTCAATAATCAACTGACCGTTGCAGCACCAGGCTTTAGCTTAACTTTTACTGCTAACTGACCACTGAGTTTAATCTAGAGTTTAAGGTGTGTACTAGGGACCTGGTAGTGGAACTGTATGCTTCAGTAATTAAATTCATCACAAGAAAAGGAAGTCCTACACGCAGGAGACTGAAAGATGCCCATCTTAATCAGAGGCATTGCTTAACTTCAACAAGAAAAACTGTTTTGCTGGATAAAATTTAGAATTTTTTTTGAATGCATGCATTTTTTTTCAGCTTAACCTTTAAACAGTTGGCTTGTAAAAGTTTCAGACTTTTCTTTTAAGTAAATCACATGTTATTTTAAAGCAGCTGAATGATGAGGGTGAACATCGTAATTTTACATTAAAACAAATTTGAAGTGATGAACGTGATTATTATAACTTGTGAGTGTGTGGCAGTGAAAGAATCAAGGGAAAACGAATAAAAAAAGTGACATGCAAACAACAAATGGTGGAAAAGAACAATGTGGAATATTTCTCAGTGGGAAAACGATGCGTTCTCCTTCCCATCAAGTCTCATGTTTAAACTAACTCCACCCATTTGGAGTCCAGCATCGCTGCTGTGTGAAGGCAGAAGCTTTGGTGCTGCTAACGATGCATGTTGACTTGCTGGCTGTAAATGAGTGGTACATGCAAACCCTGACCTGGCGTTAATATTGATCATGAAATGAGCATGACTGGACCGATTAATGCATTAGTGTAGAGTGTGGTTGGGATGTGTAAGCAGTGACTATGGCTTGATGAGCAGAAGCGTGTGTTTCCTCACACGACAGAGGTAGCCGTGGACTTGGGCATAATACTCTGAGCGAGATCTTCCCGGTTGATCTTCTTGAGTGCCGTGCACAACGCGTCCACGCTCACAGAGTCACGGCTCGCCCAGTCTCTTAGCAGGGCTCGGACTGGCCTCTCCTCCTGTCCAAATGAGGCAATGCGATCTTCTTCGTACCCGAGCAAGCCAGCCAGGCTGGACCAGTCTTTTTCTAGCTGTCCCTCATCCTCCAAGAGCTTCTCAAGCTCTTCATGAGCATGCAGGGGCAAACCCAGGCCTCCATCAATCTTCACCACTGATAGAGGAAGGAAGCAATTTCAAAAATGGAACAGGTTCGAGATCTCTATTATTTTCAGCTTAAACACTTTTTTTAATAAAATGGTTCCATTTATTTAAGCTGACTTCAAAGAATTGGAAAAGTGTGTGTGTGTGTGTGTGTGTGTGTGTGTGTGTGTGTGTGTGTGCGCATGCGTGCGTGTACCTGTGTGTGCCAGGCCTTGTCCCTCCTGTAAACTCTGGCTATCTACAGAGATGCCACTATCACTGTGCAGTTTTTCTCCCTCAGGCGACGGCGTCTGGCTCGGATTTTCTGTTCCTGATCGATTACTGCCTTCTTGTTTGTTGTTTTTGCAGCTCTTCCACCTGAAATCCAATAAGCACACACACACACACACACACACACACACACACACACACACACACACACACACACACACATACACAGTATGAGATATCAGAAACAGCACAGCTCTAATCTTATTTCAGACTGAACCCATTAGTGCATTTACATCAATTTGTCATCATCACCAAAAAAGAGCCATATCCTCTTGATGCGAGCTTAAAACCACAGTGCATCCCACAACGTAATTCTATTTTGTAAATATAATAAAAAAGCTAAGAATTTGATGTCTGAAACAACTCAAAGCAAAAGTTGGGACAGAGTTAATATAAGACTGAAAGTCTTGCAGAAAAATACTGCAATACCAGTTCGGAACATTCCACAATAAACAGGCTAATTGGTAGCAGGTAAGGGATCATGATCAGGCATGAAAATAACATCTGAAAGGGCTCAGTAGAAAATTCATGAGAGAACCGTTATTCAGGTAAAAAGGAACATTTCTCAGTGCAAGACTGCAGAGAATTTAGGTCTTTATACTGTATCACTCAAAGTGAAAGGCAAACTTCAATCCTATTCAAAACGCAGAAGCTTCAGTGATGCTAACGATGCACGTTGACTTAACCTTTCGGACGTTAATAGGGCAAAAACTGTTCAATCAAAGTGAATTTCACATATGTTATTGGCACATAGATGTAGATTATTGCTATGACTTTTGTCATTAATAGTCATCATATTAAGATTTTTATTGATATTGATTGCTTAATCCCCTTTCTTTGTACCTTTATATCGCAGAAACTGTTGTGCCGATCAAAATCAATTCACACACGTTACTGGCATATGGATGTAGATTATAACTAAGACTTTTTTTCATGAATTGTCATCACTAATTAGGGGATATTAATTACTTTATATCTCGGAAACTATTGCCAAAACTGGTATTATATCTGCACACTAAATTATTACCTAAAATTTTTCAATCTCGTTTATATACTTGTTTTTAATTTATTTATGTATTACTTATTTACGAAGCTTTTTCACATTTTTTAAATACTTACTTGCTCTTTGCTTATTTATTTGTTGATTTACATACTTATTTAGTTATTTCAAAAAATATTTACTTATTAATTGCTATTTTTCATACATTACTTAAGCGCCAATCTCATTTGAATGATGAGTGTGAAACTGTGTATTTTTGACCCACAGACTCAAGTTCGAAATCCTTCTTATTTTAACTGTCTTAATCAGGGGTGTCAAACTCATTCTCACCGAATCACTAAATTTAAAGGTGATCGAGGGCCAAATAATCACAGTACATCTATTCTTAAAGGGTTGAACATTGACAAGCTGGCATGCAATTTTTTAAATCATGAATGACTAGCTGTTTGCTTCAAATAGGCTGCTGCCACCTAGTGGAAGGATGATGAATTAGGTTTCATGGTAAAGGTCGAT
Organism: Neosilurus hyrtlii; assembly: GCA_028564935.1. Taxonomy (NCBI): domain Eukaryota; kingdom Metazoa; phylum Chordata; class Actinopteri; order Siluriformes; family Plotosidae; genus Neosilurus; species Neosilurus hyrtlii. The sequence goes on along the minus strand of JAOUQZ010000051.1, from coordinate 1,210,423 downwards.
GCAAAGAATGTACGATAATCATATTCTTTGAAAGCTCCATATGAAATGAGTCATCGGGCCGGATTTGGCCCATAGGGCTGATTTTGACACCTGTGGTTCAACAGTTTACAAATATAATTTACTTGTTCTTGTTTGTATAATTTGTCTTGGTACAAAACACAGAAGTGTGTTTGACTTACCAGTTAAGTATTAAACTTAAAACTTAATTTAAATTAAAGGTAAAGCGTCAGATTTCACTCTGAATCAGATTTATAGTTTTGACGAATCCACAGAAGTCAAACAGAAGAAAAATGTCGTCAGAAGTAGTGAAAAGTAAGAATCTGTAAGCCAGCATCACTAGTTAACATGAAAACTAGTTAAACGGGTCTTCCTCTTATCTATTTCCCTTTAATTTAATAGATTAATACCTTGTTTGTTTGTTTTACTTCCCTGCACTTTAAAAGTTTGATCATTTGAGGTACCTCCAGGCTCCAGGACCAATAACAGTGCCAAAGCCTCAGACAGTCTCAGACAATCTGCGACTGTCCATGAGTGTCACCGGCAGTCACCAAAGAATCACCCAAATGAGATCAAGCCTTTACATTATTTAATTACACACTTAATATTTGTTCATGGAAGTAGTTAGGTATGTATTTATTGTGTTTGCCATTTATAAGCCATTTTTTATTAGTCTATTTATATTTCTCTTTTTATATTTCTGCATCATTTTTGTATTCATTTATTGCAGTATTTTCTTTTGTGTGTAGTAGAACAAATGTGGATTTTCAAATTGCACTCATTCTATGCGATATGCTTTTAAATTCTAATAATAATATAAAATGCTGTAGTATGTAATAATCCATTACAGCTCAAAAATCTCAGAAAATAAATGTTAGGTTGGATCACTGCTTCCTTCAGCACATTACAATCCATGATGTAAAATAGTCTTGAAAGAAAAAAGCCTCTGCATCTGTATCTGTTTAACATTACTTTGGCAGGAAGGTTTGTAAAGGTGTTTCCAAAAACTTCTTACTTTCCGATCATCAAATAAATCAAATCCATTCTGTTGTGTCTGCAACAATGTTGCTCAGCTTATACGACATTTTGCATGCTTCATGCCGTGTTCATTAAAATAGGTGCATCTTCCAGAATCTTACAGTCTTCTCATGAGCAGAAACTACACCTAATAGTCCTGGTCTCTAGTTTACAAATAACTTGTAATCATTTTGTTACAGGCATTAGCATGCACCTTACATGCCGGACAGGACGATTTCAGTGCAATACCCCAGTGTTTAACTCTAACTTACAGAATTTTGTGGACAAGCTGAAGAAAGAAATTAAAAATAAGAGTTAATATTTTTTAGAAATATATGGCAGAAACCGGCGGCACTGTGGCACAGTGGTTAGCATGTATGCCTTACAGAAAGAAAGCCTGGGTTCAAATCCCGGGCACGTTTCTGTGGAGTTCTCCCCGTGCTAGCTTGGATTTCCTCCAGGTAATCTGGTTACCTCCCACGGTCCATAAACATGCACAGTAGACTAGGTGGCTGTTCCAAATTACCCTGCAGTGGCCTGGAGAGCTGTCCAGGGTGTACCCCGCCCTTGCCCAAAATCGGCTGAGATGGGCGCCAGCCTTCTTTGTGACTCTAATTAGGATTAAGCGGCTTAAGTAAATGAATGAATGAATGAAATGGCAGAAATCAAATAAATATGTGCTACATTCTTTAACAGAAAAACAAACTTGAGCGATGTAAAATGCCCTCAGGATTTTTTTTTATAAAGCATTAGTTACATTATATTCTTCGGCCCACGTTAAAGGATCAATACAGCCTAATGTATTAGATACCAAATTTCCTGCTCTTTTAAAGCAGGTCAAAGACCTCAAGCTGTGTGTTTAAATATTTCACATGTCCTCAATTAGAAATTCAACACTTAGAAACGCTCTTAACTGCAAATCCCATTTCCTTTACATCCTCTCGACAAGCTGTTAGCAGTGGAAAAAAGAAGAAAAGGCTCATTTAATATTAATGCAGGAGCTGAAGAATCTGGACTGAAACGGCAACTTGGATTCTTAAACAAACTGAAAAAGTTGTAGTTTAGAAACTGATAAACGCAGTGTTTTATCACAGACCTCCTCATTTAGGGTATGAAAGAGCATGTTCATTTTTTTAATTTCATTTCATTTTCCAAACCACTTCATCTTTTATTAGGGTCATGGGGAGGCTGGAACCCATCCAAGCCGACTCTGGGCGAAGGCGGGGTACACCCTGAGATCATCACAGTGCCAACACACACACACAACTTTCTATTTCAAGAATCTGATTTATTACCTCAAAATACTGGCGGCCATCTCAAAATTCTAACTTTTTAATTAATAACAATTCTGGGGGTCATCTTGAGACTTATGCGATGATGATTCAGGCTTATCTTGAAATTTTAAATTGGTGTGGCTGAGGGGGAGGTGAAAGTAACCAAGTGTGGCTGAGGGGGATGTGAATGTGACCAAATGTGGCTGAGGGGGAAGGGAAGGTGACCAGGTGTGAATAAGAGGAAGGTGAATGTGGCAAGGTGGGTGAGACTGAGGAGGAGAGGAATGTAACCGGGTGTGGCTGAGAGTGACGTGAACGTGACCGAATATGGTGGTGGGGGAGTTCAATGTGACCTGGTGTGGCTGAAAGGGAGGGGAATGTGAACAGGTGTGGTTGAGGGAAAGGGGAATGTGCCCCGATATGGCTGAATTGGAGGGAAAGTGACCAGATCGGGATAAAGCAAGAGAGAAATGTGTGGGGATGGGTAGGCGAAATGTGACCCGGGTGTGGGCGTAAAGCTGATATATCTATGGCCAGTGGGGTACAACAAGGTGATATGTACCCAAGTGTGGAAGGGGAGAAATTAAATGTCTGCCGAATGTAGGGTAGGGGATATGTACCCAGGTGTGGGAAATGGGGAGGTGATATATACACTGAGGTGGATAATAGAGAGGTTATATGTACCCAGGTGTGGGAAATGGGGAGGTGATATATACACTGAGGTGGATAATAGAGAGGTTATATGTATCTGGGTGTGGGAAATGGGGAGGTGATATATAGACTGAGGTGGATAATAGAGAGGTTATATGTATCTGGG
>JAOUQZ010000051.1:1174067-1202167 GCA_028564935.1 Neosilurus hyrtlii | reverse complement strand
ACAGCAGCCTTGCAGTTCCATAAATCTTTAAAAAATAGAACTATTTCAAACAGAACTAAACCAATCTCACAATCACAGCATCTAACACCCAATCATCTTCTGGGTCCTTGTCACGTTGTGGTTTTGAGCAGAGTGTTTATAAAAAAATTTGATTTTTGCATGTGGGCACTGATGAGAAACCGCAATTTTGTTTTTAATTTATTTATTTCATTAAACTAAACTTTGCTGACTGCTGAATATAAACATAACAGAAGGTTTTGTCTTTGTGTCATTTTAACATTCCAGTTACTCTGTAACACTTTATCTAAAATAGATTTTACAAGACAATTTCAGGACCTGCAAACCCAAATGCAAAAATATTTTGAACAAGGGCATTTCAGGCTAATTAATGTCAGGGAAAAAAACAAACAAAAAAGTTTTTCAAAATATTCCAAATCAGTCAAATTTGAGTTTTAAACACAATTAGCTATGGGTTTAAATGCTGTTCGGGCATTGCAAAAGAGTTACATGTGATAGAACAGAGTTTTAGTAAGACAGTGGTACTGACTTAACATAGTTTTCCTGCAAGATGTTGACTTAAGTGACCTCGTGCTCGGTTACTAAGTAGTTTCTATTATATCCTGTTGCACTCTTTGAAAGATCATCAACAGAATCTGTGTACTACAAGGTCAACATGGACTGCAACACCTAAATCCACATCCACATTTACTGTAAAAAACAAAACAAAACATGGAATCCCATCTGAGACACACAAAAAAGTGAATTACATAAATTCATGTATTAAATGAACTATAATCTGAACTATCAGGCAAGTAGGATAAAAAATACAGTTATATAGTTACAATCATGGTCCAAACACAATCCTAACCTTAAGGCCTCAGACTACACTACACGGCACTACACTTAGCTCTGTCTTAGTTCCACTGTTCATGTTCTTCTGTCCATGTTCCTCTCTGATCCACCAGTTCATCCTTCTTTAGTCTTTTTTATTTTCTGATCTTTGAACCTCCTGCCATGTTCTCAGGAGTGGTTATGTTGGACAGAGAAGAGTCCTCCCTCTGCAGCATCGTTGAGATGATCTTGGATGAGATGATTGAGAAGAGGGAGATCAGACCAGAAGATCGTGGTGGGGTTTTTGAAGCTGTAACACAAAACTTTAGGTAACGACTACACACAGTAAAAATTTCAGCAGGCAAAAAACCCCAAAATTTCCATTAAAATGATTATAATTCATCTTATATTTGCATAATATTTGAAATTAGCATTACTAGTATTATTAGTAATTATTCAGATTATTATATTATTAATAATATTAATTATATATTTGTTAATTATGGTTTCATTTAAAAATTAAGCTTGTTTGATTAATGTAAATTGTGTAATTAAAAAAAAAACAATCCTTAAAATTTCTTATACTCCCAAATCAGCCAATCACCGGAGTCACGGGCTCTGACATCATATCCAAAAATTCAGACATTCTTAGTTGCAGAAAAGGTAAGAAAATAATTTCTAGTTGAATGATTTTGATCTGGATAGTTTTTTGTGCATAAAACAATTTTGTTTAGTTTTATTTAGTTGATATCAACAAATTTGTTTTTTATGTATTGTACTATCTGTTATTCTCTTACAGTATGTTAATATCTATTTAATATCCAGTTAATAAAGAACTTGTTTCTAGTAAATAATTAAACAGAAAGAATTACAGTTTGGTAGCTTTTTGACTGATGCAAAATAAAAATAGGATAGTTAAGGGATTATTGCAACATGTAATGGGCTGTTTCACAGTCGGGGATGTCTTTTAAAAAATTACAACGACCCCTGCAGATAGACACCTGGTATCCTTTATGTTGTGTCTTAATTATTGTTACACAGAGGGACACTAGTCCCAGAAACACTAGCAATATCTTTTCTGAATTCTTATAAAAATTCTTATTAGAGTAAAATATTGCTCAAATTTTGACCCAGTACAGATTATAATTCATTCTATTGTAATAAAAGTAGTTTGCTTTGATCTGGTTAAATTCAGAATTGTACTTGTAATTACTAACTAAATTTCTCTTTGGGGTTTGGGTATTTTCATTCAGTCTAGAAAGATATGCTACTGCTTGTAAGCTCCATTAATAATCTAAGTGGCTTTATCAGGATTCTTTGTCTGTCAAAAATGTCTTCTTTGGAAAGTAGACACTGCATATAGGGATTGGATGTGCATTTTTCACATATTAATAGTTTTTTCTGAAGCAGTATATCAGTACTGTATAGCTTTCTGGAAAATATAATTTGAATATAATTTGGATATATTGTGAAATGCTTTCTGTACAGAGCTTCACATTAGGCTGATAAGTACGTCCGTCAAAAAAGGTCTTCTCCGAAAAAAGAGCACACTGATCATGCTGCTGTTACTGCAGTTAATAATATATAAAACTAATGTTGTATGAAACCTGCTGAGATGATGTGCTTGGTATGTTTTCATTTTTAATGCTGTGAATTCTTCCCAGTGTGTGCTTGGATGCCTTGTGTCAGAAAGTGTCTTCTCCGGAAAGGATTTTCAGAATCACAGCTTTGCAGAAATATATAGAACAATTTTTGCATTTTTCACATGTATAAGCTCAAGTGTATGTTGAGTTGATTTTTTTAAGGAAGATATAGGTTTAAAGCTTTTGTTTTGACTCACAAGTCTAAAGGTTAATTATTAAAATGGTAATTTTCTCTAGAAGTTAATATTTAATATAAATGTAATTTAGTTTCCCGACTGATGGAAATATTGACATGTACCTGTATTACGTTTCAGAAATTGTTTCATGTACAGTAACTAACACAACTTATGTTGTAAGAGGCTACTTCTGTATCGGTTGTTAAATTGGATTTTATGCATTTTCTTCACCATAATGATCTTTATGTTCACCAAAACAGTCCATATAACAGATTGCTTTTGTCTCTGAAGTAACCAGATCACATTTAAATTCTCTTTTTAAGTTTTTTATGGTACCTATCATACTTTCATCCGGTGTTATGTACACATCATTTATTATGCCAGGCACACAAGGTGCTTTTTTTCGTAACAAGAAAACACAAAAAGTTTTATTTTTGAGTTACTGTGGACCCAGAAAGTTTACCCTGTTTGTGAAACAGCTCTAATTTGCTTTTTACATACTTATACTACAGAGCGAGGCATCTGATGGTGTTGAGGCTTCAGTGGTGTTTGTGGGTGAGTAACTTTGGCTTTTATTATTTTGTAAGTATTTAACATTTCATATCTAATCTAAATTCATCATTTGGGTAATTTATGTTGAGATTTTAAAGTCTCTGAGTTTTATATTTTAATGAATGTTAACTCATTATAACCTTTTTATAATAATTCTGAAAGCTGACTGCATGTACAGTATATTGCTACTCTTGATATACAAGTAATGTAAAGATCTAGTAGAAATCAACCTGTGTGGGTGTGTGTATGCGTGTGTGTTTCCAGGGGCTCTTGACTTCCTCGAGAAGCCGACCATGGCGTTTATCCGCCTAAAGAAGCCTCAAGCTCTCGAGACATCAGTGGAGGCTTCAGCTCCTGTTCGCTTCATCTTTGTGCTGATTGGATCAACTAAAAATGATGTGGACTACCACGAGACTGGACGAGCTGTGAGTGCACTCCTGGTGGATAAGGTGAGAATAATTCCTTATACATAATCAGTTGATGCTGGACAAGTTTTTTGCCTTTACAGTTTTCCATATTTATTCTCCCGATGCGTCATGGGTGTGAAATGGTAAGTGAAGCGATATGCAAAGAAAGGGACACACGGTTATCTTATCAAATTTAAGTGATCTTTAACAAATATAAATGTATTTCTTTTCACTCTCAACTTGTGTAGGCTGAATTATTTCACATTAAATATTGTCTATTTTATTTTTTCAATATTAAATAAGCAGGACAAATAGGAAGTCTTGATAAAGAGGATAAAATACACTTTAATTTTATAAGATAATCCTATTATCTTGTGAATGATAAACAAAATAAAAATAAATCTGTATATTTCTGTATATGCATTTATATTTGTATTTCTATACAAGAAATACATTTATATTTGTTAAAGATCACTTTAATTTTATAAGAAAACCTTGTTATCTTGTGATTGATAAAAATAAACACCAATATCAGCATTTTTTTGGGAGACACTTTATAAGCATAGATTAAGGGCAATTCTCTCAGCTGAGTTGTGGTGCAGTGGCTAACCGTGATGCTTCCACTGACATGTTTGTTAATGCGCAGACCTGGGTTCGAATCCCGCTGGTGCTCACTTTAATTATCGAGAACTTTATTTATTTTATTAATTTATTTTTGCTTTTCTATTCATTTTATTCATATGTTTTGAGACATGAGACATGTTTCACTTTATTGAACAGCAAAGTGGAGCACCAGACAAATCTGCATAAGTGAAACAGAAGAACGGCAAATGTCAGTTATCTTAATAATACGCACTCTCGAATTAATTAAAAAAGGTCAAATTCAACTTCTTTACTTACCGTAGATGGCGTGAATGGTACCTGTGGAAGTGCACTTTAAAGTGCAGCTCACACAGCTGGCATTAGCACCAGTTTCATCTCTCCTGCTTGGAGAAAGCTGGCGGTCATGTTCATCTGTCCTACACGGTCCTGGGTTGTGGGTGTGGTTATGCTTGAAGTACTGCGCGAGGGCATGACCAATTAGCATATCCACAAAACATTTAGGTGCAACATTTAACATTTAGATTTAGATTTAGCATTTAGATTTAGATTTAACATTTAGATTTAGATTTGGATTTAACATTTAGATTTAAGATTTAACATTTAGATTTAACATTTAGATTTAGATTTAACATTTAGATTTAACATTTAGATTTAACATTTAGATTTAACATTTAGATTTAGATTTACTTTAAATTTACCTTTTAAAATTTAGATTTAACATTTAGATTAAGATTTAACTTTTAGATTTAAATTTAGATTCAACATTTAACATTTAGATTTAGATTTAACTTTTGGATTTGGATTTAACATTTAGATTTAACATTTAGATTTAGATTTAACTTTAGATTTAACATTTAAAATTTAGATTAGGATTTACCTTTTAAAATTTAGATTTAACATTTAGATTTACCATTTAGATTTAACATTTAGATTTAGAATTACCATTTAGATTAGATTTAACATTTATATTTAACATTTAGATTTATAATTACCATTTAGATTAGATTTAACATTTAGATTTAGATTTAACATTTAGTTTCAACTTTTAACATTTAGATTTAACTTTAGATTTAGCATTTAGATATCGATTTAACATTTAGATTTAGCATTTAGATTTAGCATTTAGATTTTTGTAGACGTTATTGGACGTTGTTTTAGATGTGACTCAAGCTTAAATGTGAGGAAAAATGAGCTGAATGTGGAAAAAGTGTGTGCTAAAACTTTGCAGTCAAATTTTACATTTACTCACATTACAGTTGTATATTCACAAACAGGTAGGAGATCTACAAGTAAAATATAAGGAAAGCCTTACAAACTCTCCTGTTACAATAAAAATATGAATGTTTTCATCATCAGGTGGTTTTTATTTACACTGAAGAAGTTGGGGCAGTGGTGGCCTGGTGGTAGGGTGCTGGATTACTGATCCCAAGGTTGGGGGTTCAAGCCCCACTATCAGCAGGATGTCACTGCTGTCCCCCCAGTTCAGCTAACTGGGTTATCAAATGCTGGCCATGTCTCTCACTGTCTATGGTGGGAGGCATGTAAAAGAACTATTGCTGATTTTCATCAAGAGTAGGCTGCATAGCCATCAGTGTGTTTCTGCCCTGCGATGGCCTGGCGATCTGTCCAGGCTGGAATTCCTAATTAGGAATAAGTGAAAATGAATGAATGAAGTTGCAAGCTGCTAAAATGTGACCTGCTCCAGCATAATACGGATTAAGTATGAAATTTGAGATGCTAAGATATTAATATTTTTGGAAAGAGAATTGAATCTGCTTTAAAATGAAGTATAATAAATATAATTAAGTATAATTTTGGTTCTTTTACATGCCTCTCACCATAGACAGTGAGAGACATGGCTGGCCTTTAATAACCCAGTTAGCTGCACTGGGGGGGACAGGAGTGACAACTCAGTGATAGTGAGGCTTGAACCCCAGACCTCTGTATCAGTAATCCAGCACCCTACCACCAGGGCCACTACAGTCCTTATTATTATTATTATTAATATTATTATTATTATTATTAATAATATTATTATTATTATTATTAATAATAATAATAATAATAACAATATTGTCGTTCATTACTCATTTTCCAAGCCGTTTAATCCTAATTAGGGTCGCGGGGGAGGCTGGCACCCATCTCAGCCGACTTTGGGCCTGTTAAACCTGGTACCAGAGAACAGGCTGACCCAAATGCAAGACAGAATGACGAGAAAGGTGCAAAACGTGATCCTTTATTATAGATCAGAACATCATGAACCATGAGCATGGAAACGAAGGCGGGATCGTGGTGCGACTCTGAGAAAGTGTACTACTCTTCAGACGGCAAAAGACGATCTGGCGGAGAGCCGTGGAAGGGCGCGGAGCTGTTAGCCCGGGGATGTGATTTGAATCAGGTGGGGATGATCAGGGCGGGGTCGATAATTAGAACCTGTGCCGGGGAATAGAGAGAGTAGACACAGAAATACCTGGAAATAGAGAGAGTAGACACAGAACATGAGACAGGCATGATTAACTCTTCTGGCAGGATCTCACAGGACCTGGGCAGGGTACACCCAGAACAGCTTGCTAGACCACTGCAGGGCCTACACACATAAAACCATTCACACTCACACCAAAGAGTGATTTGTAACAGCCAGTTAGCCTGCTGTGTATGCTTTTGGACTGTGGGAGGAAACCGGAGTGCACAGAGAAAACCAACCCAAGCACAGGGAAAACATACAAACTCCACACAGAAACACAGACATAAACACAAGACCAGACATGACCCCTGAGCCCAGGAATTGAACCCAGGACCTTCTGGATGTGAGCCAAACATGTTAACCACTGTGCCAACATGCCTCCCTATTATTATTTTTATTTTTATTTAAAAATTTTTTTTAATAAATCAGGCCAGATGCAGGAAATTTTCGAGTCTGAGAGCTGCACAGCAGCATATCATTAAATCCTTTACAGACTTTTAGCACTATACAGAATAAAGCAAACTAAAATAAGATTTTTATAGATTTGATTTAGGTATTTTATTAATAAGTCTGAGGCAGGTCAGGTGAGCTCCATGCTTTGAGCCAGCTAAAGCTCCACTCTGGAAAAGTTGGACTCTGGGCAAAGGCTGAGTACACTCTGAACAGCTAATAGCTCTGTTCTGGTCTGTTCAGAAATTAAAGTAAAGTAACGGGACAAAAGTAAAACACAACCCGTAAAGGTGTTTAGTATACTGTATATTATGTGAAACATAAGACAAAGCGCCATGCTTTAAGCTGGGTAATGGGCCTGTGTTCTGTTCAATATACCAAAGTAAAAGGCACCCTCTAAAGGTATTTTAGCATACGTACTACTGAAAACAAAATGGAAAAAAAATTGTAAGTAAAAAAGCAGGAAGTAATTATATCACTTGCCTCAAGTGTCCACAGCAATCTGTGAGTCAGCTGTTTTGATGTATCCATTTAAAATAACACCTAATATCTCTGAGATAGCAATCCTATTAGATTGTGCTTATGTAGCATATATATCATGAGTATGTACAGTAAGTACTATGTTGTAGTGACATGACAGAGCAAACAACTGGAGAATAATATATTAATTTATGCATTGCCTAAGTGCAGAGCTTCTGATAGATATCTCTGCTGATGGGTGTCCAAAGCTGGTGTTATAAGAGTAGCATGGTTCTTTTAAGAGCTGAATCAACTTCAGTCCTGAAGGAAACGAATAAATAAATAAATAAATAAATCTGCCCTTGGTTTCCCAACTACGGTCTAGAGTAGAAGCAGGAAAGGGTAACACTGAGTCTTTTTACCACCTTTCAGATCCTGATTTCTGATTTCCACCTTTATTTGTAACACCAGTAATGTTAGTACAATTATTCGTGTAATGAGTTCATGTTCCGTATTCCCGTAAATGTTTGTTGTTGTTTTGCTGGGTGAAAGTTTGTCTCCTTACCTGAGGTAGATGTTATGCAAGTCTGAGCAGTTATGTAGAAGCATACATTTTTGGAGTTTGTGTTTTATTATTAAAAATCTTTGTTAAATTTTATTTTATTCCGTCCATTGTCATGCAAGTCAGTGATGCATACCAGTCAATCAGCATCAGGTCAGGCATGGATATGGGACAATCATCAAAGTCATGTTCCATGCCTGTGGGGCTCTGCTCAGTGTACTATTACCTGTTGTATATAACCTATGAAAATGTTTTGGTAAAAGAAAAAATGGGGGGGGGTTGTGTTCTTGTTGTTGGTGCAGATTGATAGTTCTGCCATTTACTGCTACCGATTTCTAACATACCTCACATGTACACGCTCTTAGGTGTTCAGCCAAGCAGCATTAAAAGCTCAAAGCCATAAAGAGCTGAATGATGCACTGATGGACTTCCTGGATTGCAGTGTGGTGATCCCGCCCACTGAGATTCTGGATGAAACCTTGCTCGCGCCCATCGTTGGCTTTCAGAAGAAGCTCCTGCAGGAGAGACTCCACTCCTCTGAGCCTCAACATCACTTCGACCCTAAACCAGACAGATGTACTGAAATTATTTATATTTATATTTAATTGACTCATTTGAATTTTTTACTTTTCCCTCTAGGCCATATGATTAGCATAGATATGTCACTAAAAAAACAATAATAGTAAACAATAATGAAAATTGTTTCTCCCCATAGCATCTATTTCGAAAGTGCCTCCGCGGGAAGATCCGCTGGCTCGTACCGGTATACCATTTGGAGGATTGATCAAAGATGTGCGAAGACGTTACATACATTACAAGAGTGACATCACTGATGCCATGAACTCTCAGGTCCTTGCTACTGTAATCTTCATATACTTTGCCGCTCTCTCCCCTGCTATTACCTTCGGCGGTCTGCTAGGTGGGCATGAGTGTGTGTGTGTGGTGTGTACTTGTCAGTGTACGGTATCAATGTTAGTGCACCCTAGGAAATTTTGAGAAGTCAATGCTCAGTCAAACGTCATGTTATCATTTTACCCCACTTCCTACCACAGCTGATAAAGTGGACAATATGATGGGAGTGTCGGAGCTCATGCTGTCTACAGCAGTGCAAGGTGTCGTCTTCTGCCTGGTTGCAGCCCAGCCGGTCCTCGTCATTGGCTTCTCAGGACCCCTGCTTGTCTTTGAAGAGGCCTTCTATGGGGTAACAGTGACATACACACTAGAATCACTAGTAATTTATTTGAAATATCTGTTTTGACCCCTTGGTATCATCAGAAAGATGCAGTGATTTAAAAACGTTATAAAAACCGAAGAGGAACACCTTCATACACAGTTGTTTTAAGAAATATTTTGTGTGTGATTTGTTTTTTCCCCAGTTCTGTAAGTCTCAGGACATCGAGTACATCGTGGGAAGAGTATGGATTGGGGTGTGGCTCATTATTATTGTTGTGCTGATTGTGGCGGCTGAGGGCAGCTTTCTGGTGCGCTTCATCTCTCGCTTCACCCAAGAGATCTTCTCCATCCTCATCTCCCTCATCTTCATTTACGAGACCTTTTCCAAGCTCGGCAGTGTATGAGACTCTATTATATCCATTATTTTATTATGACTTATGTGCAATTTAAAATATAGCTCCAGAATATTCCAGTGTTGCACAGATCTTACACACACAGTATATCTGAAGTTGTTAATACAATATGTCATGGTAAAATGTAGGTTTTGGCTGCAAAAACAGTTTTTACAAAAACATTTTTACATAATAACAAACACAGAAATTTTATTAATTCATTAATGTTAGAAAACAGCCTTATGGAGCACAGTTGACTTTTACTTCTGAAAGAGTACACGGAACAGATCAGAACAGATGCTCGACACGCACAGCTCAATCGACCTGCCTCTGTGTCCTGGTTAAAGGAGCCCTTTCACTTCGCAGGTATATGAAATAAACACGAAATGCAGTGCTATATATATTCTCTTGAGTAGATAATGGAATCAGCCACAATGTCTTTCTGAAACAATTTGCTTAAGCCCCTGTCACACACTGACGATTTAGCCACCGTATGCCGACGTATGAGAAATTTGGCGAATATGCTGGCGTACACTGGATAAGTTATGGGTACGTTTAGTCTAAGTTAACAGCACGACGGTATAACTTGTAGTACGGCGAGGTCATGCACAAAATGTTTGATGTATGCTATCGTATGGCCAATACATTCCGCATGCGCTGGCCATAAGTTGCTATATTGTGTTAATCCCGCAAGGGAAATTACCGTCGACAGTGATTTTACTTATTAACCCATAATAATTATTATGTAATAATTATATTATACCACCATAATTACTACTAATATAAGTGATATTTTTGATAACTGTAATGTTTACGCACAATGTCTCTATTACTCATTCATGACTTTTGCTAATCTCATTAATTATAGTAGCATTCTCTCATTATCGAAGTAAATATATAGTAAATAATAGTACATAATTATTACTAATGTAACAAATTAATAATGGCAATAATAATGTTATACAAAAAGTAAAATATAAAAAGCTTGTGTAATTATTCAGATTTAAAACTTTTAATCCTAATTTATAGTGAATTTTGTAATATTACTATAGCTAATATGCAATAGTAGTATTAAACATACAGAAACACGGATAAGAGGTGACCAAGATTACTACTACAATTTGGAATATTATTGTAATTGTAACTTTGTGGGATTTAGCTGTTCAGGCATTTGTATGATACAGCAATTTCCATCAATCATCAATCAATAGCTATACAAAAGATAGAGGGCATCGTATACTATAGTATAGGAGTATAATATTGTAGCATGGTATAGCGGTATAGTATAGTGTAGTGGTATAGTATACTGGTATAAAAGTATAGTATAGTATAGTATAGTATAGTATAGTATAGTATAGTATAGTATAGTATAGTATAGTATAGTATAGTATAGTAGTATATTATAGTGGTATTGTATAGAAGTATAGTATAGTATAGTATATTATAGTAGTATAGTAGTATTGTATAGTGGTATTGTGTAACATAGTATATTATAGTAGTATAGTATAGTATAGTACAGTACAGTACAGTACAGTATAGCATAGTATAGTATAGTAGTATCACCGTGTTAGAAATTCATACAACTAAAATTCAGACTTTTCTTGCTGTTCTGTAAATCATAGATATTCAAGGCCCATCCTCTTAATCTCAACTATGAGCATTTGAATGCCTCAGTCGCAGATCCTTGGCACCCCATTGTCACCCATCACATAAATGATCCCACAGACAACACCACTACAGTCTCTACCATACGTTACCGTGCCTACCCAAACACAGCCCTGCTCTCCATGTGCTTGATGTTCGGCTGCTTCTCCATCGCTTACTTTCTACGCATATTCAAGAACGGGTACTTCCTGCCTGGCAAGGTTAGGTCCTGGTTCATATTTTGGTGGTGGTAAAGGTCATGTAATAATATCCAGCCAATCATTTTTTTTTACTTTATTGTATTTATTGTAATCACCAGCATTTGTTTGTTTGCTTGTCAGTTTGTTTATTAATAAAATCTCAATCAAACCTGTGCAAGGATTTTCACCAAACTTGGTGTCCCAGGGATGATTTGATGTTGGAATGTCAAGGTCAAAGGTCAAGGTTAGAGCAAGTTCAAAAAATCTTTCAGATTTCCCATGGTAAAATTTTAATTGTTTATATTTGAGAAATAAAGTGGCATAGACCAGTAGATCCAATGAGGACCACATGCAGACATAAAATTCCCTTTGGCCTTGAGTGACCTTGAAAGATCAAACTTTTAGCCCTAATAAATTCGAAATAGACATACCATTTCTATCAAACACTAATAGGTAAGCACATACAGATTCTTAACTGAGGCAATAAACTTTAACCTTGATTGACTTTGAAAGGTCAAATTTAAGCTCATAATATTTTGAATGCTGATAGTTCTTAGCTCATTACATATCGTAAGATTAGCTTGTGTGCAATTAAAGCCAGCACCAATATAGGGCCTCTTTGGTCTTCAGGCACCATGGCACTGGTACCTGCACCTTTACTTTTCATTGAGTTTTTATTTTTTATTTTATTTCTTGTTTAACTTTCAGGTCCGTCGTTTGATTGGTGACTTTGGTGTCCCCATTGCTATTTTCCTTATGGTTGTTGTGGATATCACCATTAATGACACATACACACAAGTAAGTTTTCATGTGACAAATTCATTCTTATTGATTCATTTACTCTAACAGAAACTCTGACAGCAAAGCAGCCAGAAATCTATGAATCGCTGAAGCAGCCACAAATCACAGCCTGATATTTACGTGTTGCCTAAATATGTTATCGTGTCTACAGTAACAGCCTGATACGGTAAAACTTCAAAATATATCTAAAGTTTATTTAACATATAAAATATAGTTGTTGATCTGGAACGCTAGCAAAACTTCTCTCTCTCTCTCTCTCTCTCTCTCTCTCAGATAAGCTACACAGCTCCCTACCCCCCCCACAACAGTAATATAATAATAATTGAGTGTAACTGTAATTTACAGCCAATTTTTCACTGAGTTTATACTTTTAATTTGTTTCAGTGCAAATAAACACTACGTTTATTAAAATGAGAAAACATTGTCTTGCAGTTCTGTCTGCCCCCCCCCCTCCCCGACTCCTTTATTTGCTCTCAAATTGTCCCAATTACACCGCTTTAATTCCAGTATGGCGGATCCTATAAAGCATCAATGGCAAAGAGGACTTCTGACCTTAAATTTTGGTTTTAAGTGAAACATGTTCCACCTGCAGGAGGCCGTAACCAAGTGCCTTTTATATTTTGCAGAAACTAGTGGTGCCTAAGGGCTTGCAGGTGTCTAACCCTGCCATGAGAGGCTGGTTCATTAACCCCATGGGTGAGCACAAGCCTTTCCCCACCTGGATGAAGTTTGCTTGTATCGTGCCTGCAATTCTGGTCTTCATCCTCATCTTCCTTGAATCGCAGATCACTACGTAAGTCTCTGTTTTTAAGATCCCAAATAAAGAGGGGAATTTTGTGTGTACAATGAGTCGGTGTAACTGATGTTTTTCAAAGAAGAATTGAAAAAGAAGGCCATGCAGAATACCAGAGCAGGAAACATTATAAATATTTAAAAATATTTCTATAGTCATGTTTCGTTTTTAAACATTGTCCTGACGACATAACAACTATGTAGCTGCAACATAACAACCATGGAGTGCGATATGTAAAAATACATCAGTGAAGTTCAAAATCAAGTTTCAATGCAAAATATTATTAGAGGGGGCTCAGAGTATAATATATTACCACCACGCAGCATGGATAATATAGCAAATAGTCCCAATGTGGGTACTGGTTTAAATTACCCATGTACTCGTCTTACAATATGTTCTATAGTATGTGACCATGAGCAATTTAGTGATAAAAGGTCAAAAGGTCAATGGTAACTGTGTAATATGAATGTCCTAACATGTTTCCATAATAATGGCATGAATCTGACCACTCATTTCAGTTTTTTATAAAACGTTGCGGTCTTACTTGACATTGCAAAATGAAATAATTAGAAAGGACAGTTAGGGCAGTGTTATTCTGAAACGATGAGATATGGCAGTGTTCCCACGTTCTGTGAGAATTCGTCTGCCAGTGTGGTCAGGATTTCCGTCACAGATAGACTGAAAAACAGACTGTCAGACAGCCATCAAATGTTGATGATTACAATACCGCCGGCAAAACTCGTGGAAGTAATAACACTACCAGGATATTCTGTTTGAAATCATAAAGGACAACTTTTCACAGACCTGTTGTAGCAACTTTACCAAGGTTACATTAAATATTTTTTGTAGAAAGCTCTTATTTTTTTTTGAAAAACCCAATTCTCTGTACACCCACATAATATATCAGCTTAAGAGCTTTTAGACCATCTGTCAGTGCTTCGTGCTGTTTAAGTTTAAATTATATCAGATCCACACTTTCCTTCCTCTGAATGGTGTGTTATTATTTTCTGTAGGTTAATTGTGAGTAAACCTGAGAGAAAGATGGTGAAAGGTTCGGGCTTCCACCTGGACCTTCTGATTTTGGTCTGTATGGGAGGGTTCAGTGCATTCATCGGTATGCCATGGCTCAGCGCTGCTACAGTACGCTCTGTGACGCATGCCAATGCCCTGACTGTCATGAGCAAAGGGCCTAAACCAGAGATCGAGAAGGTTCTGGAACAGAGGATTAGTGGTGGATTAGTGGCACTTCTTGTGGGTAGGTTCCTCTTTTTAGAGCCAATACCGATTTAGTCCCTCATATGTCAATTTCCCTGCGATGGCCTGGCAAGCTGTCCAGGGTGTACTCTGCCCTCGCCGAGAGTCAGCTGAGATGGGAGCCAGCCTCCCCGCAATCTTACTTAGGAATAAGCGGTTCAGAAAATGAATGAATGAATGAATATGTCAATTTCCACTCTACGAATGCAATAAGAAATTAAGAACACATGGTCCAAAATTCTGGATGAACATCTGCCTAGACCCAAACTCTGTTTAACGTGTCCTTCCCACCTTTCCTAGTGGTATCATAAGTGAACCCTTTAGGAGAAGTATTATGGTATCTCCCTTAAGGAAATCCCTCAGTAGAACCTTGGGGAAATATAATTTGAGGGTGTTATTTTATTTATTTAATTTTTTTTTTTTTTTTTTGGGGGGGGGGGGGGGGGGGGGCATTAAGAATGTGAAATCTCTTGAGGGATTTAATTCAAGGAAATTTGAGTGAATCATGGTACAACTGGAAAAATCCCAATCTCTTGGATTTAATTCAGGAAACCGTGGTATATTTGGAAGAATCATGGGGGAATCATAGGAAATATTTCATGAGAAACATGAAGGGAATCTTGGGGCAATCCCTTAAGATAAAATTGTGGGAATAATTTGGGACAAATCTTGGGAGAATCCCTTAAAGAATATTTCAGTTAAATTTTGAAGGACAACCTTGGTGGAATCACTAAGCACTCTAGATCTCTAATATAAACACTAGTGAGTGAAGAAAAATGGGCACTGGGTGTTTTACATTCTCTACCTCTTCTCTCTTGACTTATTTCATTTGCTATATAATGTATTTATTAATAAATTAATCCTTGTTTCTCATGTGAACTTTTACTAGGCCTGTCCATCCTCATGGAGCCCATTCTGAAGAAAATTCCCATAGCAGCTTTGTTTGGAATCTTCCTCTATATGGGTGTCACATCTCTGAGTGGCATTCAGCTATGGGATCGCATGCTGCTGCTCCTTATTCCTAAGAAGTATCACCCCAATGAACCGTATGCTCAAAGAGTATGTTTCAAGAGTATTTAAACCCCAACCCTTTCAGGAAAACATTGTAATATGTGACCCGGAATTATGTCGCAAGGTGTTGTTTTAAATGAGAACCAAAGTAGGATGAAAATGGCATACCTGGACGAAAATGTGATATCGCAAAAAATACTCCTTCAGATCATAATCTTCAACATGACCAAGTTCAAACATCCATAAACACAATATATCCATGCTGTAATACTTGTTTAAGAAAGGGTTCCTTGTCCACGTTGATGTAAAACAATAGAAAAATCCACTTATTTTACCAATTTTCAGACAGCTTTTGTGGTTGCTCAAGGTATTTCCTTATTATCCAAATTCACTACCAGAATCTCTCCATACTTACAGAACCCCAGAAGAATTCCCCCAATAATATAATGCTAAACCATACCAACGGTGTAAATAGAACTCTAGTGTTGCTAGGATGATGCTACTATGATGGTGCTGATTGGTGGAGAGCCAGATTCCTTTAGTGTACGGATGGTGGGGAGTTAAAGATGCGGACATTCAGAAACTGGTTCTGTAACTGTAATTATTTTCTGATTAGCCACAAACAAAGTGATGTAACTCCATTTTCATTCAATAATCATGTTTTATAACTCAATCTGAAGCAGATTACATTCTCTTTACAAATTTATAAATATCTCAGTAACTCAAATTTCCAAATTAATCCCTATTTTGCTGGAGCTGGTCACATATTATTGGATGTACTGTAAACACAGCATGCTTGACAAATCATAATCAGGCATAAACTTGCTTTTTTATCTGTATAATATGTGCTGTATATTTACTTGTACTGGAATATCTAGATTTAAAGAATTTTTAATCTAAAAACTCATTTTTATTATTATTAGCGATTATATATTTGTGCTATAAATTAGCTAACACAATGTGACATTGAAACGGAGGATGAAGCTTTCTGAAAATGTGCCGTTGTATGCCTATATAGAGATTCAATTAAAAATGAGCTTTTGTCAGCTATAATATTCATCTGCATTTATCAAACCATCACTAGACTGTATGTCAGATCAATCTAACTCAAAAACAAGTGAAAACAAGTTTCTATCTCCAGCATGATTTGAGATAAACCTGTGGTGTAAATCGTGATTTTTCCAGCTCTTTGCGTTGTACCATTGCTATAAGCCTTACATTCAAAAAACCTTCCTAGATGATTACCTTTTATCAAAACCTTGGCAAGTGCCTGAATGAATGTTGTTCCTTCTGTCTCTGCTCTCCCATGATGCCATAGGTGAAGATGAGCAGGATGCATATGTTTACGGGCATCCAGATCGTGTGCCTGGCTCTGCTGTGGATAGTCAAGTCAAGCCCGTTGTCACTCGCCCTGCCCTTCATCCTCATCCTGACCATCCCACTGCGCATGTTCCTCGGTCGCCGTATCTTCAGCAAACTCGAGATGAAATGTGTAAGTTACAAATCACATCACTCGCCAACAAAGGATTTACAGTATATCCTACACACACACACACACACACACACACACACACACACACACACACACACACACACACATATATATATATATATATATATATATATATATATATATACATATATATATATATATATATATAAAATCTTGAGTCGATTTTCCGTAGAACAGTGCTCAATACATCGAAGTAGAGCTAAATATATTGTAGTTGGGAAAAAATAACAGTACTACAATTTCATCCCGACAAGCCTGTTTCGTGGTTGCCCACTCATCAGGGGATCAAATCCAACTGTGTTTATAATGCAATAATATTTAAGTGTGCTGTGATTTGTTATACCATATGGCAAGCCTGGTACTGGGTCCCAGTGACATACCTGTGGCCAATTAATCAGGTAAAACCTTATTAAGACAACTTTATATCTCTTGATCATACTTTTAAAAATCCAAAATTTCAGTTGCAACTGAACACACACTTTCGACAAAATTTACTAATTAGGGCAAATTAATGTGCCACATTTAATAAAAAATGCAAGGGATCTAAACCCACTTTCAGAAACAACCTGCATTATTTCTTGGTTTCTTTGTTTGTTTGTTTTAATTGTACAAATGAAGTGGAGCTATGACTGAAGGGACTGACTGAGGTTTGGGTGAGGTGGGTTTGAAAGGTGAGTGATTGCGTTTTTATCGCAGGGTGGCAGGGCTCTCCCTCAGAGATTGGGTGAAATGCTCAGCCATTGGGGAGGAGTTCGGAGTAGAACCGCTGCTCCTTCGCATTGAGAGGAGCCAGGTGAGGTGGTTCAGGCATCTGAACGAATAGAATGCCTCCCGAATGCCTATCTCGTGTGGTGTTTCGGGAATGTCCAACTGGGAAGAGACCCCGGGGCCGACCCAGAACACGCTGGAGGGACAGTGTCTCACGGTTGGTCTGGGAAAACCTAGGTGTCCCCCCAGGAGAGCTGGAGGAAGTGGCTGGGGAGAGGGACGTCTGGACCTCACTGCTTAGGCTGCAGCCTGACCCCAGATCATTGTTAATGGCTTCTTGCTATTAAACGCGATGTAACGCTGCGCCGGGTGAGCTAAAACTTATTTATATATAAAATAGCATTTTTATATATTTATTATGAATGTCCTTTAAATCAGGTGGTCATTATATGCTGTATAATAATTATTATACCATGCAGCAACATGGCACCTAAGAACTAAGGTTCCCAGTTTACGGACTCCCTTAAAGCTGTAGAGCAATTGGTAAAAAATAGTGGTTAAGGTGATGTCCAAAAGTCAGCAGTTCAATCCCCACTATTACCACTGTCTGGCCCTTGAGCAAGGGCCTTAACCCTCAATTGTTTATTTAAGAGTATCTGCCAAATGCTGTAAATGTAAGGCACTGTACAAAATACAGTAATTCATTATTGCATTATTTACGGTAAGCTCTTTCATACTTTGAAGATTACAGTCAGTTACTGTAGCCTATATTAACATTAAAGGATCTCATACCGTAAAAATTACGGTAATTTACTGGCAACTCTGTTGCCAGTAATTTACCGTAATTTTTACAGTAAATTTTTTACAGTGTACCCCTCTGTATATAGCACAAAGGGCATGAAGGGGAGATACATGATAGACCCATGATTCCCAGGGCCCCAAGGCAGGCATTGTCCAGAATTCCCAGACGGCAGAGGAATGGGTGTGGTACAGATTGACAGGAAACAAGTCACTTACCAGAATGCTAGTTACTGTTCTCCCTTACGTTATCACTCCCAGTCGTTCCCTTTGCAAATAAAAAGTGCAACTCGTCTTGTGATAAAAATATTTACAGTTACATTTACAGCTTTAACTCTGTCACAAAATACGGACACTGGGACTCTTTGGACAGATGTTACATAAACATCTTACAGAAATTTGTAGAATCAAAATATCACCAATAATGTGTTATTTAATGTGTGTTACGCCTACATCATACAAACCGCTGTAATAACTATGTATGTATGTCCCCATAAATGAGTTGTCAATATACAGAGATATATCAAAAGTATATACACCCCTCACTACAAAGTTTATTAATATATAATAATGTTTTATTTTAGATTATAGTATATAAGTTGTGTATAGCGACTAGCTATGCTGCAAACACCAGGAGCAAAAGAGTTGACTGATTTTTAAAGAGGGCAGTCTGAGTGTGGAATAACCAGTGTCCGACTGTACAAAACCTTGGGGAAGGAATCAATAGCATCCCGCTCAGGTTGACCTGGGCTCTCTGACAGGCGTCACACGGATTGTTAAAAATAATCCCCATTGTAAAATCAGACGGGGTGCTGCTTTGAGGAATCTCCATCAACTTGGCTACTATATATGTATATCCAGGTATAAATCTAAAGAACGGCCACGTGTTCGCAACCGAGGTGAGCTACCTAGTGGATATCTGCAGCAACACTGCCCAAGACACGCCACATGAAGATGAAGATGTGTCTCTGTATTCATGTTAAATTACTAGAATGTGCATTAATACAGCTGCTGGAGGCTGCTATTAAAAATCTGACCAATCAGAATCATTCTGATATAGATAATTATTAAAAATTATGCTAATCATTTAAAACTATGCAGAGGTTAGTACATCCGCCTCACATCAAGAAGTTCCCGGGTGCATTCTGTGTGGAGTTTGCATGTTCTCCATGTGGTTGCATGGGTTTCATCTGGGTACTCCATTTTCCTCCGACAATCCAAAAACATGCACAGTAGGCTGATTGCCCTTAGGTGTGAGTATGAGTGTGAAAGGTTGTATGCGTGTTGGCCCAGCGGTGGTCTGGTGAGCTGTTCAGGGTGAACACCTGCCTTCGCCAAGAGTTGGCTGAGATGGGCACCAGCCTCCCCGCAACCCAAATTAGGATTAAGAGGTTTAGAAAATGAATGAATGAATGAACTTTAAAATGTTTTACCTTTAGGAAGCTTCATGTTTAACAAGTTTATTTCATAATTACCTCTGCCTAGGAGGTTATACGCTTTACCTGCATTTTATGTTTGTTTGATTGTTAGCAGGATTACATAAAAAGTTATTTGTCGATTTTCAAGAAATTTCTTCCAGAAATGAGGCTTTGGAAAGTTTTGGAAAGACTCGGTTCGATTTTGGAGATGATTTGGATCAGATTCTGGATTTTAATGATTCTTTACCATTGTGAAATTGGATGATCTTTTAAATTTTGCTTCACATGGGAAATTGCTAGGCTTAGCTGAGGTTTGCACTGCCTGAGTGCTCTTGTTTTTTTTGTGTGTGTGGAAGGTTCTACACTAGCTTTATTAATTGTTTTCATAAAATTTACAAAGTTTATTATCTCCTCTTGTTTCATGTTTGTCAGCTGGATGCCAATGATGCCAAAGTGACGTTTGAGGAGGAGCCTGGAGTGGACATGTACTCAGAGACCAGGATGCCATCGTAAATTTTAAAAACACCAAAAAATGTTAAAGCTGCTTTTAATCCCATACTGACTTTGATACCGAGATAATGAATAAATGCAGTACATGCACAAGTATCTTCAAGTTAAAGCTCATAAGACTTTCTCTGTGCTACATCAAGTGTAGATTTTAATACACATGGTGCTACATCATCATATCAATTTGTGTTTAAAAAGTTATAGGTAGAGTCACTGTTAACTGTCTGATGTGTTTTATTGTATATTTCTGTTTATTTAATAATGCAGAGCACTCGTGTCATGTTATATGGATATGTACCCTTCTTTGCTGTTTAATTTCCGTACATTCTCTATGCTGAATAACTATATATGTATATATGTATGTGTATATATGATATTATAATTATATTATATAAATTATATAAAATAAATTAAGTTTGCCATAGATTTAGTATTTCTGTTATTAAAACATATTAAAATCTTGTCTTCCACTTTAAGATTTTTTAATATAATAAACTATATTGATGTAAATACTTCTACCACCAACAAATTAGAAAAACAATCACAGTTTTATTACATCATTTAGGGAAACATTTTTTCAGTATTTTTTTAACATGTGCTCTGTTGCACCACCAACATAAAGAACTCCTGTGTAGGTGATGCTTGTTGCTGATTTGGTGCAAAGTGCATTGCTTGACTTTCTGCTGCAAGTTCGCATGAATAGTTCTCAGAAAAATCCACATGAATCAAGCATTCTTGCTCAGACATGCTTTGTCTTAATTCGCGGTAAAGGGAAAATCGGCATTTGATGTTGAATACGGGACGTTTGAAATGAGTCAGTTGACTCTGAAACATCTCCAGCAGTCTGTTTTTTTTTATTCTTCACTGTGATTTTCACAGGGATCTTTTCCTTTTCAAAATCACTGTTTTTCTTTTCCATGATGACAGTTCCAGTTGACCATTGAGTGATTTGGACATTGTCATTCGGGTTACCTTCTTCTTCTGTAGCAAACCACTGCCCTTGGCAGTCGGGACAAACATTCCACATGCAGTCCTTTGGTTTTGGATTGCAGCCAACTGCCATCACCATATCTTCCATGTATCCACCCTTAATTAACTTATGAGTGTGAAGCTTTTTGGCCAGAAATGAAAGAGTCTCATGAACCTTGCAAAGACAGGTTTCTCTGTCTGCGAGTGTTGGATGAACTACCCAGAAGAGACGTTTACCACAAAGCAGGGAGTAGGAGAGATTAGAATGAGGGTGTTCTAGGAGAAATTTTCTGGGGAGGTGTCTCAAAGCATCATTTTAAAATCCTCGTCTCTTTCTTTTTATTTTCTCTAGTGATTGTGCTTTACCTCTTTTCATCCCCGGAAGGCAACACCACTGTCTTACTGTCGTGTAAATGAAAGCAATGGCTTTGGTACTTTGTTTTGCCCTCAGCAGGATGCTTCTTACTCTTTCTAGAGAGGTGTAATGCTGTGTAGATTTCTTTGTGCAATCTATACTTTCTAAGGATCCTCCCATTAACATGTTGTGACATTACCTATCTGTGTGTTTTCTTTTTGGTGGTAGCAAAGGTTTCCTTAATGTTGGCCACAAGGGCATGGCGAACAAGCCAAGATCTGCACACCTTGTGAAAAACAGAAACATTTTGTAGCTGTGTTTTTGATGCTGGGGATTCTGACACCCTTTGTTTCTTTGACTCACTCTGACTAATTCTTTGGCATCTCTTACAAAGTTTGTCTGTTTTTCTTTTTTAGAAGTTTCTGTATCTGACTAATTTAAAATTTTCTCTCCAGACCTTTTTTCTTACAGCTTTCTGCTGTCTAAAATGTAAAAAAAAGATAATAATTTATTAATCACACACTGTATTATTACCTCTGCCAGTTTGTTTGTATGTCTGTTTGTTCGTCTGTTTCTTAGCAACATTACTCAAAAAGTTATGAACGGATTTTGATGAAATTTTCAGGATAAGTCAGAAATGATACAAGTTACAACTGATTAGATTTTGGCAGTGATCCAGATTAATTTCTGGATGCAGGGAATTTTTAGAGATGTTTTAGTGCGGATGACGTATTCATCTGAGTTTCTGTGTCCAGACTGTATCAAAGCGTAACTTCCAGACTTGCGTTCAATGGTGTAATCTCATTCCTTTACCTTTCTGTACAACTTTTAGGTCAATTATCACAAAAAGAATCCAATTATTATTATTACGTCCTCATCCGAGCGTGAGGCCTCTTATTCAAGGCAGGCCCCGTACACAATAAAATCATATAAACGGCTGTGCGATTGCATTGTAGGGTTCAAATAATAAACAAATGTTGCATTAATAAAATTCTGCATTTCTTACAGTACCAAATGGGGGTACTGAACGGGCTTGGCAGAGATCTGCGCTCTCTGAGTGCTTTACTAGTTATAAATGCAAATATTATTGAATTCATGAAACTGTTTCTGTCTTGATTTGCTTAATCTCTGCCTTATTTCCTGTTGATGATGAATAGTTTGTCTGTCTGGACTGGATGGAGTGTATTTAAGTTTTTAAGGCTGTGCTTTCGCTCTCTGCTTTTCTGCTGTGCTTTCCTCCAGTAGGCATTCTTCCTTCTTCTTTGCCTCTCACTTAACTCTGCCACTGTTTTCGCCTTTCCTTGTGACCTGAGCCTGTTCCATGCCTCTCTCTGCTACTACAAGTAAGCTGCCCTTCTTTCAGGGTCAGCATCTCAAAGAGCCCTGTAGCACCGCTGTTTTGACACCTATTTCAAATCATAGGATTTAAAAAAAATAAATACATATGTAGGTTTTGAGTGAAAGGACTGTTACTGATAATGATTAAGTGATGGTGTCTGATGACATAGAGCATGAGTCCCTGAAATGGTGGGCCTTGGCCAGCTAACCACATGTAATTTTCTCAATCTACTCAATGTTAAAATTTAACATAAAATGTTGAAAACATTGAAACAGATCAATTCGGAACCATAATAATGTACATAACATAGCTGACGGTTTATTAATATTCTCATTGACAATATGCTGGGTTTCTTCAAATGATCCAAAAAATTAAGAGGAGATTCACCAGTGCGTGATCAAAAGGCCACAACAGAGGAAGAGGACGTCACATGGTGCATTTAGGAGAACCCATTTTTGAGATGCTGGAGCAAGTTGTCTTAGCAACATAGTTGACGGACATTTTACGGACACAAATAAAATAACTTATTTAAAATATTTTCATAGTATAATTAAATACATTCATTAATTTTCGCTTAATCCTAATTAGGACCACGGGGAGGCCAGTGCCCATCTCAGCCGACTCTGGGCAAAGGCGGGGTACACCCTGAACAGATCCCCAGGCCATCGCAGAGTATAAAATATTTATCTTTAGTATCCGAGGTTTTGAAATAGATCACAAATCGTTTTTAAAGACTTTAATGCTTTTGACTTGTTTCTTTTGAAATCTCAACTTCCTCAGCATGAAATTGGACAGGGCAAGAGGTGTGAATGTAGGAGCATCATGACAGATTTTCATCATGACAGCCGTCAGCGTGTTTCTGTCCTGCGATGGCCTGGCGAGCTGTCTGGGATGTACTCTGGCCCCACCCAGAGTCGGCTTTGTGTTGTTTTTTTATTGGTTTTTGAGCGGTGAAGCCATGAGTTCGGTATTACCCGAGTCTACTCTATGATTTAATGCTATTTGATGACACCTCCAGTCATCTGATGTTCGATGCAAATCCCCCAACCGAGGTACATGATGCTAAATTAGCAGTTTGCTGGTAAACGCCCGTGTTAGCAGCCATGTGCAGTGAGTGCCCCAAGGTCCCGCCCACTTTCCCCATTCCCACTGCACCCCAGTTCAGTCCCGCCCAGTCTGAGTGAGTTCAGAGGATTAGGACCCGCCCATTTCCCGATCGACTCTCTCCAGCAGCAGCCGGATCGATTGAGCGGGTCTGCGTGCGGTGGAGAATGGAAGTGAGCGCATGCAATGTTGCTATTTAAGCCTGTTTTTAGGAAGACGCCGAATAAGTGGTTTACGGGAGGAATGTTTTCCAGCGTCCGTGGTGCTTTGGGCTCGTGTTTGGGACCGAATGTGGGCGGGTTTAGGAGTTAGAGGGTAGGTGTGGGTCAGATGAGCAGCAGCAGGACTGGGAATAAAAGGCGGCCTTTCTACAGAAGGTAAAATAAATAAATAAATACAGGAGAAGCTGAAAGGAGCGGCGATAGTGTGTGTGAGTGAGAGAGAGAGAGAGTTAAAAGAAAAAACGCACGCGGGACGTTTTACCACATGGGAGCTGAATGAAAACATGTTTGTTGCGCTCGCGCTTTTGATCTCAGCAGCATATTTTTGTCTCGCGCTCGCTTTAGGTGTGTTTTCCTTTAACTGGAGGAATAAGATGTAATTAAAGGACGTGTTTTATACAGGGTGGAGGGAAAAAACTCGTTTTAAAGCCTCTCCAGGCCGAATTGATTCCTTTTTCTAATAACACTGCTGTTTAATATGTGTGTGTGTGTGTGTCCCACAGCCCTGTGCTCCAGCATGTAGACCCCGCCTCCTGTAGTCTTCGCCAATGAAAATGGAGGAGACGGCCCTGTCCGGCATGGACAACAGCAAAATGGAGGTGTGTTTGTGTGTTATTTAGTTACACCCACTTGTTTTTTTGCTCAATAGTGTGTACTGCACAACATACGCGACACACTGCAGTGATTGTGGGGTCCTGAAGAAAGGGGAGGAAACTGGAGGTAATGTAATTGGATCCCTTTTTAAACCGGAAGTGAGGGCGCTAACGTGCTTGAATGACGCAGCACAGAGCGTTGGAGCCTGGCCACGCCCCCACCGAGTTTGAATCACCTGACAGCAGATCATTAATGAGTTGTTTCAGTCATGACCGGGTGCCACAACTGAGACACTGTGGTACTGGGACACCCTGGCTGGGTTAAAAAGTCCCATCAGCGGCGGTGGTTGATCTTTACAGAGGTGTGTGTAACAGCTTGAGTCTCGTACCCGGTGTCGACAGCGTACACCTGTAAGAGTCAGGGCGTGGGCGATGCCCAGGACAGGCCGTGCCAGCACCGAGCCTCAGCGGGCCAAGTTCAGATCTGAGCTTCTATCACTGTGACACACAGGTCCAACAGCTTGACCCTCCGTTGGCAAACCCACACAACGTCCCTCCGTTAGTACTCAAACACGTCATGGTCCTTTTACACCCTTGAAGAATGAACATCACTGTTCGCAGACAGAGGCGCACTGCTGGGGGCGGGGCAGGGACGTCCTCACTTGTGCACAGTTACGAGTCGTCAGATAAGTTTGGTTGTTTTCACCGAAGATAAATTAATACTATTTTCTGAAAACGGTACAGTTGTACAGCGCAGGATTCAGTAGGATCTGATCTTCATCCGCTTGATCCGAGGTCGGGTCGCGGGGCAGCTGCCTAAGCAGTGAGGTCCTGACGTCCCTCTCCTCGGCCGCTTCCTCCAGCTCTTCCGGGGGACCCAGACAAACCAAGAGACGTCCCTCCAGAGTATTCTGGGTCGAGCCCGGGGTCTTAATAGGATTTCTTCATGCTGAAACATGCCATGCTATTGAATAGTGATAGTCACCAGGGATCACCTGATATGATATCACGATACCGATGCCGAATCGATTTGTACTGCGATTATGTGAGTATCGTGATCCTGTAAACATCCGATTCATTTTTTATTTTTTTTTTGTTATAATTTTTAAACCTTGGACCATCAAAAAGAACATTTGTTAATTGTATAGAGTGCGCCACCTGCTGGAATATAAAGGAACAGTAGCATTTCTCTACCTTGATTCAAAACATGAGATCAACAACAGTGGCATAGCCTTTAGCGTGTTCGTCTCACAGCGAGAAGGGCCTGGCTGTTCCAAATTACCCCTAGGTGTGAGAGTGTGTGAATGGTGGTATGCATGCAATGATCTGGTGAGCTGTTCAGGATGTACCTCGCCTTCGCCCAGGGTTTGCTGAGGTAGGCGCCAGCCTCCCCGTGATCGGCTTAAGAAATGAGTGAACTTATGCTCAGCTGCAAGCAGCAATTCTGGGGTCCAAATACAGATAAGCCAATTCTCCGGGGGTCTTAAATTGATACAGAGGTTGTTGGAAAAGCAGTTCAGAAGCACTTGAGAATTAAAATATCATTACATCACCGGTGCAGTTTGATTGGCACATAGCAGTGAGCGTCTGACATTGAGACTTTTTCTCTGCAGTTTGGTTGGAGCATACCTCAAAGGCTCAAGTGCAATTTGGCATCATTTGAAGTGACAGTTCAGGAAAATAAGATTTTTAAATGCCTTTTTTCCATATCAAAAACAGGCGTGTCCGAGCACTCGCGGAATCAGGTTTTTTTTTTACTGGATTGCTTTCAAACATGGACTATCCTGTCGGTGAGGCCTTGTCATTGTAGACAACAGATTTCAGAATGTTTGATGCAACAGTGAATCACTGCATATTAATTATGAAGTAACACAAACTCGTCTCGTGGTGACCATGTTTTTTGACCTAGCAGGTTCTCCTTTGCAGTTTAAGTTGGGAATAGGTCCAAGATGACGTGTTTCGAATTTAGTGTAAGTCAGCACAGCCGTTCAATAAAAGATGCAAGTTTTACTATAGAAAAAAAAGCTGGTTAAAATTTATGTAAATTAGCTCAAAATACCAAATGTGATAATTTCTCGATGCACAGTTTTGTTTTTATGGTCAAAAGAAAAGGCAGAAGAATTTAATGAACTGAGTAAAATAGGGTTTCCCTTTAAAATGTATTTTTA
This sequence comes from Neosilurus hyrtlii, assembly GCA_028564935.1. Taxonomy (NCBI): domain Eukaryota; kingdom Metazoa; phylum Chordata; class Actinopteri; order Siluriformes; family Plotosidae; genus Neosilurus; species Neosilurus hyrtlii. Next base: position 1,175,059 of record JAOUQZ010000051.1, on the reverse strand, counting down.
AAACTGATTTTGGTGCTGTTGTAGTGATCGACTCATGCATTGCTGCACAAAGAGAAATCGCCGTACACAACTGAATCGATTTTTATTCCCGATCCCTAAAATGTAACTTCTGTATTCCGCCCTGTTTCCTTCTCTACCCATCGCTTGGAGGTTAAATAAGTCTGTTGGGCTTTTACCACCTGAGTGGCTCGTCAAGTCAGAGTTTATCTCAGTTAAATCTTCCTGGATGGGAGGCTAGTCCATCACCAGTTACCTTCCCAGTATTTTTACTGCTACCTCTTAGTACTGCTGGGAGAACAGAGGCACACTGGGGGTTAAGACCTTACGCAGGGGTCTTAGATTTATCAGACACCCTTACCCAGAGTGACTTACATTTTTCATTCTATTATACAACTGAGGGATAAATGCCACGCTCAAGGGTCCAGCAGTGGCAGACTGGTGGCACTGGGACTTGAACTCCCAACCTTCAGATCATTAAAGTGTGAGCAAAAACCTTAACCACTGAGCCACCATTGCCCTTACTACGTCTGTGAGGCTAAGAGGGATTTGAACCCATGACTTCTTGATCATGAGCCCAGCACCCTAAGCACCTCACCACCATGGCGGTTAAATAGTTGGTGTTTATTCATTGGCTAGTGAATGGAGTCAGAATTTAAAAGGGTTTCTCAACCGCTTTGCCGTTAAGTTTGTGTTTAATATGGCTGTCTTATCTATCAGACTTCTCTCCACCTGATGGCTTATGATGGCATGTACACTGTGATGTGCTTTACTGCAGGGCATTGCTCAGGAGATCCTGTCTGATCTGGTGGAGGATGCGTGTCTGGGGCTTTGCTTCGAAGTGCACCGAGCTGTCAAGCAAGGCTACTTCTTCCTGGACGACACGGACCAGGAGAGCATGAAGGACTTCGGTACTGACAGATAGTGTGTGTGTGTGTGTGTGTGTGTGTGTGTGTGTGTGTGTGTGTGTGTGTGTGTATGTATGTGTGTGTGTA
>JAOUQZ010000051.1:1135277-1173967 GCA_028564935.1 Neosilurus hyrtlii | reverse complement strand
TATATATATATATATATATATATATACACATACACACACACACACACACACATATGTATATATATATGTGTGTGTGTGTGTGTATTTTTATTTCTGTTAATCTGCGCCTAAATTTTAAGCACGGACATTGCTCATTTTTTGCATTAATATTGTTAGAATAAAACGCAGCTCGTAATTGGTTTAGAACTGAAATTTTGAGGGCAGCTCAGTAATGACTCACTACAAGTCAACACACATGAAAAAGAAATAATTCATTCATCATTCATTCATTCTCTGAGCCGCTTAACCCTAATTCGGGTGGCGGGGAGGCTGGCGCCTATCTCAGCCGACTCTGGGCGAAGGCGGGGTGCACTCTGGTCGGCTCGCCAGACCATCGCAGGGTCAACACCCACACCACCATTTACGCTCACACTCACACCTAGGTGTGATTTGGAACTGCCAGTCAGCCCTCTGTGTGTTGTAGCACAGGTAGAACATGCAACCTCCACACAGAAACACCCCGAGCTCGGGAATCGATCCCGGGACCTTCTTACCGTGAGGCGAACATAAAATAAATAAGATGCCTCCTGAATACCTGAAGACTTTTCTAAACAAAATACATTTTGAAATTTCGAAGGAGTAACAAGACGTTGTGTGTGTTTATAATTAACTTTAAATGATTTAGTTTTGATTTATTTAGCTAGAGAGGAAAAGGTTGAGGCATGTTTCACGTGTAGTGCTGTGTAGACGGGGCGGGGCTACTTCGGTAATATACCTTTTTTTTTGTTTGGTAGCTTTGATATCTGTGGTTGATTTTATTTCGAATCAGAATAAACTCGTTTATTTTCCCAGTGTTTATCCAGGCACCAAGTCTTTGGTAATATGAATGTCATTGCATCTTGTCATTTCTTTACATCACTATTGTCTATTTTTTGGTAGGCGTTTGGAAGCTGCTGTTAACATGCACGGTAGAGATAGTCCTGCTACTCAGCTGTGTGTGCGCGCGCGTGTGTGTGTGCACACGTGTGTGTGTGTGCGCGTATGTGTGTGTGTCCGTATGTCCAAGATATTGAAATATGTTTGTTGTGCTGCTAAATTACCAAGGATGCACTGCCGGTGTTTGAAACGACCTCCTCGCTGCCTTCGTTAATGTGTGTTCTGTTGGATGGCAGGTACCGGGGGAGCCAATCACAATGAGTGTGAAGCAGAAAAGAATTCTGGGTGTGGACACCAATGCTGCACACACTCCACAGAGCCACTGATATATATATCACTTTCATATGACTCATGATTTTCATTTTACACATCGTTCTGAATGGGATCGTCCCCATGTTCCCTGGTCCTTATTAAATTAATGGATCTTCAAAGTAAGAATTTATGGAATATTCGTAATTTCAGATTTTTCAATGTTAACAGGATTAGGGTTGGGGAACACAGACATGGACCCGTCCTGAACCAAAAATTTTAATAAATCAAATTTATTTACCGCCCAGCTCGAGTTATAAGAAAACCGAATGAAGCCGTTACTGAATGTTTCTCAGTAGGTATTTCAGGAACTGAATTGAGTTCAGGTGTAGTATGAACAATTTTTACTTGTTGCCGTGGTGACACAGGAACCAGCCAAAAACTCCGGCTTTAATGCAACGATTTGTGTGGTCCAACATTTTAGTTCCCCTCTCGTGAATTCAGTTCCTGTTTGTTAGTTCTCATGTTTAACTCTCAAAACATGGAAGAAGTGTGGTTTCGCAATATCCTGTCATGTACATGCTCTCTCTCCTGAGACGTGCATAGAGACGTGATGGTGAAAAATAAATCTTGGAAAGACAGTAAGAGATTGTTGATGCCACTCGGTGAAATTCTAGGTAAATGATCCGTATTCGTGGTCTCTGTGAAAAATTTTGGACCTGCGTAAAATGTGATGCGAAATGTTATTTTTACTTTTTTTTTTTCACACCCGCCAATATGATACTCGAAGGTATTTGAAGTGACGGCTAATTTAAGCACAATGGCGGTATTTTCAGCCAAAACCAACCAAAAACGATGTTGCACTATTTCCCGGGTATATCGCTTACGTGTGGGTTGGCTTTTAGTCTCGGCATGTTAGGTACACCATTTAGAACCCGTAACTTTAGAGAACATTTCAATTACACAAGAATATTACTAGTTCTTTATTCATTTCACCTCATTAACGATGACTTCACATCACGTGACCCGACTGTTATATGCCTCTTGTTCTCTATATGACTTACATTTCTCCTTTTTTAAGATATAAAATTTTTAAAGAATAGCACAGGGTTCCCATGTGTACATGTCCGCCAGAAGGACAGAGGCAGGTCGGAGGGAGACGTTACATGTTGTATTATGAAAAAAGAAAACCTGCATGTCTCAGGAAGGGAACCGCCCACTGAAACCAAACTTGGGCACGTTTATCTATGGGGAGATAGTCGACCTTCGATTCTACTCAGTTTAAGGTATATCGGAAGTTGTGGGCAAAGTCTGGAGTAACCAAATTGTCAGGGAGGGCTCGGCGGTCAGCAAGGGCAGATGCGAGTTAGTTGGCAAAGGCAGATGTCGTTTTTCCATAATAAAATGCTGTTATTATCCACTTCCGAAACATTCTCGGAAGCTGCAGGCAATCGGCAAAACCAGACCGGTGCCCCCCCGTCTTTGTCTGTTAAATCGAAGGTCGAGTGTAGTTCAAAGCCATATTCATTCGGCCTGACAAATACAGTGACGCAAGGAAAATTAAACAAAATGTCTTGACCTTCCAAAAGCAACTCGATTGTTTTATTGGCTGCTATCAGAACTAAAAGGAAAACAAAACACCCGGCAGGCCACACCCAATGATCACAATTGAGTCAGTCGCTAAATGCCCACAGAAGACAAGTTCGGGGTGAATGTCAGGTACTCGAATTTTAGCTCGGTGAATTTTCCCCTCTGACGTTGCTATTTTTCAGAGCGTTCACCACCACCCGTTTTGCCTTTATGTTTACTTCCTGTTGTTTCTTGCTGGCATTGTTTTTGTTGGTCTTAGCCATCCTGATATTTTTATACACGATCAGTGATGGGGAGGGAATGTATAACCGCACGGCAACAACCTCCTCCTAAAAAGCGCAGATTTTCAGTATCTGTGTTTCTTATTTGTTTATTTTTAATTTCCTGTGTGACAGAAATTGTGGACCAGCCCGGTGTGGACATCTTTGGCCAGGTGTATAACCAGTGGAAGAATAAGGAGTGTGTGTGTCCCAACTGCAGCCGGAGCATCGCCGCCTCGCGATTCGCTCCTCACCTGGAAAAGTGCCTGGGCATGGGTCGCAACAGCAGCCGCATCGCCAACCGGAGGTGCGTCAGCACGCCACATGCTAGCTTTTTATTTTGGGAAGCAGCAGCTACGATGTGTTCATGTGTTTTGTAACTACGAATAGTGTGTGTGTGTGTTTTGTTCACTGTGATGTCTTGGCAGGGAGAAAGGGGAAAACTATTTGTCTGTGTGGGAAGGGTGCACTCTACCCCCTGTTATACACTGTTTTTCCACCGGGGTTCCGCACAGTAGTTCTGCTGCAGAGTGATCTCATCTCGACTCAATCCGTTCACCACTGCTGGGTTTCTTTTCCAGCTTTTTGTAAAGCTGCTGAGTGATCAGCAGAGAGATTGCTGGACATGGGTATAAATATAGAGGCATGTTTCTCACATCTCTTCTCCTGCGTCACTTAGAATAGCCAGCGGCAACAACACAAACAAATCCGAGAGCGATCAAGAGGACAACGACGACGTTAACGACAACGACTGGTCCTACGGGGCAGAAAAGAAAGGTGAGAGCGTCTTATTAGCTTGCTTTCTGCAATTTCATTTTGAATTTGCATGTTATATGAGACAAAAAAAATTTCTGATTTTATGAAATCATGAAATAAAATAATGTTCATTAAGATATATTTATCATATGATTTCAGGCAGATGTAAAGTTACACAAATGACTATGACTGTCCAATTCTGACATTATCTGGTGCGATTATATGGCCAGTTTTACAGTCAGGGAACAAAAGTCATTTTTGAACGTTAACACCTATATATTTTAAAGAACTAATAATAATATGATGTTATTTTTTTCTATATGCACTACCTATCACCTGTATAAGTTTTACAGGTCTCTGACTAACGGGAAAGTGGATAATGAGACATGTATTTGTTGTTTTTCCCTTTGAATGCTGGATCTAAGACACTGATTTTGCCTGAGAATTTCTGTGAATCATCATCATAAATATGTTTTTCCATCAAGTGTCCCCTCCGAAATGAGGGCTCTCACTTGGGTTGTACATTTCAGTTTGAAACCAAATACCATATTACCTGTAAAGGTACATGCTGTATGTACTAAACATTGTGATCAACACTAATTGGAATTTCCTGCAAAGTGTGGTACTGTAAAAGTTGGGAAGTGACCGACGGTTTGGTGTCCGTCAAAATATGTCCCTCCTAAACATTCATACTTTTCTCTGAAATGGGAGGCACAGCACGCATGCCTGTATTTTCACAAGGGATAACTGTTTTTTAGTTCCTGTGACACACGTGTCTGACTGTAAAACTGTCCATATACATTTGTCATACTCAGTTTTTTCAGGGTGAAATAACTGCTATTTAAAATTTTAACAGTCATTAAAATTTGGAAAAAAGACAGTTTCACATATGGAAATTTCCCATGACTACTGGTTGTCCTAAAATAATGTTGTTAAACATGCCTTATCTTTCTTAATGTTCAGGCTAGAGCTACCAGACGAACGCTTAGACACGGAGACTTCAAATCATAATTATTCACTTGGGCATAAAGCAAAATAGTACTTAAAGTGATTTGTACTCAATAAAAGAAATTCGTAGGCGTTGGTGGAGCTTATAGGCGCTACATGAAGTGCACAATAATGAGCCTTTTGTCCTTAATGGCTTCCATTTTTTACTTTTACCTCTACAGCAGTAGTATATTAATACACTCAAATATCTCAGATAGTGGCTTCTGACTCTGAACCCAAGTATCTGCTTGTTTTAAAAACGGAATCAAGGAATCGAATTTCCAAAGGTAGTAGGTAATTTGGGTCATTGCCCATCAATCTGCTCTGAAAGTGAATGTTACTCCCTAAGTTTGAGATTGTAGCGTATCTGTTAACCAGGCTCGTTGAACATTCAACTTCAGTACTGCTTTTTTCAAAATAAAAAGAAATAATTACAATGGTAATTGACATTTACAGCAGTTTATCCAGAGCGATTTACCGTTATCATTTTTATACAACAGAGCAACTGAGGGTTAAGGGCCTTGCTCAAGGGGCCGATAGTGGGGATTGATCCGCTGACCTTCGGATCAGTGACCCACCGCCTTAACCACTAAGCCACCACTGCCCTGTATAGGACTTGTATTCATGCAGATTTAATGGGATTGGCTTATACTTACCAATTTCAGTTAAATGTCGGAATATATCTTTGGTCATGTTCTCTGCCGTGATCTCTCATGGCAGCTGCCATGTTTATGCTTTTTCCAGGTACAGGGTATTATTCACTGTGCCTGTCGTGCCCCAATCCCATCCAACAGAACTTTTATTTTTGCATACACTACCATTTGTTGCAACATGTGTGCTTGTGTACATTCAAGACATGCTTTGGTTATTATTGATAATTTCTTTAGTATTTACATTCAAACTCCTGGGTATTTTTTCTTTCTTTTTAGCATAAAATCCCAGCGGACTTTACTCTGAAACAGACCTGGTACTTAAGATAGCCACAGTTTTCTAGTTTTTTTTTTTTTTAATGCTATATTAAGGTCTTTCAGTACTGCAGGCACCCAGTGCAAGATGATTTATAACGCATTTCATTTAAGGTTAACGCGTCTGCCTTAGCCGACATGCCGCAGTGCTGCCGCGGCACTGGTGATTATGGAAAATACTTGTTTTTAGCATCTGCTTTCTGTTTGGATTCCATTATGAAGTAATTGGACGAATTTCCTATGAATAAAAAATGGTCAGGAGTTCAGCTTTCTGAATATTATAAATTCAAAAGTGAAAAATGAACACATTGAGCTTGGAGCTCATCTGAAAGAGAGTTTCTCTGGCACCTTCAGCAGGCTCTCTATCTAACAGTTGCTCTGTGATGCCAGTACCTAATAATAGATAAAAAGAGCACTCTGAGAGCAAAAACCCTCCTGCTGGGCCCACTGTACTACCACACTTCCAAAAATTGGGAGTTCCCATGGTAACATTAATTTGCTGCCAAAGGTTCAAACTTACTTAAATACATTTACGTTTTAAGTGAAAACCTTTTTTTCTTTCTTTCTTTTCTTTAATTTTGATAATTTTTTGTGATGTCATCAATTTGTGGATTCTTACCAAAATATAAAGAGATTGACCTGTGGACAAGAAGTTGTTATCAGACAGATAATTAATCAAACCCGTCCTTATGAAAAGCTGTAAGTAATGTACTGTAGCTCATAACATATCCCGTATTTACAGTGTTCGCTATCCGGCGCATTACTTTTTTAAGCTACCTAACTGACAATCCCTCAGCTGTATTTAATTACCAGCTAGCATGTTGTTTTTTGGAATTTCTCATTAGCGTTCGGTACACTTTCCTTATGTTAAATGATGCACCTTAAGTCAGAGGCGGTTTCCATTGAAATGACTTTATACAAACGGTCCTTCTGAAATTGCTTTGAAATTGTTGCATGGAGAAATGTGTTTTTATGAGTTTTATTTAACACTGGCTCTTTTTCTGCACTGCAGCCAAGAAGAGAAAGGCAGATAAGGTACTTTTACATTCTTTGAAACATCCTGCTCCATCGGTAAGTTTTCATTCCACTGCTACGTCCATAATTTCTCATATTTAGACGAACCACTGTTAATTTCGGACTTTCTAGCATCTCTTTTTCCTACTGAATATAATGACCTCATTTAACAACCACTGCAGTATGTTTGACTTTATAGAAAAAAGGACTTTTGCAACTATTGCTTGTTTTTTTTCCCCTCTACAGAATCCAAATTCACCAAGACGATCCAAATCACTAAAACACAAAAACAGTAAGTGTCTGAATATATACTGAGGTATTACTAAAAATGGGCAAAAGAAGCTGATGAGGGAGCAAGACTTTATACACGTCCCTGCCAAAAACTCACCACCTGGACTTCTTGATGATTCAGCATGTTATTTAACCATTGTTGATGCAGTGAGTAGCTTCTCCTTTCTTAAATAACCAAGATGAAAGGTGTATCCCGTGGTCATAGAAAGGTCACTGCATTTCAGAAGGTCAAATTATTGATCTGCATCAAACAACCGATTGTTGAAATTGGGTTAAGAACACATTAACACCTGGAGCGCACCACGGTGTGACGGACGATTTGTTAGGGAGAATAATCTGAAGAAAAGGCCTGTAGGGAGCATAAAGATTGAATTCTGGAGCAATGGAAAAAAAAGTCATGTGATCTAATGAATCCAGATTAATCTTATTCCAGAGCGATGGGCGTGTCAGTGTAAGAAGTACATGCTAGTGCACGACGTGCATTGACGGATATATAGTCTAGTAGTAATTTGGTTTGTAAGAAATAAGAACCTGTATTAATTATTACTCTATGAAATTATTAGATATATAAAATCTTACGACAGTGCCCATGGGATGTACATATGTATATTTAGTCTTATGCATCATACAAACCTGCAGGCGATCTGGGAAAGTGACCGTGGCGGTACTAGAAGTAGTACAATCTTCCAAATTGGCTCCAGATGAAGTGGGACGATCCAACAAGTTTCCAATTTGATACCCAAGCCCACGGAAATCTTTTCGCATTTCGGCAGGTACTGGCATTCGCGTTTGTTTGTGTCTGACTCTTCGTGTTGTGCTTCGCACCTTGAATGTATTTAAAAAGTGTGGCAATAAAATAAAGTCAGCTGATGACCGGAATGTACTGAATGACCATGTTATCACACCAGTGGAGCTTTTCCTGATCGCAAAAATTCATGCTTAAACAGTGAGAATGGTGAATGTACGCCATAATCAAAACTAAAGCTGAGCAATGAAATAACGGTGAGTGTGAGAGGTTTTTGGGTCAGATAGTGTGTATGAAAAGGATGATGTCACTCTTGAATAAATACAAGAAAAATACTTATTTAAAGATAGTTACTTTTAACAGGTGACATTTAACGCCAATGTTTAGTTCCTAGTGCTCGGACGTTAGTAGTTTCTAAGGAAACAGACACAGTACGGTGGCTACAGAAAGTTTATTTACACTCCTATTTAAAAAAAGCCAGGATTCTGTGCTTTTAAAAAAGGAGACTAAAATTTTCCACCTTTTAAATGTGACCTGAAATCTTTTATGGGGAATAGAAAACTAAACAAAAGTACATTTGCAACCACAATAATGTTTAAGTGTGCACACCCTCTTGTAATTGGGAGTGTGGCTCTGTACATTATTAACCAATCACATTTCAGCACACACCTGCCGTTAATTAAAGTAACTCCGGTTAATCCCCAAGTTGGGTTTTCGTCACATTAACAGTCAAAGAACTTCCAAACCATCACCCAGACCTCGCTTTTAAAAGGTAGCAATCAGGAGAAAGGTACAGACGAATTTCCAATGTGTTACATACACCATGGAACACAGTGGAGATCGTCATCAGCAGTGAAAACATGGCACAATACAAAGAACTGGATGTTCCTCGAAAACTGATGAAAAGAACAGAATAAGCTTCTCGCTCCTGGTGATATTGATGATGATGATGATCCATATAGACCCAAATCTACATTCAGAACCTGTTAAGGTGACTTTTCACGACTGGCGATATAACTGTAATGGAAACTGTAATGAATCATTTCAGAGTTTTTAACATCATCATGTTAAATTAGGTTTGTATTTTAATCTGGTTTTACCCAAATGAGGATAGGTTTCCCTTTTGACTCTGGTTCCTCTCCAGGTTTCTTCCTCGTGTCTGAGGGAGTTTTTCCTTCCACCGTCGCTGCAGGCCTGTTCATTGGGGATGTATAGAGATGTTTAAATTCTTTACTGAATTTGTTTTACTAAGTAAAGCTGCTTTGTGGCAACATTAATTGTAAAAATTTCTATACAAAATTCAATTGAATTGGTCCGGGAGGCTGCCAAGAGGTCAATAGCAACATCAAAGCACCTGCAGTAATATCTGACAAGAACTGGTTGTGTTCTTAGTGTAACAGTTCTCATGTGATCTTCATATGTAAGAAGCCTTTTCTTTCGAAGGACAGTTTCTAAGCCAGGCTAAATTCTTACATGAAAGGCCCCCCAAAAGCATGTGGGGAAGATGTTAGAATTCCTAAAGATTTGTTTGGTGCAAAAGCAATAATGAATCACCAAAAGAAGCCCATGGGTACGTGGTGAAGCATGAGGGTGGTAGCATCACACACTGAGGCTGTTTCTACAGCTGGACCTGGGCTTGAATCAAGGGGGGGGGGGGGGGGGGTTTTTGTATGGTTCCTAAGACATGTCTAAAATGTTACAGATCACATATAAAGGTGGAAGATTTTCAGAAATTCTTTTTCAAAGGGTGTGTACACCTTTTATATCCACTGTGGTGTTTATTAGGTTTTTATCAGTTTGATCATTCAGAGTCAATTGAATCTATTGTTTATTGGGATTTTCTTTGAAAGCCAAAGATCTGTCTTCGTCCTTCAGCTTCGCTGGATCCTAAGCAGTGCACGGAGTGAAGTTGCTAGGAGACAGGTTCCGTAGCAACATGATCGCGAGCTACCCACGATGTGACGTGGCTCACCACGAAGATGGATCACGGGACTAACCGGCGTGGATTCTTCTTTTAGTTTACACAACTGTTCTGTCGTGTTTGTTTTTCTTTTATATTGGAATATTTGCACAACAAATCAGTGTCCTTGTGTCGATTGTGTGGCTGCACCCTTCAGCATGATGTAAACATGATTAAATGACCAGGGGGAGGAGTTCAGGGAGGAAGTAAGGACACCAGCAGGCAGAAGAAGACGAGTTATGAGTTGCTGATGTATTTGCTCCGACTGGTGCTGGAACGGTTTGCAGATGACCAAGACAAGAGGAGTGATCAAAATCAATCTTAATGCTGCTTATTTCTGTTTTGGGGGGATTTTAATCACATTTTTGGTGCATAACCAAGATTCAGACAGACTGAACTTTACATGGTGATTAAGATCATGTTATAGCAGAAGCTGGACTGTATGGACGATATCTGACAACTTGAAACGTACTATTCCTGTTTAGAGAACCAACGAAAGAATGAAATCTTGTGTTCCTCTGATTCTTTATTTCTTTTTTGTTGGGTGTTTTCCTGCTCATCTCTGTGTACTCAATGTTTACAGTGTAAAGGAATTCTGTGTCTTGGCTGTGTTGTAATTGTACATATATTTGACTCGGGGGGGAAATGCTGCTACACTGGCCATGAGCCACATGCTTACCGGCATGTCACATACATAATAAACATGACTCAATACCCTGCCTGGTTGTGTTTAAAGGCTGTTGGGTGATGTTCCAGGCTGACGCGGCATCTACGTAGAAAGCGATGAGGGAGTGGTATTTAGACAACGAATTGTCTTGTGACAAGCGAATGTCACTCATGGCCAGCTCAGGTTACCAAGGCAACCCTCTCCTATGTTTCCCGCTTTCAGATGCGTGAGAACGCAGAATGCAACTATAGACAAATGGCTGGTCTGTACTTGATGACGGGCCCTCACGCCCATCGGGGAAAAAAGACAGTGAAGTCATGATTTGTTTTCCATGGTCTAGATAACCGATTCCTTCAGCAATCCCATGCAATATTCGCAGTTCTCCTGCTCCTTTAGCCTCAGAACAGAGAAGAGCGCTACAGTGTGTGTGGACGACATCACAGGAAACTTTAAAAAGGAAAGAAAGGAATGTATTAACGATTAATTCCTTAGTGATCATCTCAGTTGGGAAATAGACTTTCATGAGCAGAGTCTGAACAGGCAGCACAGCGGTACAGAGGTGTCACCTCACAGCAAGAAGCTTCCGAGTTGGAATCTTGGTGTGCATGTGTTTCCTCAAGGTACTCCGGTTTCCTTCTACAGGCTAAAGATATGCACATTAGTGGCTTCTCTAAATTCCCCATCGGTGTGAATGTTAGTGTGAATAGATCTATCTCTGTATTCATCCTGTAACTGACTGGCAACCTGTTCAGGGTGTAACTCCGACTCTCACCTGAGGTCTGCTGGGATTCCACACCACCTCTAATGGATAAGTGGTATAGATGATGGACAGACAATCTGAACATATAAGGGTGGGTTGAAATGGGCTGGTCATGTTGTAGTCTATACACTTCTTCCGTCAGTGTTGCAGTGCTTGGATCTCCTTGGTACAGAAGCTCTCATCCTGATTTACATTTACCCTTGTGGCATTTGGCGGACGCCCTTATCCTGAGCGACTTACAAAAGTGGTTTGTAGTCACTATCAGTGAATACATTTTGATACAGGACACACAACTCAGTGGGTAGGGTTTTTTTTTTTTAGCTCCCGCCCTCAAACTGGCTCAGGAGCTACAGGAATGGGTTTCGTCCATCCATCTGTCCATCACACTTTAATTTACTTGCCTTGCGCTAAATCTGGGGCTTTCAGACTTGGTATGTTGGCTCACTACTATGAGTGCTATATATAATAGTGACCTATTTTTCAAGGTCACAAAGGCAAAATTATATATATAAGGTTTCCGGACATTGACATGCCGCACGCTGAAGCAGAGGCTTTCACACTTGGCATGCTTGTTCGATATCAGCATATTATGAAATGGTCCTTTCGATGGGAGCATTTGGACCCCTGTGGTCTATTTTATTTTATTTTTTTTTAATAAATACAAGAGGACAGATACTGAAAGTGCCATACCTTGCTAACAAAATTGAATTTTGTGCAGTTTAAGCCTTTTCTTAGTAGGTATATCCACAATTTTCCTGTACCATGGTTTGGATACCTAAATGAATTTTTTTATTTATATATATAAATAACCCCACCCCACCTACTGACCCAGTTTAAAGTTGGTTGCGTTACTGGAACCACAAGTACATCCGAAAAAGTTCGTTTGAAGACACCCAGTGACACAGCTGTCCGGACGTCCAGGGGACGTCTAGCCACTCCCCCTCACGCTCAGTTGACCACGCCCACTCTCGCGCCCAGCTGGCCACGCCTACCCCCTCTCACGCTCAGCTAGCGCGCCCCTATTGGTGGAAACTCTTAAACCGTTTCCTGCGAACCAACCATCGCGACAGAAAGTAGGGGAGGCGGTTTGAGAAGACACTTGACGGAAAGAAGACATGACATGTAGAGAAATGAGGAAATAAGATCAAGCTGGGGCGAGACCTTCTTCTCAGGCGTGGAGCTTCGTGAACATGGCGTCTCGAGCTGCGTTCCCTGCGACCCCGTTGATGAATCCCGGGATGAACTCTCCCGGCCACCCGCGGATCGGAGCGATGAACCCGGCCTACCGCGCAATGCCCAACCCGGCCAGCCAGTATCCGGTAAACACCCGTCTTATGCACCTGGTTCTGGTTTAAAGCTTGTCTTTTTGGCCTTGGCGCCGTATTGTTGGTTTGTTTAGGAAGTGCAGAGCAGATATTTTAGGTAAGATTCCGAAGATAATTCGCCAACGCTGTTTAATAATAAAGTAAACAACACAAAAATGCTCAAAACTAAAATATTCCACATCCCTCGGTCCGTCCTGGTGGGTTCTCGACCCTGGAGTCCGTGTGGAAAACATAAACAGATCTTTTTTTAAACTTTCTTCTCAACAACTTCCGCATTTCAGAAACAGGAAGGCCGAATCCCAAAGCAGCTCGGTGCGCCCTACTTTAGTGCACTTCCTAGGCTGTGACGTGATGCTTCCTGCACCCTGTGTGCCTCCCTTCTAGTAAAGGAACGCGCTGATTGGGAGACGACCTCGAAATGTGGCACTCTGGGAAACAATACATGACATTAGAGCTGTGTAGTCCTTACAAAAACGCGTTTAAACACACACTACTGCACGAGTGATCAGTTTCATATGGTTCTGTGAATTAAATTAAAGTTCTGTTTATCCATGTGCTCTTGAGGATTAGTTTGGACTTTTTTGGCATCGAGTCGTAACCGTTGGGTCACGTGGTATGAGAGGCTCATGGACAGCAGTGCTGAGTCCAAACCCAGTGAAGGGAACAGGGGCACTTTCACCAGGAGGGCCTGATGATTCTGTTGCAGTTCTTTATTTATTTATTTGTTGGTAGAAAAGTTCACTATCACACTTTGGCCACTTGTTAAAAAAACTCTTGAAATACATAACTTTTCTCTCAAGAATATCTGAAACCACCTTTTAAAGAAGTAAATAACAAGGCGGTCCCTTCTCAGCCTGTATGTTTGGGGAACTTGTGCTTGTTAGGATTTCTGGCTCCATTCTGCTGGTTTTTGGAGGTGAGATTTCATTTTTAATAAAGAAAAACTAACTTTAGAAGTTACAACACAGTCCGTTTATGACTTTAATACATGACTGGTGAGAAATGTCTGAGAATGAACTCAGAAGGTAGCAGACACGCTCAGAATAAGCCTGAAACAAAACCTGTGTTTAGTTCAGTAAACTACTATTAATGAAAAACAGCACTGGTTCTTTTACATTCCTCTCAACACAGACAGTGAGAGACATGGCCGGCATTTGATAACCCATTTAGCTGCACAGGGGGGACAGCAGTGAGAACCCGTCGATAGTGGGGCTTGAACCCCCAACCTTGGGATCAGTAATCCAGCACCTTACCACCAGGCCACCACTCAGGCTGACTGTATTACTCAGTAAGAAATACAGATAAATACTGAAGATGGAGGTACTGTAAATAATGTTTAATTTGTAATGCTACCATGCTTAGCCAGATATAGAGAGTAATTTTCACATAACAGCCGGAAAGTCAAAGGAATCCACACTGAAGCCTGAAGATTTAACTGATGTCCTTGGACGCAAGTCAAGATGTTGTAATTTCCATGTGTTGATGATGTAGCTGTAGTAAATCTGTAGGGCGTTACGTTTGTTCGTTCACTTACATGTTACTGTGACAGAGGGATTTAAAAGTAAATTTATAACTCGAATTAGCTTCCTGGAAACTGATGATCAAATGCCAGAGTTGGCTGGAGCTCTCACAGAAACCTCGAGTGTAAATTCAGGAGTATGACTATACCTTTTCACACCTGCTCATGTGTGTCTGCTTGTACAGCATCCTGGTATTCCTCCTGGCCGTAGCATGCCCATGGGTGGGATGGGCTCCATGGGTTCTCCAATGCCCGGGCCCTCATACGGTGGCGCCATGAGCGTACGGCCCGGCATGCCCCAAACTGTGATGGATTCTGCACGTAAGAGACTTCTGTTGCAACAGCAGCAACAGCAGCAGCAACAAGCCGCAGGGACGATGGGACCTCGTAGAGGGTAAGTACCGATGCCAGTAAGCAGTCTGGTAATGTCACTATCAGTATCTGTTGTCCTAAAAAAGAATTAGGTTCAATAACTAGCTGTATGGTACAAGAGAATTAAAACACCGCCGGTTGTAAACTTTTCTCAGGGTGTTAACATTGCCTTTACTTCACCACACCACCCGTCATGTCTTTATTCATTGAGTATTGTATATAACCCGTGGCTTCATCAAGCACATGAGAGGGTATTTTTGTCTTGTCACGTCTGTAGGCTTAAGCGACGCAAAATGGCTGACAAAGTTCTACCCCAGAGGGTGAGTTTTATGTGTGGCATGAATCACATATTTGTGTGTGTGTTGGTCATCAGCTGGTACTGAAGTTTTTTTTGTTGGGTTGCAGATCCGTGACCTTGTTCCTGAGTCTCAGGCCTATATGGACCTTCTGGCTTTTGAGAGGAAGTTGGACCAGACCATCGCTCGCAAGCGTATGGAGATCCAGGAGGCCATTAAGAAGCCTATCACGGTAACGTCAACAAGCTCATGTGTCTTCCTTAATTTAATGTTCACATTAAGTCATACTTGACTCTTGTAAGCCTATGTAGAGAGAGAGTATGATGTTAATGTTATTTAATTACGGACTCCCAATTTAAATTGCTGACAGCCTGTTCACCGCCAGGAGGGTCATTGGTGGACAGCCAGCTTGTCAGTTTTTATTTCTTACACTAGAAATATCTTTGAAGAGTAGCGGTATTGATCTTTACAGCATAATTAGTGTGCGCGTAATTATTTTAACATTAATAAAACACTTATTTTAACATTAATAAAAGCACAAAACTGGTGATTTTATAATC
This sequence comes from Neosilurus hyrtlii, assembly GCA_028564935.1. NCBI lineage: Eukaryota > Metazoa > Chordata > Actinopteri > Siluriformes > Plotosidae > Neosilurus > Neosilurus hyrtlii. The sequence goes on along the minus strand of JAOUQZ010000051.1, from coordinate 1,158,736 downwards.
CCATGGATTACTAGCGGTGTGCTGAACTACAGGTGTTAGCAGCTTAGCAGTTGTTTTTCCCTGGAAGTGAGGTCAACACGTTGGGCGGGGTTGAAGTCTCTTGTGGAGACGGTGAGACGTCACATTCTAGTGACTCTGAGGACGAGAACCCTGCCACAGATGAGCGTGACGGTGAATCCAAAATGGCTTACGCAGCTAAAGTTTTGCTGACTCGGCTTCCCTGTCGTCAGGTGGTTTAGGAACAAAAATAAATGTTTTCTGCGATTTCTGCGCTTGTTGTTTGTGCAACTCAGCACTGGACCGTAATGTGTTATGATGTATGGGGTCAGCGATGTAGCTCAGCCAATCCAACGAGTTCACATCACTACCAGGCTGGAACAGCCAATCAGAAAGGGAACATGCCTAGATACGTGGAAATTGGGCATGCACTGATGTTGCTGGAAGGAACTGCTAATGTTATACGTGATCGTTTTAAAGAGCTAGTAACACTAATTCACCACAGGGACCCTTTAAATACCAAGATCAGATACTTTGGATAAGGCTGGCCGATTGGACCTAAAAACGATACTGAGGTGTTTTTTTTGTTGTTTTGTTGTTTTTTTTTTTTCTGACCTTTTCTCGATGAAGATAATGATGAGAATTTATGTTAAGAAATGAATGTTCTGAGAATAAAGAACACGAGCACACATGCAGATTGTTTGTAGTGTACAGATCAGAGATGGTTTACATGTTTTTAAAAAAAAACCCACAGAATGAAGAAAGAGACGATGTTAATGTTTGAACACTGAGCCACGTCTCGTTTTTTTTATCTCTTGTTTGTTTGTTTTGTCCTCAAAAGCAAAAGCGTAAGTTGAGGATCTACATTTCAAACACCTGCACACCAGCCAAACCCGAGGGCGAGGAGTCCGAGAAAGTGGCATCATGGGAACTCCGAGTAGAGGGCAAGCTCCTGGAGGATGTGAGTTAAACCATAACATGAGAAGATGTGCATCCATATAAAGCTGAGCTGTTCTAGTGGTGCTTCATTTAACTCCGTCGGAGTGTTTTATTCGTAACGTGGCACCACATCTGAGGTACATGGTGAGGTTCTGGATACCTGGGGCTTGTTTTTACCGTCGCTGAGTGTTTTCCACTCTTCTGTCTAAATCTAAATCATTTTGATGATAAAACAGTGAGAGTTTTTCCAGCACGTCTGGGGTAAAAGGCTTCCATTATTAATGTACATTTGTCCTCGGTCGTTAGCTGTTAAGTATAGTTGTGGTTGCAGTGAGTGTTTTCCTAGGAATCATAGCTGATGTAAAAGTTGATGTTCCGGACAGTTCTGTCCGGTTTTGTTGTAGTATACCAGCTTTCTACTTTCTGAGGCCCTTTCCAAATCATTATTTTGACGCTAAACGTAATTAGCTCCCGCCTTTCGGGCGCTATAAGAATGGCGTCGATTTGATCGTCACACTTTAGTTTTCTTGCCACGCGCTGAAGCCGGGCTTTCAAACTTGCTATGCTTGTTCTACATCGGACGTTTTACGGAAATTTTACGTGATAAAACTCCCCTTTTGGCGAGGCGGTGCTTCCGTCTGTCGTCATCCTGTTACTTTTTATGAAGGAGTTCCGTAGGAACCAGTTTTAGACGTAAAAGCTTTGGCTTCGTGCCAAGTGGTTCTGCCTGGAGGTCACGCTGAATACTGAACTGCGTCCAAAAGGAAACGTTTTTACGGTATGGCCTGCGCCGATGTCATGCAGCTAACGTTATTCCAACTCGACTTTCCTGTCATCAGTTGGTTTAGAAACACGGTTTCTGTGTTTCTTAATAGCTAGCATATGCACGTATACATGTATCCTTGTTGCTTAGCAGCTGTGTTGTCACCACTTGAATGGTGAATGTGTTGTGCAGCTTGTTGGTTCAGTTTCCTTCCTGTTCTTCTCAGATGTTCTACTCAGATAATTTAGCTTGCTAGCTCATTCTTTGTTTGGTCGAATGATCAGAAGTGGTGTGATTTATTTATTTATTTATTTATATTTTATTTATTTATTTATTTATTTATTTATTTTATTTTATTTAATTTATTTCGTTTTTAAAGAGAATGATAGTCTCAGAAAGTTGTTTGACTGAGAAGCTACCATGGAGCAGCACAATCCAAATATAGTAGTGAAAGGTCTCGGTGCTGCTCCTCATCTCTCACCGTGCCCTCAGCCAATTCTCAGAACCAGATGTGCTGTGGAAACTTCCCATGATTACGAAAACCATGCTCAAAGGCTCTGACACGGGTTCAAAAATAAAGAATAGAAACTCTGTACTGAACTCGTGGATGTGAAATCTCACACACACACACACACCTGAAGAAAATAATTGAGCTGCTTTTATATTCTCTCTCTCTCCCTCTCCCTCTCTGGTGTTCTGCTTTCTACTTTATTACTAGTGAAGACTAAAAGCAGGGGAAAAGTTGCACAGTTTACACAGTTGAGTGAGTGTTTATGCCCACAGCGTCAGCCCAGAGTATGCACAGGAAATGTGATTCTCTCCCTCATCCCTCTCTCTCTCTCTCTCTCCCTCATCCCTCCCTGTGTCCCTGTTTCTCCCCCTCCCTATCTCTTTATATCCGTTTCTCTCCCTCCATCTGCCTCTCCCTCCTTCTCTCTCCCTCATCCCCCCTCTCTCTCTCTCTCTGTGTAGCCTGGGAAACAAAAAAGAAAATTTTCTTCCTTTTTTAAAAGTCTGGTGATTGAGCTGGATAAGGAGCTGTATGGTCCAGACAACCACCTGGTTGAGGTAAAGCAGTTCACATACACCCATTAAAGTAAACACACACCACTAACCTGTTTAAAACAGCATCATCAAGGGTTAAAACAAACACGTCACATGTCAGAGGTTAACTGCTGAAACTCAGTGAGTTGTGAGTGTTCATTATTGGTGGCATGTGAGCCAAATGCTGGCAGGGGAGCCAATACTTTATTTATATTTTTGGAAAATGCTGCGTTGAACTGTTTCCATACAGAGTTACAGTCTGTATAAAATCAAGCAACAAAAATACAGGAGATAAATAAAAATGTATAGTATTGTTGTAATAAATATGGGATTAACAAGTAAATAATGTTAATAAAGTTTTACAATTTTTAAATCAATACACTGAAGGTGAATTAATATCAGTAATATTCCTGGGGGTAAATAAATATTTTAGCCCCCCCCCCCCCCCCCCCCCCCCCCCCCCCCCCCTTTCAGGAGCTACAGGGATGGGTTCCATCTGTTTGTCACATTTTAGTTTCCGGACATTTACTTGGCGTGTAACGAAGCTGGGACTTTCATGCTTGGTACGCTGCCTCACAACTATGAGTGCTAGGATGAGTTGTGTGTGAGTGACCTTGACCTACCTTTTCAAGGTCATGGAGGCAAAGCTGTACATTAGGTTTCTGGACATTTACTTGCTGCACGCTGAAATAAAATAAAAAGCGTTATTGGAGGTTAATAAATATTTGAAAAAATATAGCTGCAGTTAAAGGCATGTAAATAAATCTAAAGTATAGTATTATGGGATGTCAAGACAACAGATGCAGCGATTATAGAAGCAGTGTATCGTCACACTAACGAGGGAAGCAGGAAGTATTATGCTCGTTTGAGAAGTGTAGTGTTTACATGTGTTTCTGTTTGGGTTGTTAGTGGCACAGGATGCCCACCACGCAAGAGACAGACGGCTTTCAGGTGAAGCGGCCCGGAGATGTGAGCGTGAAATGTACACTGCTGCTCATGCTGGACCACCAGGTAACACTCACATGGCGCCAGTAGTTTTGAAACCCCAAAGCAGTACTACTGTATCACATAAATGCCAACTCCTCCCTCTGTTTCCCCCCTGGAAGCCGGCGCAGTACAAACTGGACCCGCGCTTAGCGCGTCTCCTGGGCGTTCACACTCAAACCCGAGCCAGCATCATGCAGGCACTGTGGCTGTACATCAAGAACAACAAGCTGCAGGACTGCCACGAAAAAGAGTACATCAACTGCAACCGCTACTTCAGACAGGTACACGTAGCAAGCAACAAATCCCAGAGGACTAGCGGCTAGTGCAGGGGTCACCAACACGGTGCCCGCAGGCACCAGGTTGCCCCCAAGGACCACATAAGTCGCCCGCAGGCCTGTTCTAAAAATAGCACAACTCACTAGTGAGCTGCGTCTAAAATTAGTTTTTGATTTTTATTGTTGATAATTAATGTGAGAAATCATTAACGTGATCAGTGTCTTCACATAGACGAGTATCATTAATCATTATTGATAATGTTTAACTAAAGGAAAACTGAGCAAATGTGTAATTTCAGGAGAACCTATCGAACTGGTAGCTCTTCGTATGACTCAGTACCCATGAAGTAGCTCTCAGTTTCAAAAACGTTGGTGACCCCTGGGCTAGTGCATGACTGACATTGCGGGTGTCTCGTTTCAGATCTTCGCCTGTCACAGGATGAGGTTTTCGGAGATCCCCATGAAGCTTGCGGGACTCCTGCAGCACCCGGACCCCATCATCATCAACCATGTCATCAGGTGCGTTACGTCATGCGTGCTGTTTTTATCTCGCATCGTACGCCCTCCCACGAGTCATGACACAACAAAAAACGCTTCTCATGTCTGCGCTTGTCCACAGCGTGGACCCGAACGACCAGAAGAAAACGGCATGTTTCGACATTGACGTGGAAGTGGACGATCCGCTAAAGAGTCAGATGAGCAGCTTCCTGTCGTCTACCACCAACCAGCAGGAAATTGCAGCCCTGGAGATGAAGGTGTGTGTGTGTGTGTGTGTGCGCGCGTGAGCGCGTGTGAGCGGTGTGTGTGTGTGTGAGCGTTGTGTGTGGGAATCAGACCCCAGTTTTCTGACACGTTTGTATTATTTGTTGCTCATCAGATCCATGAGACGATCGAGTCCATAAACCAGCTGAAAACGCAGCGTGACTTCATGCTGAGCTTCAGCAACAACCCTCAGGACTTCATCCAGGACTGGCTCAAGTCTCAGAGCCGAGACCTCAAGGTACCCACAATCCCCTTCTCCAACACATTTTACTCACATTTAAGCTAATCATTCTTTTACCCTGATTGGTTGAATCCTGATGGATGGTATTGCAGTGAATCATCATATGCTGACGAATCATTATTTTCAGTAATTAAAACTCGGCACTTCTGCACGTAATACTACATTATATTTACATACGTCAGACACCTACTCGTTTACATGGAAACGCATGGAAAACACGAGGTTCATTCGTTTTGATGTGAAAAGATGTATATGATGTATGCTGGATTTTATTCATTTGGGTTTAATTGTCTTTAAAATTACAAAAATATATTATATAAAGGGTGTCGCATGGCCCCGCGGTCAGCATGTCTGCCCCGCTGCAACCAGTGGTGTTATTGAGACGGTTTTGAATATTCTAAATGTTAAACCAAGAGCTCGGAGTTACTCAGCCACAGAGCTCATGAGATCGGGCTGGTTTTCATTAAAAAGTCATTTGTTGCGACTCGGTGGCGCTGCTGTGATGTGTGTGTGCATGTGTTGTCTGTTTCAGCTGATGACGGACACTGCCGGGAACCCAGAGGAAGAGAGGAGGAGTGAGTTCTACCAGGCTCCCTGGATCCAGGAGGCCGTGGGCCGCTACATATTCTCCAAGGTATGTGACTTGTACTGACTGCTGATCTCTTCCTGGTGTAGTCACAGCTGCTAATTTATCCTTAAGATTTAACAGAAATGGACATATCTTTAAAATTTACTATGGCTTTTTATCCTTATTACTATTATTGTTGTTGTTGTAAATAAATACAGCTTGAAATGAAAATTCATGGTATGGTCAGTAAACGTTGAAAGGATCCCTGATCTGGTAATAATAATTTTATTTCAAAGATACACCAGAACCAGGTTTGAGGTTTTTTTCACATCAGATTATTGCTCTTCACTGTACTGCTGCTCGCATTTTAAGTAAAAGGCAAGTCATGTGCTGTTTTGCCAGATCAAGTGGAGTCTTGAAAATGTTTTCATTCACTTGTAATTGACTTCTCAGGCAGCAGAGGGCGTGGAAAAATTGCAAATGGGTCATTTAAACATAAAACGAACTAGACAGAGGCGTGGCGTGAGGAACCCGTCTGTTCCTGTTTAGGAACTGCTACTGTTACAAAGGGCTTGCACTGGAGACTCCTTCCTTATGTACATAAAATTCTCTTTGGTGTTTCTCAGGTCCAGCAGCGGAGACAGGAGCTGGAGCAGGTACTCGGTATCCGCCTCACCTGAAACAGAGAGGGAGCATTTTGGATGGAGGGGTTTATATTATACATCCTTTAAATGTTTTTATTTTTTTTTTTTTGCTTGCTTTAAATTTGACGTGAGATTTCCTCAGGTCACTGATTGGTCGCTATTTTCATTCTTGCATTTATGAAAACATTTTTTTCCCTATTCATTTTCTAGTGTGTATTTGCCCTTATTTGGTATTGCATACCATATTCGGGCGGTTTGTGTGTTGGGGCGGACATTTTGTTCCGAACAAGTTTAAGCCATAACTGCGTTCTTTCTTATTTTTGACATTGAGATAAAATGGAAGGTGGAGTTTTATACAGTGGGTCTCTGAGGAGATTTGATCCAAAATGTAGTGTTTACAGTGTGTGCGCGCACGTGAGTGTGTGTGTGTGTGTTTAGTATAACTGTGCCAGACGTAACATTGAGAGAACACAGACGTGTGTTTATAAACAGCAGGTTGGACTGTAAGCCATTTTTACCTGACACCACTTGGTCTTAAATGTAAAAGTAAAAAAAATAAGACTTCCTGATCATTCCAATCAGAGCACTGGATTAGTTCATCCAGACTTACAGATAAGAGCACTAGATGGATCAAGACGCCAAACTTGATCAGGGATTTAGATAAGGAATGTGATAAAAGACTGGAGGGATATTTAAGTGTTTAGTGATCAGCCTATGCATTCGTCCGTGCGTCCCCATCCTTGTCCGGGCTGTAACATCCAAATTATCTGCGGTACCTGTCTCAAATATGGTGGATATGTGAAAGGTGGTAAGGTGGCATGTCACATACCTACATGAGGTCATTGTGACCTTGACCTTTGACTCAACTCAAATCAAAAATCATGTCCTGCTCATATTTCCTATATGCTGAGCCTCACATGTACCAATCTATGCATACTTAGTCAAAGTAGGAAAGGGGAAGTCCTCCATGCCAATATTTCACTGTGATCTTGACCTTTGTGCTCACTTAAAAGAAAAAAGCTTGTCAAGTCCATATTCTCTGTATGGTTGGTTTAAACCCCCCGCCTCACCCCCAGCCTTGACTATGAAGCAAATGACCAGACAGATAGAGAGACAGAGTGTCTACTTCAGGCAGTGTTTAAAATTCTGGTTGGGTATTTTGAGTGTCTGTACTTCAGTCAGTGATGGTTACCATTACAGCGGTATCTAGGTTCTAGTGCACTATCTTAGTTTTATTGTGGTACTAAACCAGAGTAAGTAAATCAGACACTTTTAGTTTAGCTCTGGTTGCGATGTCATTTTTGGTATTAATATAACTGTTTCCACATTTAAGTTTGTTTTAGTTTTGGGGGTTGTTGGGTTTTTTTTTTTTTCATCATTTAATCGTCTTAACTAATACCTTAAAGTAAGGAGGTACATTCTGTTACCTCTGTACCTCACTTTCAACTTGTGTTAAAATCTGGAAGTGAACCATAATTATGATTATGCATCATAAATCTACACAGACCAAATGATTAAAGAAAGAGAAATCTGTATAGTTGACTTGTACAAACATGTAGCTTAATATTCAACATAAAAAATCCTTTGTGTGGACCTGTCCGCTCGCCCTCATCCATGACCAGTTTCTCGATTTTCCCCCTCATGGAAAAGCATCCCCACAACACGATGCTACCACCACCAGGCTGCATAGCACTCTCAGGGTAATTAGTAGGGTTGCATTTCCTTACTGGTTAAAATCAAAACACTTGGATTCTTGTTCAGAATTTGCAGCTGTTTTGTCACCTTTTTGGTCTTGATGGTGCTTTTGGTTGTGAAAATGTGAAACTTCCAGAGATCTTATTTATATGGAGATTATTAGATGTTTTAATTGGACCCACCAGGACTCATTTAGGGATCTACAGCAAGTTTTCTGCAATCACAAATTTAATGCATTTTATGTGCAAGTAATAACTAGATTTTAACATTATGGGATGTCTTGTGAACATCCATGACATCATCCCAAATAAGTACGTTTCATTTGTACGAAATATGGAAAAAGCTGGGGGTGTATTCTTATGCACAGCACTGTACGCCACACAAGCTCACGTTAATTAAAAAAGACATCCATCCATAGCACGGAGTTAAGCTCTCCGTCTGAGCGACGTTCTTGTACGTATGAACCAAAAACATGGAAATAATTATTCAATGTGATGACTCGGATGATTTCCTGTTGTTTACATTTACTGTACAGGGTAACCCAAAAGAACTTTCCAGATTTAAAAGGTAAAAAAATAAAGAAAGAAAAAGTTCAAGATAATCAGATTATTATTCACACGCATGAAATGGAGAGGTGGTGCTGAGGTCTGTTGGAAGCCCTACCCCAACTTGAACCCCTTGATGTTGAAGAAGTGTATGTGTGGTTTCAGTACGATGGAGCTACGCAACACACACAGCTCGTAGATCATTGGAGGTGCTGAGGGAAATGCCTTTAGATCAGGTGACAGTGTTGGGTGGTTGACCCGTTCCCCTGATCTCGCCCCTTGGGATTTTTACCTGGGTTACCTTCAATCATGAGTGTGTTCTCATCCACCCCAATCAGTGCGTTGAATGATGTTTCATTTGTGCAAATAATAATTTGATTATCTTTAATGATTTTTTTGTTATTATTTACCTTTGAAACGTGGGAGGTTTGATTGACTCAGCCGTCAAGTGTATTTGTTCTGGTTTCAGCTTCTTACATTTCGTATGTATAAACGTTCTGCTTCCAAACTGATTTATGAGGAGAGACGATTATATCAACCTTCACACTTAAAGGGACAATTTAGGCTAAAATCACATTTCTAGACTTTTTTTTAATCAATCAGCTGAGACACATCTCCAGAAATCGACAAATTTCCTCTTTAGTCAAAATGTTAATTTTTTTTTTTTTTTTTTTTTTTAGGAGTTTCTTTTTTAGGATTTTTTTAGAAACTTCATTAATAAAGCTAATATTTCTCTATGCCTCATCAAGGGAGCTAAGGAGAGAAAGTAATAAAAGCTACATGTGTTTTATATTTAGCAAACACAAAGACAGATGCTTGTTTAGTGTGTTTAATAACTTATAATTTAGTGAGAACATCTCTGTGGTTATATAGTGGTTATCTCAGCGGTTGCTGTGGGCGATATGGCACAATCATTACATTGCTTTACATGATTTATTATGTTACAGAAATGAGTCCCAGCATAGCATTTAACTTCACCAAAAAAAAAAAAAAGACTGCTACCTGTTCAGACATTTTGTTGAGTGTTTCTAAAATGTTTGTGTATTTCACTAATAAGAGGAGGGATTAGGATTCGGGACAATATTAGGTTTTCTATAACAAAAGCTCCAACGATGATGAGATGGAACGATATGAAGGAAAGCCCACTGTGAAAGATAAGGAAGTGGTACCTGGAGTAACAATGTAAAGTAACTTAAACAAGGAATATCGGATAATACAGGGTTCTAGCACCGCGTGCAATTACAGCTTGTTTCTTGTAGCCATGTCGTGGTTGCTTCTTATGGGTGTGGCCTGTCCAGAGTGTTGTTCTGATGAGAAACCTTATTAGTGATACTGTATAAAGCTTCCAAAATTACTAATTAGTTACACATGCAGGCTGATCAGTGAGATTTCATCTGAATGGACAAAGTGTAGAAATTAGAATTTTACCCTAAATGATCCCTTTGTGTTCATAACCGCTTCTTCTTATTGATGGTGTTGTTGTTGGTGGTGTTAATTTTTTTGTTTGTTTGTTTGTTTTATGAGTATTTTCTAACTATGGCCTGTTATTACAGTTGGTATAACCTCCTGTATTAAATGTGCCATTGCCTTAAGATGATGTACTCCTTTTTTAAAATAACCTGTTAAATGGAAAATTTGGATTTTATATAACAGATAAGAACATGTTCTATTTTGTACTTTTTTACTTGTGATCTGGACTTGTTTTTACTTTTTTTTTTTTTTTTTACTTTGTATAATTATTATTTTTTTGTACAATAAACAAATCCATTCTTATAAGGGCATCTGTGCGTTTGTGTTTTCATTTGGGTGTTTTGAAAGTGGACAGTCAGATTCATGCAGTACAGTAACAAACTGCTATAAAGCAGAAAAGGAAAGTGCTCACACACACACTAACCTTAGATCATCTAGAGCGGGGTTGGCGACCTTGCTGTATGACCTAGTGCTACTCTTCTGTCTTACTATCTGCTTACAAGTGATGTTTACTCAGAACAGGCCTCAACACAAGTATGGGTATATATTCGGTATTTAGTTCAACTTCACCACAGACTGTGAATCATATTAAGATCATCAGTAGCCACCCTATAAAAATTCTCTCACTCACTGTCTCATCAGTTGAACCACTTACTCCTGTTAGGGTTGCAGGGAGGCTGGAGCCTGTCTCAGCCGACGCTGGGTGAAAGGGGTATACCCTGAACAGCCAGACCATGCCATGGCCATAACCTTCACACCTAGGGGTAATCTAGAACACCTAATTAGTCTCGTGCATGTGAATGGACTGCACATAATGGAAACCCATACAAGCAAGCGGAAAACACCTAAGCCCAGGACACCAACCCAGGATCTTGCTGTGAGGTGGACGCTCACGACTGTGCCACGCCCCTTCAGGAACAAGGGTAACTGCTGCTATTGCAAAGCAAGACACCCCTGGAGGTGGGAGATATACATGAGAGTAATTAATTAGAGAAACACTTGATTAGTACAGGATGAGTCATTAAAAAATTGTGACATTAAAACTTTTATCCTACTTAAATTTTTTTTAACTATATAGATGTCTTGTCATACTGTTTTTTAAACTAATTACAGATCATAATTTTTATTTACTTGGTTAAATTTAATATGTGCGTCTATTAAATATGTATTCGTTTATTAATGATTAGTGTAAATTTTATAAATGTTTTTCCCCATTATTATTATTATTACTATTGTTGTTATTATTGTTGTTGTTGTTGTTGTTGCTATTATTTTATTTATTGTTGTTGTTGTTATTATTGTTATTGTTGTTATTATTATTGTTATTATTGTCATTATTATTATTGTTGTTATTATTGTTATTATTGTTGCTGTTGTTGTTATTGTTGTTATTATTGTTTTTATTGGTTGTTGTTCTTATTACTATTGTTGTTGTTGTTGTTGTTGTTGTTGTTGTTATTAGTATACTATTATAAAGGGTTGTTAAATATATTCCACGTAAAACAAATATATTGAAGGGGAAAAACCTGACCGGAAATACGTAATAATCTACCGGAAGCTGTCATGCGTTTTCAAGATGGCGTTAGACGGAGTTGATCATGTAAGTTCCGATTTCCTCCAATTGAAACAAATCGCCGTTTTATTTGTATTAATTGTCGTGTTGGTTTGCATGATATTTGCCGTAAAATACATTTATGTAAATATCTATTTAAAATGAGGAAAACTGATTTCGTGCGGTTAAAAAAAGCAATTAATTTAAATCGTTTTCAGTGTGCTGTCTCATTGTTATTGCTAGCTGAAAGCGGTTCTTTCCACACTTCTATTCGGACATGTCCCGCCTTCTCAACAAGGATTGGATGGTATCTCGTGTGGATATCTCTGATTGGCAACTCCTTTTGTGCATCACCTATGTGGCCAATCCATGTGTCGGAGGCGGGACTTGTTTTAATACAGGTAGAAAAAGTAGAATTATTTCGCTTACTAGCATAAAAATGGTGAGTGGTGAGTGTCGGCGTCCAATGCGTTGCGTTTAATTCATTATGAATTTATTTGAGAGGAAAGAGATCGCGGTCGTAATGTACTGTTGTGGTTTTAGTGCAGTAAAATCCAGTCGCCCTGTCATCGTTAGCTTTAAGGTAGAGTGGTTAGCTAGCTGGAGCTGAGAGGCTTTCGTGCTTTGATACTGTTGTGAATGAGTTGTTGATTTGATTTGTTTCTGTGTTTGTCTCAGATGGAGTTGGAGGATAGTAAAGGAGGCTCAGGTCTCCGGCAGTATTACCTGTCCAAAATCGAGGAGTTACAGGTAAGCCCGGCTGTGTGTCATTATCGAGTGAGTCGACTCTTTTGAGTCGGAACCTTTTTGTGAACCGACTCGCAAATATAAATCTTTTTTCATGTTTACAAGCCATTTAGCCTTGTAGTGAAATGAACCAAAATGCTTCCCTTTTCATCATCTTAGATGGTCTTTAACTTTGAAAGTTGACTTTTAGATGGGCAGATGCTCAGAGAGCACATGGATCAAAATCTCAGAACATGTCTTACCCGCTGAACCATGGCAACCCATATTCAAAAATCCTGTAACAAACTGCATCAGGTTTTGTTCTTCCACCTTTGAAAAGTCTCACTGGGATCAGAGTTTAATGGATGAATCATCTTCTTCCGATTTTTCCGGGGTTGGGTCACGGGGACATCAGCCTAAGCAGTGAGGTCCAGACGTCCCTCTCCCCAGCCCCTTCCTCAAGCTCTTCCGGGGGGACACCAAGACGTAGTCCCTTGGGTCTCCTCCCGGTTGGACATGCCCGAAACACCACACCAGGGTGGCATTCGGGAGGCATTCTAATCAGATGCCTGGGCCGCTGAGGAGCAGCGGTTCTACTTTCGAGCTCCTCCTGGATGGCCAAACTTCTCACCCTATCAGTTTTATTTATAATGATTTTTTTCATTATTTATTTATACTGTCTTTGCTTCCCTAATTTAGTTGTAGCCAATTCCCATCAAGTGTGGCCTCACTGTTACACAACCACCATCATCCAGGGTGGAGCGTAAGCAAGCACCTGATTCATCCGTGACACACGATGCTGCCTCCTGCGTCTTTAGGAACCATCGTCGCGGCTGGCCTAAAGCACTTGGACGGAAAGTACTATCTGCCCAATTGTACACATGAGTTTACAGATGCCTTCTGTGATCACTTTGAGTGACAGGGACTCCCAGCAGTGAATGGCTGTGGCATGAAACCTGTGATCTCCAGGTTGATTTTCACAGACCATATCAATGCGACCCTCAGTGGTACTGTTGTTATAGTACATAAAACAATGAGACGTTCACCTGCCGTGAATTTCAACGTGAACTCGAAAGAAAACATATCAAGTTCTATTACTTTACCAAGCAAAGCTTTTTTTATGTTATTATATAATCATTTGTGTTATTGAAGTTATTGAAATTCCTAATTCTCTCAAATGTCAAAATATATGGAATTAAAAAATGTGTAGAACACATGCTGTTCAAAAGAACTTGATCCTAAAATCTGTTTCTAATGGCAGGAGCGCCGTCATCAGTGGTCATATTTTATCCAAATACACGCAGTGCCACCCTTGTTTTGTTTATCTGTGTGGATGTTGATATTGCCTAGTTGAGGGAAACAGCTGTTTCTAGTGTATTGTGCGTGTCAGGCATCGTAATATGATATGATATTTCTGTCTGGTCATCTTGCCGTGGCACAGCAATCAGAGGTCAGATAATCAACAGAAGTGAGCAGCACCTGGTATATTCTGACGTTGAAGCAAAAAGAAAAGCAATGATTGGTTGTTCAGAAACGAGGTCAAACGTATCGTCCAGCCACGAGCAACTATATGGATTCTCCTGTAACAGAGATCGTTTTCATAGTTTTTCAGTAAAATTTTTGTTCTATCCTGCACAAGTTTTGTAAGTTTCTGTCTTCAAGTTATTATTGAATTTCGCCCCGATATTAAGAGCTAATGTTAGCATGGAGGCCTTTTTGATGTATTTTATCAGGGATGTGTGCTGCGGGCCACACACAGCTGATGGATTTCTATATCTGTCTGTTAATGCCGGTATGGAGACATTTGTGTTTCTTAAATACTGTTAAAATATTAACAGTATTAAAATGATTATAGTTGTATTAAGGCGGTCTATGTTTTAAAAAGTTGTATATGGAGCTGCTTTGTAAATGTATTTGCATATTAATGCATATGTTAATTCCAGTACAGGAAAATAACTAAAATACTGGAATTTTGACTTTTAATTATTAATTTTGTCTCAGACATTTTATTTAATTATATGTAATATTGTTAAAATATTTGATGATGTTTTGTGTAATTATGTGTCTTTTATTTTATTGTAAAATATATTATCGTATTATTTGAGACACAAAAAGCAGCACCCTTGACTGCTGCCCATTTCCCCCCTTTTTCTTCTAAGCCTGTTCTCATCTCTGAATATAAATATGCACTGCCAGACCAAAAAAAAGTCACAGCACGTAAACATTGATTTCCATCCAGTGTCGTCGGGTTCATTTCTCACTGATCGATGAGGGTTAAGGTCGGGACTCTGGGGTGCTGATACATATGTGAAAATGCTTCCTCATGATCCCAGAACCACTCGCTCATTATCTGAGTCTCCATTTTATATCCGTGCCATCAGGAATGAAGAAGTGCATTGATATGATAACTTTCTCATTCAGTACATTCAGATCATCAACTGACTTCATTTTACTGACACATTAATGTTGTTGAGGCTCGAGTGGACCAACTGGAGCAACAATGCCTTGAAGATTACATGCTGTGATGAAGGATAAATGCTCTCCATGAAAATATTAGGTCGTGCAACGTTTTTTGTTAGGTTGTTGTTGTTGTTTTTTTTTGTGTGTGTGTGGCCAGGCAGTATATTTTGTTAATAAAGCTCTTATTAACTTCAGGCAAAAAAATGCTTTAAAAAAAGCACTATGATTATCAAGAAGCAAAGAGGTAGATGCTCCCACGCCCCCACATGTGGATGTTCTTATAAGTTTAACGTATTAAGTAATATTTATCTTACAAGCCTGTGACCACATCGGGAATTTATTCAGCATTCAGAGTTATAATTAATTTATTCTAGTTTTTTGTTTTGTTTACTAAAAGGGGACAGGAGTGCTACTGCAGTCGTGTGACCCACATTTTTGTATGAACCAAAGATTTTACTCTTCATGTTGTATTTTATGGCTTAATCTTTGTCTTTTACTCAGCTCTACTCACATCAGGAAAATGTGCAAACTAGAATTTCATAGTACAAAAAGGTTTATTCAAGAGTTCTCAAGTCACAAATCTTGGACATTTTGTTTTATCTGTCTGTAGCTGACTGTGAACGAGAAGAGCCAGAACCTTCGGCGTCTGCAGGCCCAGAGAAACGAGCTAAATGCTAAAGGTAGGACCCATCATCACTAGTGTTTAACACCATTACTGATCTGAATACTTTACTCACACGGTCCTGGAAAAAAAATGGGTTGATGACGACAGATAAAATTGCAGATAAATCAGTATCTGGTTTATAACATCAAGAAAATGAGATGAACATCAAAAGGCAAGGGAGGTCATTGCATAGTTAGTCCAACAAGACACGATGATCCGCTGACCCAAGCTGATTGATTATTTGTCAAAACTTGAATATGTTTAAGTGTACGTTTATTCAGTAAATGTATTTTATTTTACTACAAAAAAATGTTTCTGGGGGAAATGTATCAGTCGATACACCATTTTCAGGTTCTAAAATCTTCAAAAATTGACATGGGTCTAAAAAATCTCTCAGTCACGCCTTAGTACATTCTGAGGTGCATGAAACATCAGGGACTAAGCCTGACAGCGCTCTCCCTGGTATCATTCTGGTGGCTAGAAGTTTGATAAAGCTACCTGGAGGCTGAAGTAACCTCGGATGTGTAGCTTCCTGTAACTGTATTACACCCACAGCTTGCTCCTACTTTATATTTTCGATGTCTGTGTGCAGTACGTCTGCTTCGCGAGGAGCTGCAGCTGCTGCAGGAACAGGGCTCTTATGTGGGTGAGGTGGTCCGAGCCATGGACAAGAAGAAAGTGCTGGTGAAGGTGTGTTACGTGTTCTAGTTCACTGAGCAAACTGAGTTTTTTTTTTAATTTTTTTTATAATGGGGTATAAATCTGTAATCCACTCGTCCCCCTACTGTCTTCTGCAGTGTTGTGATTTTTCTTGTACCTTGGCTCGTGTGTCTGTAGGTCCACCCTGAGGGGAAATTTGTTGTGGATGTGGACAAGAACATTGACATCAATGATGTGAGTATTACAGCTTTGTTGAGTGGCCTGTCTTTTTTATGTTTGTTTTGTTTTAATGATAATTTATTTATTTTTGCACTCATGACATGATATATGAATGTTTCCTGCTGCAGGTGACCCCAAACTGCCGGGTTGCGCTACGTAACGACAGCTACACACTGCACAAGATCCTTCCCAACAAGGTGGACCCTCTGGTGTCCCTCATGATGGTGGAAAAGGTACTGGAAACTTTTCTCTGTGAGCTCGTGTGAGGGAAAGCACTTTGTACTAGCTCCTAGTACACTGTCAGAGTTGTTTAAATACGTGCGTGATTGTTTCTTCTAGTAAGAGTGTGTAGAGTGTAACCGACACTAGTGTGTGTGTGTGTATACACACACACACACACACACACACACACACACACACACACATATATATATATATATATATATATATATATATATATATATATATATAAATCTTGAGTCGATATTCCATAGAACGGTGCTCGATATAGACAAAGGTCCTGAATTAATTTTCTGTAGAACAGTACTTAATACATGGAAATAGAGAACTACTGAACTACTGTGAGAAAAATAAAAAGAATACATTTTCATCCCAACAAGCCTGTTTCGTGCTTTTCCACTGATCAGGGGATTTATTAAGAACATTTTATCCCACAGTTTATATACAGTCAGTATAATTTACATGGTATACTTTCATTTATGCAGTGTAAAATCTGCCAGTTCTAATCTTTTTAATTTAGGTGTTGCTTAGGAGGGCTTTGTTTCTGTGGCGGCAGGAAGACACGAGTTTGTTACGTTTGTTTAGTGTGGATAGTTCGGGTCGGCATATGATTAAGAACTTTTGTTTGAGGCAGAGGTTGTGTCTATTGTACATACACAAATATACAAAACAGAATTGTCTTTGTATGAGAATCGTTATATAATCGTTATATAATTACATTTGCGATAAAGCCATATTCTGTTACACATACTTCAAGGCAGCATATTGCTCCACAGCGACATCTGGTGGGGCCTGGCCCCAAAGGACCTAAATGCAGAGACGCCCATGATTGATTTACCAATCAGATTGTCTCGTGCAGCAGGCAGGCTTGTGAAAAACCAATCACATCATCTTTTGCTCTTGTAGAGTGCAAAAACTTAACCAAATCAAATTATTATTATGTTATATTTATATGGGGTGGCACAGCGGCGTAATGGTTAGCACATCAACCTCACAGCAAGAAGGGTTCGAGTCCTGGACTTGGCCGTTTCAGTGTGGAGATTGCATGTGCATTTCCATGCTTGCATGGGTTTCATCTGGGTACTCCGGTTTCCTTTCACAAAGACAAAGTTATATATTATAGTACTGTGGTTTTTCTTATTTTGTTCTTATGTTTGGCTAATTGGCTGTGCCAAACTACCCCTGTGTGTGAATGTAAGTGTAAATGTGTATATGTGTGTGTATATGTGTGTGTATGTTGGCCTTTCAGATGGCCTGGCAAGCTGTTCAGAGTGTACCCCTCCTTTGGACAGTATTAGATGAGACAGGCTTCATTCATATATTTTAGTACTGTGGTTTTTCTTATTTGTCAGTCGTGGTGGCTGATTCTGCAATTTCTAAGCCTTTATTATATACTTTTTCACCATTTCAAACGTTCTTTTGAAGACACTGCTGAGGCAGGCAGTGATGCAGCAAGCATTAAAAGAGCACAAAAAGAAAAGCCAACAAAAACATGAAACTCTGGTGTGTGTATATTTTTATGTCCACTGTATAATACACCTGTAGTGTGCCAACTAATATTTCCCCTGGCTCCGTCTGGCCACCCCATATAACATATTCTGGATGCACCTCTGCATATACAAGGCCCTGAAGAGTAGTACATCAACTGATTGGCTTTTGACTGCCAGACCAGGGGGGATTGAAACAATTTTAGCAGGCTATTTTAGGCAAAAGAGGCATATGCTTTGCTGACGTCGATGCATAGATCAGAAATTTCTGATGGGGAGAGGACCGACAGATATGCGTGTGGGGATGGGGGGGCTTGAATGACTCACAGTAGTAAAGAAGACTATATTTGTCCCAGCCTTATGCACCTGGTTCTGGCTGCCAAGAAAACTCACTGAGACAGATAATGAGATGAGTCAGCCATGACAGAGCAGAGATGAAACCAAGAGGGTAAAGATATAGATAGAGGGCAGGGTAGAGAGGTGGGAGAGAAACAAAATATCAGAAAGAGACGGGTGGGGTGTGGCAATGAAGATGGAGAGGCAGAAACAGAGAATGGGAGAGCTGCCAAACATTTATGTTACCATGGTTTGCTAACTGCTTTCTCCTTTTGACCTTACATTGTGTTGAGTCACTCTTTCTCACATAAGGCTGCATTTCACAACGACATTATGCCCCGGTCATCAGGACATCACCAGACATCTGAACTATATGAGGATTAAAACTCACTTACTCATTCACTTAATCATTTACCGTACTGCTTAATCCTACTATTAGGGCCGTGGGAGGCAGGAGTCTGAGTGAAGGAGGGGTACCCCTGAACTGCTTGCCAAACCATCGCAGGACAACACTCACGCAACCATTCTCACCCACCTCCACACTTGGGGCAATCTGGAACAGCCTGAGGTAGATGTCTTTGGACTGTAGGAGGAAACCAGAGTACCCAGAAGAAACCCAAGCAAGCACAGGGAGATTCTGAAACCCAGGACGTTCTTGCTGTGGGGCAGATGTGCTAACCACTATGCCACTGTGCCAACACACACACACCCGTATGTATGTATATTACCATTTAAGGTATAATTATAATGAGTTAATGAGTAGTAGCCGCCCAGGATTAAAACGTATTACAAATATGGTGGCACATGATTCTACACTGTAGGTGAGATAGCATGGTAGCACCCCTCTCTGTGATATCATCACAGTGTGTAGGTCATGTGACATACTGGCGGAACACCATGACAACGAGACAGAGGTGCACAGTGGTCTGCACATTACATGGGACATCCTAAAATAACATTGTGAGCACTATTATCCTTGAAGTAGACCATTCTATAAACTGTCCATAAGCGACAAATAGTAGATATTGTTCTCTACTGTTGCATCTAGTGAAGTGTTTGCTCACTTGCACTGTGCTGAATCTCCACTTAAATGCAGGAGTGTCCCTGGTGCTTCCACATAAAGTGCAAAAGCTTCTAAGAGGGCACTGTTAGCTCCTTACCATGCTGACCTTTTTACCGTTTGGTATTTCAGGAAAATAATGAGCCAGCAAAAGGAAGATCTTGTGAGACTTCAGCGCAATCATTACAATGCACAAAGGTTTCAGCTTCTTCTTCTTCTTCCTCTTCTTCTTCTTCTTCTTTTTACCCAGTGCACTGGTGTTATATGGCAATACATCATATATCCAGAGCCTGCATGGCCTTCTTTATTCTGCTTATTTTACTGTGATGGGTATCACGTGGAGGCTGGAGCCTATCTCAGCTAGCACTAGGCCAAGGCCGGAAATAGCAGACACACACACACACAAACACACAAGAATTCACACTCACACCTAGGAACAATTTGCAGGGTAGCATTTTGATGCTAGCTCGATTCGGATCCTAGATGTTGTCCTGGGGAAGGAAAAGAGGGCATAAATGCAGGGAATGCATACAGAATAACTTTGAAAGAAAGAAGAAGGGTTGTAAGAACATATCAGAAATTGTTTACCCTATTGTCGGGAGATCAAGCTCTGTTTTAACGATGCCATAGACTTACGTGACCAAGAGGTATGAGAGCAAACTTGGCCATGTTCTCAGGTTAGGAGAGATGAAGTGCACTCTGCCCTGTCAATAAGAGTAACACTAACCAACTGCGGGCGTCTAACACCTCATGCTTGCAAAACAGTGCATACATAAAGCTATTCTCTGAGCATGTTATGCTACAAGAGTAGTGGTTTCAAAAGATGCAGAGGTTGGCATCATGGATCTCAGATGACGCATGCTTGCCCCACCCACCCCTGCTAATTGATGCCCTGGTATAGGGAAGAGTTAGCTCATAGATGAAAATGGGCAAAAACAAATTAGGGGACATGTAAAGAACAAAAAAGCGATACACATTGCTAGTTGCTGATGTCTGAGATACCTATATTGGACTTTTTCAGGAATAAGCCTTCATGACTAGAAGGCAGTCATTATGTGGCCAGATGTTATGGAGTTATTTATCATACCACAGAAACACAGGGAAATGCAGCAAACACGTGTAATAAAAATAAAATATTTTACATTTCTGACAGCAGAAATGGTTTACAATTATATGGAAATGTGTCCAAGGGATACATGATGGTGACACCCGGCATACCACTTGAATAAGAAGCAGGACTGGCTGGTTTAACACAGCGTTTATGGCAGACACGCTTCCTGGTACTAGGCTTTCTGCTTTCTGCACTGTTACCATTAAGTGTTTAAAAGCTGCGCCCATAAATTTTATGAGTGGATTTTATGTGTGAATAAATTAATCATGGTTTCAGGAAGA
The DNA here is from genome assembly GCA_028564935.1 of Neosilurus hyrtlii. Lineage (NCBI taxonomy): Eukaryota > Metazoa > Chordata > Actinopteri > Siluriformes > Plotosidae > Neosilurus > Neosilurus hyrtlii. The sequence continues at coordinate 1,138,010 of JAOUQZ010000051.1, read as the reverse complement.
GCAGCTGGCTGAACTATAGTGTTCAAATTATCAGTCCTGTTTCTTTTTTTTAATTGGGCCTCTGGGTGTTTTGTCATGAATCCCTTAGCCTGGTGGCGTCAGGGTCCTAGGTTCGATCCTGATCGCACGTGGAAGTCTGTTTTTGGTTTCTGTCCTGGTCTCCTCATCTCTGTGTAGATTTCCAAAGGCATACCGGCGAAGATATCTTGTTCATTGTGAGTGTTCCCACAGTGTGAACTGAATCCACCATGATCCTGATCATGATAAAACAAACAGAGAAGTACAACTGCAAAAGCTAGCTGCTATTACTCATAAATGTAATCTACATTCCAAAGACATTCACATTAAGCTAATCGAGTATTCCAAATTGCCTCTAGGTGTGAATGTAAGAGTGAATGGTTGTGTGTGTTGACCATGCAATATTGTGGCGAGCTGTTCAGGGTGTACCTCCACTTCGCCCAGAGTCGGCTGAGATGGGTGTCAGCCTCCTTGTGACCGTAATAAAGGATAAAGCGGTTTATCATATGAGTTTAGATACATTGTACCAGTTGGAAAAGCAAGTTCAGCAACACAATGGTTCCATAATAGGTATCAGTTTCACCTCACGGCACCAGGGTCCACTACTGAATCCTGGACTCAGATGACTGTCTGTTCAAAGTCTGGCACGTTCTCTGAAAGATAAAAGTGTTGCTGTTTAAAAATGGACAACAGAGTACGTTTCTTTAACAACAAAGCCCAGAGTCGTTAGAATGAAGAACATTCCTTCAGATTTTTCTCTGGTAGCAGACAGCAAAGTCCCTTGCCAGGGATAGTGCAGAACTGGAGTAACTGCATATTATGTAGGGTTTGAACAGTTCATTAATTCTGAAGTCTATTAGTTGCAATTGGAAGCAATTCATTTCACTGTTGTAATTTCATTTACCGAATATCATTGATATTGAAAAAGAGTCGAGATCCAAAGGAATAGCTGCAGGTCTGCAAGTTTTACAAATGTGTGTATGAAAAGGTAACTCAGGAAATCAATCCTATAACTTGAACCATATTGGTTTGCCTATTAATCATGATTAGATCAGGCCCATGAAAGGAATACTGGCCAGCAAAGCAGGCAGGAGGTTCTTATAGTGTTTTCAATGAAGGTACTGTAGCCAGCAGACATACATCTAATCTGTAGTCTTCTAAATCTTTTTTTTTTTTTTTTTGCTTACTCAAATGTACTCCCATCTTATTACTGATCCACTAACCAAGAAAGAATGGGGAGTCACCTTTAGCATATGGTCATGTCCCAGCACACGTTAATGTAATCTGCACTGTGCTCTACATCATTAATCTTCATTCCTTTTCCATCAGCTCATATTAAAGGACACAATGCCAGTGGGACTGTTTGGAGGAATGCCTGAATTTTGTCCATGATATGCTGGGGTCCTCTTTTATTGACCAATAAAGCATCCATATTTCTCACTTTAGCAGAAATCATTAACTCATCCAATGAAATTTATTAGCACTCACCCACTCACTCATTTGCCAAACCGCTTACTCCTTCTAAGGTCGTGGGGAGGCCGGAGCCTATCTCAGCTGACACTGGGTGAAGTTCACCACATTATGACAGGACCAATACACAGACAATCATTCATACTCAGTTACATCTAGATGCAGTCTGGACGGGCTATTTGGCCTAACGTGCAAGGCTTTGAACTGTGGGAGGAAACCAGTGTACCCAGAAGAAGCCCATGCAAGCACCGGGAGAACACGCAAAGTCCATACAGAAATGCCTGAGGCTGGGACTTGAACCCAGGACCTTCTTAATCTGTTGCGGACGTGCTAACCACTACACCACCATGACACCCAAATTTATTCCAATTTGAACTAAACTATATTTATTCATTCATTTTGTTTGTCTGCCTTTAGCTTTGATTACAGCATGCATTTACTGTGGCATTGTTTTGTGTGCAATTTAACAACTTTGATTTCAGTGTAGAGTTGTAATAATATTTTCCCTGAGATATTGTGTTAAAGAGTGTCTTCTCCAGCACATCCAAGAGATTCTTAATGGGGTTAATGTTGGGAATCGCTGATGCTATTCAAGTGTGAAAATCATTTCTCATGCCCTTTGAAACCCTCTTTTTACTGTTTAAGCCTGAACTTCTGTGATTGCATTACCTGGTCATTTAATACATTCAGGTTGTTTTACTGCTACACAATGTTGCTGAGCCTTGACCTGACCAACTGAAGCAACCCTAGAACATACCATTCCCTCCAGAAGCTTGTACATCACTTCATGTGCTTCTCTTTGTAGGCTGACATGCCCATCACTATGGTATAAGATACATCTGAATTCATCAGGTCACATGACCTTTTTCCATTATTTTTAAATCTAATTTTACACTTCTCAGTTAAGTGAAGCTTTCTAGTCATTTTCACTAACAAGAGGTTTTCTTGGAGCCACACATACTACCATTCACACTCATACCTAGGGGCAATTAGGAACAGTCAATTAGCTTACTGTGCATGTTTTAAGACAGTGAGAGTACCCAGAGGAAACCCACGCAAGCACAGAGGTACCGTACAAACTACACATAGACATGCCCTTAGCCTAGGAATCGAACCTTCTTGCTGTGAGGTTGACGTGCTAACCACGACGCCACCATGCCACCGTGTGTATACACACACACACACACACACACACACACACACACACACACACACATATATATATATATATATATATATATATAT
>JAOUQZ010000051.1:1083758-1097707 GCA_028564935.1 Neosilurus hyrtlii | reverse complement strand
TGTGTGTGTGTGTGTGTGTGTGTGTGTGTGTGTGTGTGTGTGTGTGTGTGTGTGTGTGTATGTATGTGTGTGTGTGTCCACTCTAAAAGGCCCCAGAGTCTGCAACGCCGGTACTCTAGAGGCACTACCAAGCTTGTGACACCATGAGGACCAAGGAGCTCTCTAAACAGGTCATAGACAGGTCAGGTTGTGCAGAATACAAGTCAGGATTGGATTATAACCCCATGGAGCACCATTAAACCCATCATTACAAAATGAACACAGAGAGGGCCGTCCACCAGACCAGGCAAGAAGGGCATTAATCAGAGATGCAAGGAATACCCAAAGAGACCAAAGGTAACCCTGAAGGAGCTGGAAACCCCAACAGCAGTAATAGGCGTATCTGTCCACACTCTACAGAGCTGAGCTTTTATCCAAAAGTCATGTGGGAGATTATCCAAACACCCAGTATGTGTAAGAAGATCCTCTGGTCAAATGAAATTCAAAATACTATGTCTGTTGCGCACCAAACACCTCTCATCACCCCAAGGACACAATCCCTACAGTGACTGCGTTTCCATGCTCAGTTTGGTTGAGCTACGGTTATAGCTCGACTAGGGCATTTAACTGGACTAACGTCCTGGTGCTACAAAGGACAACATAGGAATCGATTTATTGGCTAGAGTATCCGAAAGTTGGCAATATGCCCAATTTTACCATGTTATCATTGGGCTTTTTTACCTATTAAATGACAGGCCAAAATAATTTACTGGCAGCAAATTGGTACAGTGTTATAGCAGTACCAGACTGATTTTGATTTTGCTGGTGTTAAAGTCAGACGATTTCGGGTGCTTTCAGAGAACATAGATTTCCTCATGTTCTTTTAAATCCAGACATTCCTTTGTTCCATAATTTTTTTCAACAGATCATCATTCCGTCTTTCTGTACCATCCATGTATTTCAAAATATTTAACTCTTTCAACTGGTACAGCATGAACACTCTCTCTCATCCTCAGTCCAAAAATTGATGGCTCTAGACATAATTACTCGCTCTGTTAATGTTTCTCTTGTTTCTTTTGCTACTTCCTGTTCAAAGCTCTTTGGCCAGAACCAAGTCCAAGTTCAGTCCAAATAAACAGGGTTAAATGCAATGAAAAGTTCAGTTAAGAATAATCTATCCAACAGGCTTAGTTACACTTTGAAAAGGTTCATTTACTACAATTTTTATTTACATGTTTTAAAATTGCAGGTTTAGTCAGACTAACACAATCATGCTATTTTCTCAAATGTCATGTAAATATACTCAGTGGAGCATGGTGGTGGTAGTATTATGATGTGGGGTCGTTTTTCGTGGCAGAAACTGGGCAACTGGTCAGAATTTAGGAATGGTGCTAAATACAGGGTATTCTTGAGGAAGAGAGAGTTTTGCTCTGAAGAATGTCTCTATCTCCAATCCTTCTCGAGGGTGGTTCCAGAGCCAAAGCTATGTTCCAAGGTGATCCTGAATATGTCTAGTTGGTATTTCTCAACCTCGCGCACCGGCTCAGGTTCCTTCCCAGTCAGAGAGGTGACATTCCACGTTCCAAATGCCAGAGTCAGTAGCCGAGGATCGGTCTGGCAGAACCCACGCCTTCAGGCATCTGATTAGTAAATAAGTCTGTTAAACTGCTAAACCTTCCCAGTATTTTTACTGGTACCATTTATACTGCTGGGTGGACAGAGGTACACTTGTGGTTAAGACCTTGCCCAGGGGTCCATCTGATTGGAATGTCTGGAATACCAGGAAGAGACCCCGGGGTGCCGCAACACACTGGAGGGACCATGTCTCTATGCTGGTCTGGGAACACCTCGATGTCCCAGATGGAGGTAGTGGCTGGAGAGAGGGATGTCTGGACCTCACTGCTTAGGCTGCTGCCCCAGTAACCCAACCCCGGATCAAGCGGAAGATGAATGAATATTTCTATTCTATGTCTGTCTTATTCTCTCAGTATTTTCCCTCTCTCACACAAGTCTCTCTCCTCATTTCTGTATTTGTTTTAGTATCTTATTTTCTCTCCCCCTCTATCTTTCTGTGTGTGTGTGTGTGTGTGTGTGTGTGTGTGTGTGTGTGTGTGTGCGTGTGTGTGAAATCAGACTTCCTGTTGTGGCACCCTGCCCAGAAATCAGCACACCACCAAACCCAGCTGTGTGTGATTATACAGGAGGCATGCAGTGATGTACATGTATGTGATTACAGGGTGAACACATGGTGCTATGTACATGAAAGAAAGAACAAGAAAGACAGCAAGGTCTTCTTCTTCTTCTTACTGCATCATAGTGTTCAGGACTGGAGATGAAAATGTAAAAAATGTAAGATGAAGATACACCACGTGTCCATCCTAACCTAGAAGATGTTGCTCTGGTAGTGCAGTTGTATTTCCTGTTAAACACTATTTCTGGAAAGATATCTACAGGATTGTTTAATCATTTGTCCGAAGAGGCTTTTAGCAAAAAGTAGAGTTAATTTTGGGTGGCGTGGTGGTTAGCACATCCGCTTCACAGTAGCAAGGTCCTGGGTTTGAGTCCTGAGCTCAGTGAACGCATTCCTGCGTGAAGTTTGCATGGGTTTCATTTGGGTGCTCCAGTTTCAGAGTGAATGGTTGAGTGTTGGCCCTGTGACGAACTGGCGAGCTATTCAGGGTGTACCTTTCCTTCATCCAGTGTCGGCTGAGTTAGGCTCCAGCCTCTCCGTGACTCTAGTGGGATTGGTTAAGCAACTGAGCTTCATATTTAAAAGGTGGAGCCGCAGGAAATACTTTAAGCAACGCTGAGCATGTGAGAGAGTAAGTGCGCACACAGTTCTGACACTGCCATCTTACCGACTAGCTAAAAAAATATACATTTAACTCAGCTTGTAGTATTTGTGTGTGTGTGTGTGTGTGTGTGTGTGTGTGTGTGTGTGTGTGTATAAAGTGTTACATTCACACAACACTTCTTGAATGCTGGCTTTGCTTTAATCTACCACGTTTTAATTTATCAGTTATTCATAGACAGCTAAATTATTGGATTCTGTAGCTTCGTGTAATGTGGAACTTTATGGCGCAGTATCATCCCAGAACTAATCAAATACTATCAAATGTATTCAGGCATACAGTGTACTCTATTATATTGTGTACTAAAAGTAAGGACGTGTGAGTATTAGGATGCAGCCCTAGCTCTTTTCAATCCGGTGGCGTAATCATGGCTGTGGTGGACCTTGCAAGTTCTCATCAATCACTTCTCTCTAGCTGCTTCGCCATGTCCAGCCGAGTTCTCGATGTTATCACCCCAGGACGTTGCTGGTTCTTCTTCCTTCCACTGAACCTTGAAGGATGCCCATCTCTATCCATCCTCGTCCCTCCACATGTCCAAAAAAATCTCATCTCTCTTACTGCTATCTGCTTACTTAACATCAAACCATTTCCTCCCTTCTTTCAAAAGACTCGTTTGTGTGTCTTCTTTGGAGCCAATGGGTCTCTCTGCACCCCACGATATGCACACATTTCAAAAGCATCCGTCATCAGCCGTCGCTTGATCCTCTTTTGTCATGGACCAGGATTCACGTCCATATGAAGCAATAGCAAATGCAGTTGCTCGAAGTAGGCACACTAAGTTTGGTACTGACCCCCCCGCTTTTCCAGATCTTGGTCATGTTCATTTTCACTTAATCCAAGCAGCTCAGCTGTTTCGCTGCCATAATGTCACATAAAATTACTATACCTGAAGGTCTGTAATCATCTGAACAACGTCCTAAGAATAGTCTCATGTGTTCTCTCAGGTCCACTTCCTCATTACCTCACAGGGGAAACAGCTGTATCCAAGACAACCATAAAAATCCCCCCCACACCCCCTTTTCACCATGGCAACTAGAGAAAGGGCATCAAATAATTATAAGTCAGCATCATTATTTAACAGCAGCGGTTATTAAACTCATCCTGCTTTCATTAAGTCCCCACATTACTCTGTTTGATTAATCGGAGGTGATCTTAATTAACCTAAAAATCATTTAATCACTCTTCAAAGCTGACACTGTGCTCATCATGCTCAAGGCTGGCACCTGATACGTCAGAGATTCAAACATGTTCCGGTGACTTTACGCTGGTCACTTCTGACCCTGATTGATCCGATAGATTACAGCTGGATTAATTATTCACCTGTGTTCATGAATAATAATGAGAAGAATGTGTTACTAGTGAATGTGTTACCAGTGAATAGGCTAATTCAACCCTTTTGCATCAATTAGCCTCCACTGTTAAGGTCAGACGTGGGGAGAATGTTTAATGCCCTGGTTATTATGCATTTCAATGCTAGAATTTGCACACAGGTTAATTTTTAATATAAAAAGAAATGTATAGTCTCCTGATTCATGTCTATCAGTAACCAACTCACCCTCCAAACTCAGATAGGATTCAAAACAGCACCTGTAGACAGGTTCAAAGCAGGCACTGTTTACTTATTTCCCCTCAGACCATGGTGGTTTCCATGTAAACGACCCCAGAGGTGCCGGGTGAGGTGATGTTTATGAATGATAGGCCGAGGGGGAGTGGAAACGACTGACATGCACTTACCGTCTCTTCACCTGAGAGATAAAATATTACATATAACATATATATTCTATTATTATATTTGTTACGTGTAAAGACTATACAGAAATATCGAGAAAAAATCTCCCCACTGAAAATTGTTCGAATTTACCTGCTTTGGAGCCTGAAATGAAGACACGCACAAACATATTTTCCCTGCTGTATTTACTTAGCGCAACTTATCACAGTCCAGTGAAAGCTGTAACTGCAGCAGTCCTGAAAAACTTAAAAATAAATGATTAACAGAATGATTGATAGTTTCAGGATCACACCTAAAAATACCTAAACTCAGTCAGGTATAACTAATTACTTTCTTCATAGCTCACCAAGCCAATTCCCTTCCACCCATGATCAACTGTAATCAGTCTAATTAGTTCAGCAATTAAAATAAAAGCTATTCCTAGATAGTTCTGGTGAAAGTAAACAATCAACTATGGGTGGTAAGGCACTATCAAAATATCTCAGGGATAAAGTTGTGGAAAGGCACAAGTCAGGAGATGTAGTAAAAAAAATTCAAAAGCATGATCAATCTCAATGAAGTCTACAATGAAGTCTATAATCAAGAAGTGAAAAGTGTTTGGTACTACTAGGACCCTATCCAGATCAGGCCATTTCTCCATCCTGAATAGAACAGCACAAAGAAAACTGGTCAGGGAGGCCACAAAGAGGCCTGTAGAAACTTTACAGCAGTTGCCAAGGAGTGGTCATTGTGTGCATTTGACAACACTACCTCAAATGCTCCATATGGCTTGTAAGGGAGGATTGTGGGGAAAAAGGCCAAGCCTGGAGTAAGCTTTGCTAGAGCACACCATGAAGATTCTGATGTCAAATGGAAAAAGGTATTATGGTCAGATGAGACCAAAATAAAAATATCTGTCCACAATACCAAACAATATATCTGGTGGAAAGCCAACACAGCTTACCATCCAAAGAACCACCATATCTATAGTAAAGCATGAAGCTGGTAGTATCCTGATGGGGGTGCGGATATGCTCATGATAGAAAAAAAACTGGACAAAATACGATCAAATTTCTCGACTGAAACCTGCTTTCCTGGTTCATCTTACAACATGACAATGAGGTTAAAAAGTCTTAATGCAATGGGATCTCCTGAAGTGCCTAGTTCTGCAATGCGGTGAGAGGTTGGCTTCTGCTGCTCCTCTACCCAGCCAGAATGATGTAAAGGTGTCAGCTACTACACAAAGTGCCATGAATGAGATGCTGTAAAAATTTAGTACAAACAAATGAGACATGCTTTCATTCTGTGGTAAATATAGCCCCAGTCAGCAGTAAATTGTGTGCCTTAACCTTAATTAATCAGTTTGTGCGCTTGATTTACATATTCTTATTCCAATATTTTGAACCATGAGAAGGGGACTCTCAGAAATGCATTATGCAACAGGGCCACAAAAAGTACTCACAGAGGAGGGTGATCCTTTAACCTCAGTAATTCTGTTTTTTGTTTAATTATTATTATATATTTTACCTGGCTGTTATAATTTGCACTGAGTAAAATGGAGTCGTCATTTCACTCTGCAAAGCAACAATGACCACTATATCAATGACAGTTCAAAAATGTATTTAATGTGATCCATTTTAAATTTGATGTGACGTAATAAAAAATGCTGTACTTGATGTGGCTAATTAATGTGACTTTAGTTGATTTCTATTTATTCTGTCATCCTTGCTGACTACAGGACTTGAAGCCAGGACCCTTGTGGTGAGGTAGTCATGCTAACCACTACCCCACCATGGCACTCTTAATGTAACAAGAGAAAAAAAATCTACTTTGTATTAGGAATGTTTTAAATCTCTGTGCTTAATATCACTAAATTAAAAAAGCTCTACTTGATGTGATTAATAAAAAATTTAAATATTAATATTTCAAATGCCTTATAAAGAAAAATCTCGACCTGTCATGACTAATAAAAAGCTCAACTTGAGGTGGGCAATAAAAAAGCTCTATTTAATGTGACTTAATTTAAAAAAAAGCTCTATTTAATGTGACTTTATAAAAAAGCTTTACTTGATGTGACTTAATAAAGAAAAGCTCTACTTGATGTGATTTAATTAAAAAAGCTCTATGTGATTTGACTTAATAAAAAAGCTCTACTTGATTCACCTTAACAAAAAGCTCTACTTGATGTGACTTTATAAAAAAGCTCTACTTGATGTGACTTTATAAAAATGCTGTACTTGATTTGACTTTAAACAAAGCTCTACTTAATATACCTTAATAAAAATCCTCTGCTTAATGTGACTTAATATAGAAACCTCTTGATGAGTCTTTAAAAATTCTGTACTTGATTTGACTTAAAAAGAAAGCTCTACATGATTTGACTAATAAAAAATCTCTACTTGATGTGACTTAATAAAATGCTGTAATTGACATGACTAATAAAAGGCTCTACTTGATGTGGCCTAATAAAACAGCTGTACTTGATGTGACTATTAAAAGCTCTACTTGACGTGGCTTAATAAAAAAGCTCTAATTAATGTTACTTAATAAAATATTCATTTGATGTGAATTTGAAAAGCTCTAGTTGAAATGACTAATTAAAAAAACTCTACCTGATGTGACTTAAAAAACTACTTAATGTGACTAATAAAACAGCTCTACTATATGTGACTTAATAAAAAAGTATAATTGATGACACATAACTGAAGTGACTTAATTTTAAAAATCTTATTGTGACTAAATAAAAATGCTCTGCTTGATGTGACATAGTAAAAAGCTCTATTTGATATGACTAAAAAAAGCTCTGCTCAATGTGACTAATAAAAAAAATCTCTACTTGATGTGACTAATGAAAAAGCTCTATTTGATATGACTAATTAAAAAGCTCTACTTGATGTGACTTAATAAAAAAGCTCTACTTGATGTGACTAATAAAAAAGCTTTTCTTGATGTGACTAATAAAGAAGTTCTACTTGATGTGACTTAATAAAGACAGCTCTACATTATTTGTCTAATAAAAAAATCTACTCAACATGACTAATGAAAAGCTCTACTTGATGTGGCTTAATAAAAAAGCTCTAATTATTGTGACAATGAAAAATTTCTATTTGATGTGACTTACTAAAAGCTCTAATTGAAATGACTAATTAAAAAGCTCTATTTGACATGACTAAAAAAAAGCTGTACTTAATGTGACTAATAAAAAAATCTCTACTTGATGTGACTAATAAAAAAGCTCTATTTGAAATGACTAATTAAAAAGCTCTACTTCATGTGACCTAATAAAAAGCTCTACTTAACGTGACTAATAAGACAGCTCAACTTACAATGTGACTTAATAAAAAAGCTCTACTTGATGTGACTTAATAAAAAAGCTGTACTTGATGTGACTTAATAAAGAAAGCTCTACATGATGTGACTAATAAAAAAAAGCTCTACTTGATGTGAATTAATAAAGAAAGCTCTACATGATGTGACTAATTAAAAAAAGCTCTACTTGATGTGAATTAATAAAGAAAGCTCTACATGATGTGACTAATTAAAAAACTCTACATGACATGACTAATAAAAAAAGCTCTACTTGATTTGACTTAATAAAGAAAGCTATACATGATTTGACTAATAAAAAAATCTCTACTTGTTGTGACTAATAAAAATGCTATACTTAACATGACTAAAGAAAACTACACTTGATGAGACTTTTAAAAAAGCTCTACATGATGTTACTAATAAAAAAGCTGTACTTGATGTAACATAAAAAAAGCTTTAATTAATGTAACCTAATAAAAAACTACTTGATGTGACTAATAAAACAGCTCAACTTAATGTAACTAATAAAACAGCTCAACTTAATGTGACTAATAAAACAGCTCAGCTTAATGTGACTAATAAAACAGCTCAACTTAATGTGATTAATTAAAAAAGCTCTAATTGATGTGACTTAATTAATAAATCTGCTTGTTATGACTAAAAAAATGCTCTGCTTGATGTGACAATAAAAAAAGTTCTTCTTGATTTGACTAGTAAAACATCTCTACTTGATGTGACTTAATAAAACAGCTCTACTTGATGTGATTAATTAAAAAAGCTCTACATGATGTGAATAATAAAAAAGCTCTACATAATGTGACTAATAAAGAAAGCTCTACATGATGTGAATAATTTAAGAAAAGCTCTACATGATGTGAATAATTAAAAAAAGCTCTACATAATGTGACTAGTGAAGAAAGCTCCACATGATGTGATTAATTTAAGAAAAGCTTTACATGATGTAAATAATTTTTAAAAGCTCTACATGATGTGACTTTAAAAAAAAGCTCTACATGTAATTAATTTTAAAAAGCTTTACATGATGGGATTACTTAAAATGCTTTACTTGATTTGACTTAATAAATAAACTCTACTTGATGTGACTAATAAAAAAGCTCTACTTGATGTGACTTAATAAAAATCATCTGCTTAATGTGACTTAATAAAGAAACCTCTGTGTGATGTGACTAATAAAGAAAGCTCTACTTGATTTTACTAATAAAAAAATCTCTACTTGTTGTGACTAATAAAAATGCTATACTTGACGTGACGAAAAAAACTATATTTGATGAGACTTTTAAAAAAACTGATGTGTACATGATGTTAGTAATAAAAAAGCTGTCCTTGATGTAACTTTTAAAAAAAGCTTTAATTAATGTAATTCAATAAAAAACTCCTTGATGTGACTAATAAAACAGCTCAAATTAATGTGACTAATAAAACAGCTCAACTTAATGTGACTTAATAAAAAAGCTCTACTTGATGTGACTTAATAAAAAGCTCTAATTAATGTGACTTAATTAATAAATCTGCTTGTTATGACAAAAAAATGCTTTGCTTGATGTGACAATAAAAAAAGCTCTACATGATGTGACTTAATAAAGAAAGCTCTACATGATGTGATTAATTTAAGAAAGCTTTACATGATGGGATTCATTAAAAATGCTCTACTTGATTTGACTTAATAAAGAAAGCTTTACATGATTTGACTAATAAAAAAATCTCTGCTTGATGTGACTAATAAAAATGACTGTACTTGACGTGACAAATAGAAGGCTATACATGATGTGACTTTATAAAAAGCTCTACTTGATGTTAAGAAAAAAAGCTGTACTTGCTACTAAAAAAGCTGTACTTTGACTAATTTTTGAAATGCGCTCAATTTGATCTCACCCTTTTTTTAAAAATACGCTTGACATGACTAATTTTTCAAATACACTCTACTTAACATGACAATTTTTAAAAAAAATACACTATACTTGACATGACTAATTTTTTTTAAATACACTCTACTTGACATGACAAATTTTTTAAATACACTCTACTTGACATGACAAATTTTTTTTAAAATACACTACTTGATATGACTAATTTTTTAAATACATTCTACTTGACATGACTAGTTTTTTAACAATAAGCTCTACTTGATGTGACTAATTTTTAAATACATTCTACTTGACATGACTAATTTTTAAAAAAATACAATCTACTTGATGTGACAATTTTTTTAAATACGCTCTACTTGACGTGACAAATTTTTTTTAAAATACACTCTACTTGATATGACTAATTTTTTAAATACATTCTACTTGACATGACTAGTTTTTTTAACAATAAGCTCTACTTGATGTGACTAATTTTTAAATACATTCTACTTGACATGACTAGTTTTTATAAAAATATGCTTTACTTGATGTAACCAATTTTTTAAAATACACTCTTCTTGATTTGACTAATATTTTAAAATACACTTTACTTGAAGTGACAAATTTTTTTCATTTACTGCACTTGACTTGGCCCTTGTCAATACTGTAAGAATCATTTTAGTCTGAGCTGAAATTTGAGAGCAACGTCCTGTGAAAAAAAACATGAAAATGTATGAAATAATAATAATAATAATAATAATAATAATAATAGGCGTGGGTTTCCTCCGGATACTCCAGTATCCTCACATAGTCCAAAAACATGCACAGTAGACTGATTAGCAGTTCCAAATTGCCCTTAGGTGGAAGTGTGAGTGTGAATGGTTGCATGTCAAGTCATGTGTATTGCAATGGTCTGGCAAGCTGTTCAGGGTGCAACCCTCCTTTGCCCAGAGTTGGCTGAAATGGGCGCCAGCAACCCCATGACCCTAATATGGATAAAGCGGTTTAAAAAATATATTATTTATTTGTTTGTTTGTTTGTTTATTTATTAAAGAATAATAATAATAATAATTCTTACTATTATTATTATTATTAATTTAGGAAGTAATTTTTGATTTTTTTTTTTTTTGGAAAAAGGAAATGTTGACGCAGTATATATATATATATATAGAGAGAGAGAGAGAGAGAGAGAGAGAGAGAGAGAGAGAGAGAGAGAGAGCAGTATATATATATATATATATATATATATAGCTTAACCAAAGGTAAATTCTTTTGGGCTTTCACACCCGAGCCTAGTGGCTCACCAGAGTCGGATCTTCCTCGTTTCTGTAGCAGGAAGCAACTTAGGAGTTCACTCCTCCTGGACAGGACGCTAATCCATCACAGGTTACCTTCCCAGTATTTTTCACTGGTACCCATTTATCCTGCTGGGTGGACAGAGGCACACTTGTGGTGGAGACATTTCTAAAGGCACCCTCACCACTACACCCCCGGCCTCTAATTTCAATTAACCAAAAACAGAAATTGGAAAAACATAAAAACACACTTTCATAAACACCTATTGATTATATATTCAAGACCATAGAATTAGAATCCAGTGATCAGACTTTTGCTATTAACTTTGATGGCTCAGTTGTCATCACTATGCCTTTGCAGTGAGAAGGTACTGGGTTTGTCTCTTGAAATGGAGTGCATGTTGTCCCTCTGTGGGTTTCCTACACGTACTCCAGCTTCCTCCCACAGTGTGCAACCATTGCACATTAGGTCAGCTGACTACATTAAATTTCCCAGCGGTGTTAATAAAAGCTCAAATTTTTGTTTTGTGTTCGTGTACCCGTAACAGACCAGTGACCTGTTCAGGGTGCACTCCAACCTCCCACCTGACGTCTGCTGGGATTGGCCCCAGCTTTTCCCAGGACCCTGATGGATAAGGTCTAGATCAAGGGTGTCAAACTCATTTTCACTGAGAGCCACATCACTAAACGTAAAGGTTATCGAGGGCCAAGAAATCAGTGAACATCTATTGTAAAAGGGCAACCATGAAATCTACATGGCATAATGATTTGTTTAGGCATTTGTCCCCTTTTCCTTTATTTAGTTTCATTTTTTGACAACTCTTAACAGCGAAAAGCTAGCATGCAGTCTTTCTTGAGTTGTGAACGACTAGCTGTTTACTTGAAATAGGCTGCTGCCATCTAGCTGAGGGATGATGAATTATGGTTCACGGTAATGGTCGACGCAAGAAATGTATGATAATCGTATTCTTTGAGAGCTCTTGCGGGCCACATAAAATGGGTTGGCGGGCCGGATTTGGCCCGCGGGCCTTGAGTTTGACACCTGTGCTCTACATGATGGATGGATGGATGGATGGATTGAAGGTGGAACTGTACCCCACATGCCTGCTGCTGAACACGGTTGATACTTCTCACTACTCACAGATCCCATGGGAATGTAAACCCCCTACTGTAACCAATCCCCACATCAACAGATGTGCTCCTGAGTGGTGGGACTGAAAGTACCCGGATGTTTGGTAGAACAAAATATGTGTACTTTAGCTGGTTGTTGTTGTTGTTGTTGTTAGCAAGCTGGCTAGTTCTTATCCCAGTGAAACCAGGACTCTGTGACACCGCACAGGGACCAGAGGGAGTGTTCTCCAGCGTGTCCCTGACAGAAAACTCCAATAAACGGCATAGTTGTTGTGAACACAGCAGTAATTAACAGAGTGATGATGCTCGTGCTGCACACACTGCAGAGTCGCCTAGACAACAGACCACGCCCCCTGACAACCACAGCACCCTGTCTCTAAGCGTATTTTCCCCATGACCTGCTGCAGTGTGCTTGTTATCCGTGCAGGTTAGGACCCAGCCGTAATGCCCATGTCGCCTATGTACACACATGGTAACACTGCTAGCACGGTTTATTGTCCTTAATAGCCGCGCACAGCGTGGTTATGACGCGGTAATGAAGGCGCGCGACCTACCCGTGATGCTGCTGTTCTCCAGTGTGAGGTGATGATTTAAGATGAGGACCCGGTTACAGGCTGCTCTCCACTACTACCACCCGCCGAACAACCTTCCACATACGTTAAATAAAGCCCTGAATACACTAAGATGCTGTCGAAAGGGGGGAACCAGCAAATTTGTGAAGAGGGATAATGATGCTCCAATCAGCTCCCACTGAATCCTGGGTGATCCATTTGGTCAGCGCGCTGCTGGGCTCTTAAAGCAGAAAGGCAACGCTTTGGTGGGGCCCGCCTCAGCTGCTGCCGCGCTGTTTAGCGTCACGCTCACGTCTGTCGCCCTTTTAAGCAGCTCTGCTGGCACTGAGTAACCCGCAGCGTGAAGAGTTAAAGCGTCTGTTTCGGATCCAAAACAGGCTCCTGTTACCCTTATTAACTAAAGAGGGGCTTTCACTCCCCCCAGGCCCTTTTAAATACCTCAAATATACAATTCCATATATATACATACAGAAGTGTGCAGTGAAGATCACACACCACCACTTATGTGTAAAAGGGCTCCGAATATAAAAAAATTAAAAAAGTTAAAAATTACTTCCCTATAATTTTTGATGAAAATGTTTTAACCAATGTTATCTTTAATTAATGTTATAGTTTTGTACTCAAAAACACAGAAAATAGAAAGGCGTCACAAATTTTTCATTATTTAATAAATTTTTATTTAATAAATTTTTTAATTATTTATTTTGACTTTTGCACAGCATGAATGAACTTCAGACCGTATGGAATGGTTTATCGAGTGAAAAAATTACAAATATGTGAACACTATGCCTGAAAGGTTAAATAAAAGTAAAGGGTGTTCACAGTAAAATCAACTTTTTTTCTCAAAAAAGAGACTGTTATTGTTGTTATTATTATATTGTTGTTTGTTTACTTATTCTCATCAATATGATCCAATATTACATGAAATAAATACATGAATAGAACTTGGTTTCTGATTTATCTTCATGTTGTTAAGTGTATAATCATCCCTGCATCACTGAATTTTTTTTTTATTTCTTCACTCACTAGAACAAGTTCATTCATTATAATATTTTTTTTTTTTTTATAAAATTTGCGACACCTTTTAATTTTTCTGAAAAATTGGTATTTTCAGTGTTTTTGTTTATTAGCCATGCTTTTACCACAATGCACTTGCCAGAATTGTTTGTTTGTTTGTTTGTTTGTTTGTTTATTCTATTTTTCTTCCACTTCACAATTATGCACCACTTTGTGTTGGT
>JAOUQZ010000051.1:1070085-1083658 GCA_028564935.1 Neosilurus hyrtlii | reverse complement strand
ATATATATATATATATATATATATATATATATATATATATATATATATATATATATATATATATAAAATGCAGTGTATAAGGGAATATAAAAAATATATTTATAATTATTTCCTGATATACGACGACTTGATGAGAACCAACCTTTATCTACAACTCAAAACTAATCCTTCATCTGTTGCCTGATAACTAAAAACTGAACGTGCCATTGTGTTCCACACCACCATTTAAATACCAACCTCATAAAGGATCCTCCTGATCCTTCTGCTCTGTGAGTCCTGTGGTCGGTCCTGGTGTGCTGATGTTGGCTGGAGTTCTTATCACCTTGGAAGCCCCTCGCTTCTACTGATGAAGACCCATATGGGCTTGATGACTTTTCACTGCTGGTGATATAGACTCTCTTGCTGCAATTATTTAAGACTCACAGCTGTGGTAGAACCAAACGGACTACATGTTGAACTGTAATGAAATTTCTTAAATGGTTCGTATTTTATTGTTTCATCCAAATGAGGATGGGTTTCCCTCCTGAGCCTGGTTTCTCCAGAGGTTTCTTCCTTGTGTCAACTGAGGGAGGTTTTCCTTGCCACTGTCAAGGAAAACAGCTGTTACCTTGCCTCTGCTTTGTGACAATGTCAACTGTAAAATGCGCTATACAAATAAAACTGACTTGACTTGTATAAAGGAACGCCATCTGCTCTTTCAAACAGGATGTTTAGGAATGAGTTCTCTGATTGCACTCTGTAAAGAAACACTGGCCTGTGAACCTGGTGTTTGTGTGTGGGCTGGAGGCAATATTCATAGGTGGGAAATGGCTACAAATAAATTATGGGGAGGTGGCTTGGTGGCGCAGTGGAGGGCACGTCTGCCTCACAGCAAGGCGGCCTGTGTTCGATTCCCGGGCTCCAGGTGTTTCTGTGTGGAGTTTGCATGTTGTCCCAGCGCATGCATGGGTTTCTTCCTGGTACTCCAGTGTCTTCCCACAGTCCAAAAACATGCACAGTAAGCTTATTGGCTGGTTCCAATCACCCCTAGGTGTGAGTGCGAATAATTGTGTGTGCAATGGCATGGCAAACTGTTTAGGGTGGACCCCACCTTAAATGAATTAATAAATGAAATGATGGGAATAAAAACAAGGAATCACTGACGTGTTCAAACTAATACAGTCATGTTCTGCCATTTTGAATTGTTGTGTAGATTCATCCGCTACAATGGATAGGTGACATCACACTTCCCTACTCTGCTGGATAAGTTATCTATGATGGCCCTAGGAGTTAACACACTGCAAATAATGAAGGCGGACAACCTCAGAATTCTTCAGCATAACCTCAAACCATCAGCAAGACAGTTGAAACTTGGAGACAGTTAGGTGCACCAACAGGACAAAGACTCAAACAGGTATCAAAGATTCATTCATTTTCTGAAGTGCTTAATCCCAATTAGGGTCGCGGGGAGACTGGCGCCCATCTCAGCCGACTCTGCCATCGCAGGGCAGAAACACGCTGACGGTAATGCAGCTACTCTTGATGAAAATCAGCAATGGTTCTTTTATATGCCGCTCACCACAGACAGTGGGGGGACAGCAGTGACAACCCGATGATAGTGGGGCTTGAACCCCTGACCTTGGGATCAGTGGTATCAAAGATGGCTGTGGAATATATAAACTAGCTTTGGAATATATCTTTCCATGGACCGGCCCTCAATTCTATGAGGAATATAAAAGTCAAATAAATTCCAACAAAACAACAGTTTAAACTGAACTCTGTGAAGTAGAACGCTGCACCTCAACGCTCAATTGTACCAGAAGTTTATTGATGGTGACCAAAAGCCTCTGGTCAGGTTGTAACTTTCTAAGGGACATTAACATAATATCTAGAATTAGGTGTGATAAACGTATAATTATTCAAGTATTTTCCATCCCTGCTCCACTCAGGACTTTCATGAGTAGCTTTTAAGGAGAAGTCAGGAGACATTTTTGGGGTAAGATGTGGTCTCCATAATGTGGTTCAACACCATCCAGACCACATGAGATCTTCTTCAGCAGTAATGCACCTTGCTTGCCATGAGTCTTTGCACCAACCTTCACGGCTTCATAATGAAACCACAAACCACATGCAAATGTGATTTCAGTGACGGATGGCCATGGGGGTGACTTTACGTAGCATTATCAGGTCGATTCAGGATTTCAAAAATCCCCTTTGCCAAGCCTTGCTTAACCGTTAAACCTTTGCTAAATGTTTAATCATGTCTTGTTTTGGAAAAAGGGTGCCAACAGAGCATGCTAACCTTACTAGAATAAAGCCATTTAATATATATATAATTAAAAATATAGATTTGTTTTAGGTTGAATACACAAAACAAAATAAACAGTCTTTGTGTCACATTGTTTATTTTTAGTTTAAATACTATATATTTATTCATTCAACGGGCAATTTAAGCATAATAGGGTCGTGGAAGCCTATCTCAGTTGAGTCTGGGTGAAGGCCGTCGATCACAGACATGCAGTCATTCAAACTCCCACCTTGGTGCAATTAACAGTCAGTTAACCTAATATGCTTGTATTTGGACTGTGGGAGGAGACCAGAGTACCCACAGGTAACCCTCCCAAGCACGGGGAGCACATGCAAACTCCACAGAGAAACACCCTCGCTGAGCCCTGGACTCAACCCGGGACCTTCTTTCTGTGAGGCAGACGTGCAAACCACTACACCACCATGCTACCTGTCGTACTAATGTTTAAATATCTGGAATTCAACATGACATCAACACCATCTTCTTGTATTTGCCCACAAACAAGATCAAAGACTTTTTCACCACCATGTTTTATCCTCTATGGTTTTTTTTAGCTTACATGTGCTCACGTTGAAAAACCTTGACTGGTTCTGTTCAATTCAGATTCAGAAACTTCCCTTCTATCAACCCCTCCGCTTTATTAGTCATCCATGTTTAAAGCGTGCTCTGGAATGAGATCATATGAAAATGACCAGAGTCTCCTCCTCAACCCCAGAGTAATGATGGGAAGCATCTGGACCTGGTTTCTCTCTAAATCCTAATGCAGTCCTGATCCATCACGTTAACTCAAATTGAACAAAACGAGGAGATGGTAATCAGTAAGTCTGTAACCCTTCAGCACACCCTTATCCATAATTACACCCATACATCTTGAGCCAAGCAGCAGAAGGAGGAGTCTGACCTTTTACTCCATTCTGCTGCATCGATGAAGAATCCTGAGCTGCCTATTAAAGATTCTGAACTGAAACGGTCTATAGAAAAAGGACTCTGCTAAGATCTACAAACGGCATGAAAAAAAATGGATTGCTTCTACACCGACTGGAAAGTTCCAAACAGTGACTGACCATCTGAACACCAGTGGGGTAAAATTTCTGGCATAGGGCTGAGAGATATGACAAACTAAAATCTCAGATTTTTTCAACCTGCAACCAATTTACGATTTCATTTTTTTAAAAGCAAGGACATTGTTACCAATTAATTTTATTTTCACAATGTCAACATAGAATTGGAGCAAACAAATTGTTTTCTGAGTGCTGCTCAGTAATTGACATTTTGTGATCAGTAATCCAGCACCCTACCACCGGGCCACCACTACCCCAGAGTGGTGGCTTAGTGGTTGAGGCGATTGGTTACTGATCCGAAGATCAGCAGTTAAATCCCCACTATCACCACTGTTGGGCCATTGAGCAAGGCCCTTAACCCTCAATTGTTCAGTTGTATAAAAATGATAATTGTAAGTCGCTCTGGATAAGAGCATCTGCCAAATGTAAAATGCCAAGAGCCACCACACAGCCGGATCCTGGACATGGGCTTCAAATGTCATATTCCTCTTGTCAAGCTGCACCTGAACCTCAAACAATGTCAGAAGCGTTGTACCTGGGCTAAAGAAAAAAAGAACTGGTCTGTTGCTCAGGGGTCCAAAGTCCTCTTTTCTGATGAGAGCAAATTTTGCATCTCATTTGGAAACCAAGGTCCCAGAGTCTGGAGGAAGAATGTAGAGGCACACAATCCAAGATGGTTGAAGTCCAGTGTGAAGTTTCCACAGTCTGTGTTGATTTGGGGAGCCATGTTGTCTGCTGGTGTTGGTCCACTGTGCTTTATTAAGTCCAGAGTCAACACAGCCGTCTACAAAGACATTTTAGAGCATTTCATGCTTCCTTCAGCAGACCAGCTTTATGTAGATGCTTCATTTTCCAGCAGGACTTGGCACCTGCCCACACTGCCAAAAGTAAAACAACCTGGTTCAGTGACCATGGGATTACTGTAATCAGGGCCAGCCGTGATGTCACCGGCAAAGTTATGCCCATCAGTTATTTATCAAAAGAAATGAAAAGCAAATGTGCAATGCAAAATCTGCAGGGTAGAACTTGCCTTCCATGGGAGCGCTACAGTGACGCATGAGCATTTGAAAAGAAAGCACGTTGTTGTAGCTGAATCTGATTCCATTTCTGACGAAGAGGGACAGTCGTCTCGTTAGGCTAACTGGCTAATTGTCAACAGTGAGCTACTTACTTATATTGATAAACGTGTAAACGTTAACATTAACGATGACGATTTCATTAGCCTTAGCACACATTTGTTTGCTGTAACGTTATAACAGTGATGTCATGTAATTTACGTATGAGTAATCTACTAATAGCAAAAATAATAAGTGACTAGTCGATTATCAAAATAATCGTTAGTGGCAGCCCTACACCAAATGTGGTGATTTTATGTAATTTCTTTCCAGTTATCTCACTAAAATTATTTGACAAGCCGAATATAGAAAAAGTGACCCATTGATTCATTTTCTGAGCCGCTTAGACAGATGGAAACCATTTTCTTACATGTTAAATTGGTTGGCATGGAAATATGAAGAAAAAATTAATTGCCTAAATCCCCAAATATCAAAAGGTACAACTACACTGCCCAACAGAAATAACTGCCAGGTTTGATAAATAAATCTCCAAAGGTTTCCGAGTTTTGGGCTGGTAATGAAATGATTACAGAAGGACGAACCGATGGACAGACATACTGATGACGATATCCTCCCACATTATATGATAGTACCATGAGATAAACCCCTGGCTTTGGTAATCACGACGGTAGGTTCAAGTGTGCATGGAATCGTTGTTCTTTTTCTTCAGTGTTTCACTTAACCTTTCACCTTTATTCGTTTACTAAAAACAATCCCTGAAACATTTGCAAATGTTGGAACATGTCTAAAGTGAAACTGAAGGTAAAAACTGGTGTTATGTTTAATAGCCAGAATTTTGAAATCCTTTTTTTTTTTAATGAGTGAACAAACCAAAGCAGACTACAAAGTAACTTAAATCCAACCACAACTTGTTTATTTTAAAGCATGAATAAACTATAAAATAAATGAATAATAACAATGATTGATTGAATAAGAACAAGGAAAAAGAAGAGAAGCCAAACAATCACAAATAATTGTGGTTAGTTTTTTTGTCTGCATACGAATAGAATTATGAATGTCATTTCCACCACTAAAGCAAACAACTTTTAGATGTTTAACATAAATGTGCAGGAGCAATAAAGTCAAAAAACAAAATTAATCATTCGGCTTTTGCCAGCAATGTTTCCAACATCTTGGGCAAGAAACAATCAAGAAAATGAAAGAAGTCTTGAAAATGTCCTGCAGGATCATTAGTTGCTTTAAATTTGAACACAGCCTTGGTACACTCATCACTGCCCACCACGCCTCCATCCACCCTGAACTCAAGTATCTCCTTGGAATTTGAGTCATTGTCTATGATATACTGTGTCACCCTTCTCTCAATGCTGCCGCAGCCTCCTTCAGGCTTGGAGGTCTCGTCGCTTGTTTTTAGCAAATCTCTCCGGATCTTTCTTCGGCCAGCCCATACAGGGTGTCTCTGAGTCCATTTCCATTCAGCCACCTCTGGAAAATCTGCACACGGGTCCAGTTTCATCCTCTTTTCCTGGAGTGAGGATGAAGAGGAGGGACCTTCTTCCATGGACAGGGGTCTCTTCATTCCAGAGTGAGCTGTAGGCTGATGGCTTGGACTTTCAAGACTCTGGTTATTGTTCACTTCCTCTTTGCTGGTATCTTCTTTGACCTTAGTTTGCTCTGGATTGACCTCAACTTGGTCTGAAGGTGTACACTTGAGAATGTCATTGAACACCACCTCCATTGTGGAGCAGACCTTCTTGAACCAAAGGAGTTGGAAAGTTTCTCCTGCTGAACAGAGTTCTGTACGGAAAGACTGTGTCAAAACAGATGCCCTGAATGGGACGCTAATCTCTGAGACTTTTTCTACAGCTTCCTTTTTGTTGGACAGACCCTCAACACGAGGAGCGAAAAGCTTAACCAGGCCCCAGGATTTGCCCTTCGATGACTTTCGTTGGTACTGCAGACTCCGACAGTACTTCTCTGCTTCACAGAATTCCCTACAAAGATTCTTATATGTTCGCTCAGTAAGGTTGCCAGCTACATTATGGTGGAGTTCAAATGGGTCCAGGATGTTTACTGGTCCCAGTTTAGGGCGTACAGTTGCTTTCACTCTGGTGGCATCTGAGCCCCCTGGACTGTCAGGCATCTCCTCATCTCTGCTCATAAACTCTGTTATTGGAAAAGGGCACCCAGCTCTCAGAGACACCACCGATCCAGGAAAATCAAACTTTGAGTAGTAGGTAAAGAAACCAAAAAGTAAGGTGCCTAGCAGGAAAAAGGGGAAAGAAAACAATGAGAACCTGGGAAAAACAACACAACATAAACACAAATAAATTACAACTGGATGACCAGAGTACAGAGGTGTGTGGGTTGATTCTTTTAAATCCCAATCCCACCCACTTTGCAAGGAATGCTTACTGCTCCTGGAGAAAGTCTGATCTACACGACATGGGCAAAGAGATGTGCATGTTGACCATCTAACCCATAAGTACTTCTTCCCCAATCTGTTCTCACAGAAATTAATTCTGAAAGCAAAGATTTGTATAGAATGTCTCCACAGGCAACAACAAAATAAATCTCTCCACTGGAGCCAGGAGGCCCAAGCACTGACGCGCGTGACGATGCCCTGTGCACAAAGCGAGGTTCTTGAAGACATGGTGGGTTAAGAGGGGAAAAAAAGCGAAATAATTCTAACATCCTGATCCTTTCTCTGACCAATCCTGCCAGCTCCCACAGACGTCCTGCCCACTCTCAAAGGAATCATAACCTATCCTGCCCACTCTGGTAGAGTCTTACCAAACCTGCCCACTCTCAAAAGATTTCTTATCCATCCACCCACTCCTGTAAGCATTCTGACCCATTCCACTCACCCTGGCAGACATTCCATCCATTCCTGCAGACATTCTGACCCATCCTACACACTGTCAGACATTCTGACCCATCCTGCCCATTCCTGCAGACATCCTGACCCATCCTACACACTGTCAGACATTCTGACCCATCCTACACACTGTCAGACATTCTGACCCATCCTGCCCATTCCTGCAGACATTCTGACCCATCCTGCCCATTCCTGCAGACATCCTGACTCATCTTGCCCCATTAGGTCCACTCCCATAGACATTCTGACCCATCCTACCCACTCCTGTTGACATTCTGAACCATCCTGCCCACTCTCAGACATTCTGACCCATCCTGCAGACATTCTAACCAATTCTGCCCACTCCTGTAAATATTCTGACCCATCCTGCCCCGCCTAAAAGGAAATTAAACCTATTCTACCCACTCATGCAGACATTTTGACCAGTTCAGCCCAAACGCGAAGGAATTCGATAGTATCCTGCTCAATCCTGCAAACATTCTGCCCCATCCCACTACTCTTGCAGACATTCTGACCAATCCCACTCACCCCTGAGACATCCCATCCATTCCTGTAGCCATTCCTACCCATCCCGCCCACTCCTGTATCTATTGTGACCCATCCTGCCCGTTTTTGCAGACATTCTGACCCATTACTGCACATTCCTACCCATCCTGCCCATTCCTGCAGACATTCTGACCCATCTTGCCCCATTAGGTCCACGCCCATAGATATTCTGATCCTTTCCATTCCTGCAGACAATGTGACCCATCCTGCCCATTCCTGCACATTCCTACCCATCCAGCACACTCTGACATTCTGCCTACCCTTGCAGACATTCCTACCCATCTTGCCCCATTAGAAACACTCCCATAGACATTCTGACCTATCCTGCCTATTCCTGCAGACTTTCTGACCAATTCTGCCCACTCCTGTAAAAATTCTCACCCATCCTGCCCCTCTTAAAACGAATTTAAAACTATCCTACCCACTCATGCAGACATTCTGACCAGTTCTGCCCACTCTCAAAGGAATTCGAATGTATCCTGCCCAATCCTGCAAACATTCTGCCCCATCCCACTACTCTTGCAGACATTCTGATCCATCCTGCGCACTCCTGCACTTATTGTGACCCCTCCCACCCACTTCCGCATATTTTGACCCATCCCGGCCACTCCCAAAGTAATTGTGACCCATCCTTGCGACTCTCAAAAAATTTCTGACCAATCCTGCCCACTCCCTCAAACATTTGACCCATCCTGCAAACTCCTGAAGGAATTCTGAGCAATTGCTTTTGCTCTTAAATTGCTTTTAGAGCAATTTTTGTGGTTTATCATCTTCAGTCAACATGTCATCAAAGTCATCTTTAAAACCTTCATCCTTATCACCACACCCCTCAATCTCATCCCTCCAGTCAAAGTCACCATTTCTTTCTTCCTCTCCCTCTGCATTATCCTTTAATATAATTCCACACTGTTGAAATGAACAGATGACCTCATACAAGAGAATGCCTATGTAGACAAAAAAAACACATATTAATAGTACAAGACTGAGTGAAAAGTTGGAAATCCAAACAACACCTTAATTTTGTATTATGAACCCCAACCTGCTCGGAAACAAGCGGACATGAATCTTTACATGAATCTTACATGAATCTTTACATGGACCCTCAAGAGAGAAAACATATGCGCAGTACAGCTGCGCGGCAGCAATAATGGCGGCGCCCAATTTATACTTACACAGTTCGTCTGTGTTTTTACTCAGAGACACGCTGACCGGCTGACTAGGAAAGGTGCAGTCCCATCCGTCAATGACACACTCCTCCTCCTCACCTACACAAACCAAGACAGAAAAAAGGAGCGTCTTCTTTTTTTCCCGGAAATCTTTTCCTTTTGATGATAATTGTTGCTCATTAAATGACATGTTAGACTCACATCTGCCCGTAATAATTAATGGTTACCCTTAAATTAACTCTAATACCCCAACAAAGTACCAAGGAACCAAGTTGAGACCATATACATACACACACACATATATATATATATCCTTCACAATTTGAGCATACAGTACACTTCCAGGGTTCTGGGTCTATTGGGTACACTGCTATAGGGAGTATAGATCAAGACGAAAGTTCTGAATACTAAACAGCAAAATAAAGACAATCAGATACAAAATAAATGCTGAGGTGTTTGATTCTTTTAGGCCTAGTGTCGACTCCAGTAACCAGCTATGAGCTTACAGCTATGAGTTTCCTGGTTTTCTAGAATGCATGAAAATCGTGATTTATTTAAAACCTCTGAACTCATTACTCTCGCCAGAGAACCTCATTTCTTCCACTCTACTCAAAGACCAGTTGTATCTCACCTCCGAGGTTGCTGGATTCGTTTCTTGTCTCTGAGAGAGGGCTACTTGCTTTTAAAAATGGGACAGAATATACAATCTGAGGGATTTTTAAACTTATTTTAAATATTTTTAAATACTATATAAGAGAAACTCTGTGATTTAAGAGTGAAGAGATGAAGCAGACGCTGAAGTAAACCGAACACTAGTCGAGTAAACAGCAGTACATCACTGCATGACTAATCCTAGTAATAGTTACTGCACTAATCCCTGGTTTTAATTCAACAAAATGGCTTTCACAATCGTTATTCAGCATCCTGTAATACAGCATATGGATTTCACATTCAACAGCGTGACAAGAACCAACCACGGAAACAACATGAATCCATAACACAAACTAAGCACCTCCAAGGTTGCAAGGTGCGATGCGCAATCTAGATTATTCTTCACACGCTCACACTGACACTATAGGTCAATGTAATGTAAACAAAATAACCAGTTGGCAGGCGCCTCGACACATAATAAAAATCCGATCCACCACAAAACTGGGAGGTCTGTCGACTTAGTTTAAAAAAAAATAATAATAAAAGTTTATCAAAAATGCAAAAAAAAGGGGTCAGCACCATTTTGCCGGGTCAGTCAGGTCAGGGGAACACAGTATTTTATTTTAACGCCTTATAATTCTTTTTAAGTAATCCCAATAACTCCAGGTGTACGCACATGCCATGTCCCGGAGCTGCTCCACAGAAGGCAGTACAGGTGGACTCGTGGTCTGCAGGTAGAATAAGACCAGCAGTGTCAGCGCGTAGTTATTCAACAACGGCCCACCGCCAGATGGATTTCCTGCATGAGAAAGGAGATAATCAATAACTCACATCTGATTTAAAAAAAAAAAAAACACTTACACATGTCATGAACATGGTTATCCCTTCATTCATTTTCTGAGCCACTTAACCCTAATTAGGGTCGCGGGGAGGCTGGCGTCCATCTCGGCCAATATTATTTGGCTCCCCCTTTATACAAGTCATAAATCAGGGTGAAGCGATGGTTCGTGAGGTTGTGAGTGAGTCTGGTCACAACCTCAAGAACCATAAATCATAGCAGAGGAAAACACCTGTCCAGCTCCTGATGCACAGAACATCCAGAGTGACTGCAGATGAATATATGAAGTGTAATTTCAGAGCGCCCCCTGGTGGAGGGCCATCAATCCACTTTTGCGGTTATAGTTCATTACAGCACAATGAAGCGGAGCATAAGCAGAGGAGAAAGTGTGTGTTTGTGTGTGTGTGTGTGTGTGTATGTGTGTGTGTGTGTGCGCGTGTGCTTGTGTGTGAGCTGATCCAGTACCTGCAATTTCTTTCTGTTTTGCCCAGAACCGTACAGAATAAACGAGAGGACGCACTCTGGAGTCCAGGCCTGAGCACAGCTGCAGGAATCGCGTGTTTCTGACCGCCAACCTGTCATCAGAATCCCACCATAAGAAATAATCCATCTGATCAAATTCACTTTTCTATATTATAATATTATAATTATATTATAATATAATAATAATAATAATAATATTATTGATCTTTTTATTGTCATACCTGTTGTTGATGGTGATGTCTGCCTGCAGGTTCAGCTGTCGATGGCTGAACTTGACCACTGGCAGGCGAGCAGTGATCACCGCTTGGACCTTGTGCACTCCAGGCGTACACTTCCTTAAAATGGCCACCACCAGCTCCAGCAGCTCCGCTGGGGACGCGGTGGCCAGATCGATGTCAGACAGGATGGAGTCTTCTGATTGGCCGTCTTGCGACAGGTCCTCGCCCGTCTTCTGCTCAGGGAGAAGAAATTGAGGGTGATTCTCATTGGACCTTAATTTTATTAAATTAAATCCTTTCTCTCACTTTATTCAAATGCACTTCACTTGGATAATGTCAATTCATTTTACATCATTTCATTCATTAGGTATTTAATGAGGATTTTATAACCTTTTACACCATTTTCACTTCTAAACTGTTTTTATTTCAATCCTATTTAAACTCATGCTCTCACCACAAAGTTTTCTTTGAATCAATCTTCAACCCTTTTTTTTTATTATTTAAACTCAAAGCCATTATAATCCTCTCAACACTTTTCCCACTCAGTTTAACCCTATTTAAAAAATTCTACATTTTATCTAATTAAAAACTCGAACTCCATGGATTTTTTTTCTTTTTAAATTTTACATTTTGTATCTTTTGTCCTCTATTTAGAAACCTAGTTATTCACAATTTGAAACTCCTTTTAGGCAAATTTCTATGTAAACATATTTCCCCAACACTTAAACCAATAGCACTTAGGTGTAAAATAAAAAATAGACCTCAGGGGTCCAGACACTCTCATCGAAAGGACCATTTCATAACACGCCGATACAGAACACACATAGCAAGCCTGGCTTCAGTGTGTGGCAAGTAAATGTCCGGAAGCTAAAGTGTGACGGGTGGAACCCATTCCTATTGCTCCCGAGCCAGTTTGTGGGTGGGAGCTCAAAAAGACATTTGAGAGACCTGACAAATGGAATTTCACACAGGATCACAGACCTGCTCGGAGCTCCGTGTGCGATTCTGGAAGGCTTTGGTGTTTTCCAGGTCCAAGACGAGGTCGAGGTCACACGAATGAACGCCAAACGTGTTCACCGAGGACCCGAAAGGAACGATCTGACAATCTAAATAAAAATAAATAAATAAAATAAAACCCACAGTGAGCTGAGACATGACTTTCAATCACACTTCACATGTAACACAGTAAACTGCTCTGTAAATATCCTCGGTTTGAAACCGTGAACCGAGTAAAAAACAAAAAACAGTTTACAGTTGGAGCTTCTCAAGGCCGATTACGATTACACTCGCTGAGAGTTCTGAAGAGAGTTTATTCTAAACGAGGCTGTTTAAAATGTATGGTTCGAAAAAGAAAATAAAATAAAAACTTTGCTAAATTACAAGATGAATTTTCTTAATAAAAGTAAATAAATAAATAAAATCCTGATTCCAGACTCATCTTTCACCCAGTTACATCTCATTTCCTCCATCCCCGAATAAATGTGACCCATCACCGTGAAGTGGGTATTAAGTCAGAAATTATTAAATACTTTGCTGACCTTTAAACATGATTTTCTCCAAAGTATGACTCTCTAAAAATACTGAGAAGTCCTGGCAGGTTTCGGTTTGTTCTTCCAAATCTAGCAACATATGTTAGAAAATGTGGTATCGTTTTAAATCTTAGAATATCAGCAACAAAACGGTACCAACCCCTCAACATCAATCATTTCAGTCTAAATACCCACTTTGCTGTGATGGTCACATATCATTAGCATCTGCATTTCCACACCGTTTGGATCAGAGGTGGTCCAAGTTTTCCACCTTAAACTGACATCCAGAACGTTCTAGAAGCTTAAACATGGACACATGGATCGTTCAAACTGTCACACTTGGCTTTTTATTTCTTGAGACAGCTATGGATTATTAAACAAATCAGATGCTGATCGCAGCTGTTTCCTTGTAATTACACTCAGCTCTTTATTAAAAGGAATAAGAACTTTATGACCTTGCTGTGAGGTGGAGCTTCGACCTTGACCTTCAAAAACAAATTTTCCAGAATCGGACGGGGTAACACATTGGTTGTGTCTGGCTGAAATCTGTCCTGTCGTTTTATTAGGAAATTGTTCACAATCAATCACTGATAATCACAATATCATCAGTTGTGTTGTACAGCCCCTCTTGGTGGAGGTAAGAATCAGCCAAATCCTGCGTTATACCTGATTCTGTTTTTCTCCCCTTTTCAGGTTTTCCTTATTTTTGCTGAACTAAAAAAAAAACATTTTATATATATATATATATATATACATACACATACATATACCGTGTTTCCCCGATAATAAGACCTATCCCGATAATAAGACCTACCCTTACTTCAGCAGAACGGTCCAAAATAA
>JAOUQZ010000051.1:1039800-1053215 GCA_028564935.1 Neosilurus hyrtlii | reverse complement strand
TGATAACCCAGTTAGCTGCACTGGGGGGACAGCAGTGAGAACCCGTTGATAGTGGGGCTTAAACCCCTGACCTTGGGTTCCGTAATCCAGCACCTTACCACCAGGCCACCACAGCCCCTACCCTGCAAGTGTCATATGAAATCGTACAGCAATGAAATGACAATCAAAGTGCAGTAAAATATGCTAAGACTAAGTTTATTTTTTAACTTAATCTCTACTAATTATCACAGGTCTCAGGTTCTTTTACAAATCTCTGGAAATCTTCTTTTATTACTCCTTCACCTCTACACTCTGACTCCTTTCTCAGGTTCTTTGTTGAAAAAGTCACTGCCCTCGCACCTGCCTTATCTCTGGTTGTGTTCCAGCTGCCTTTTTGCTGCTGTGCATCCCATGCTAAAAAAAGGAAAACCTTGACCCCTCTGTTCTTTCAAATTTCCAGTCCATTTCCAAAAGGGTTTTTAATTCAGCTGCAATCATTTTTATGAAAAGTTTCAGTCTGGGTTTAAACCTCATCACAGTACAGAATCTGCGTTTTTAAGAGTTTTTAATAATCTGATCTTTAAACTTTGCCGTCCTGGTACTTTTAGATTGAACAGCTGCATTTACCACAGCAGATCATTCTGTCTTTCTGGCACACATGGAAAAAGGGGTTAAAAGTACTGCGCTCAGGTGGTTCCAATCCAATCAGATAGCAGTTTCTCTGTCCACCTGGGTGAGTACTCCTCTGAGACAGCCCCATATGCCTGTGGTGTCCCCCAAGGTTCAGTTTTGGGCTTGGTCATGGAAGAACTTATAGATAAACTTTCTCCATTCACTCATTTGCTGTACCACCTAATCTCATTGGGGTGGGGGGAGGTTGGAGCCCATCTGAGCTGACTTTGGGCGAAGGCAGGAGTCTTTTGACCCTTAACAGCTTGCCAATTTAAACTTTCTCAAGTTGAAAACAAGACTGAGGCTATAGTCTTTGGTCATCTCAATACAGGTATTCTTGGCTCTCTAGCTTCCAGTATTTACTCTGTGACCGTGATTTTAAATTTGATAAGTAAATTTCATCTGTTATTAAGTCCAGCTTCTTTTAACTGAGACTTTAAGCAAAGGCTAAGGGATATCTCCCTCATGATGAGTTAGAGATGATAATTCATGCCTTTATAACATCTCGACTACTGTAATTCTTCATATGTGGGTTTAGACCAGTCAGCCATCAAGCATCCGCAGGTGGTCTGAAATGCGACTGTATGCCTCTTATCGGGGAGGTAGAACAAGACCGTATCACACCTGTACTGCGCTCTCTCCACTGGTTGATTATGGAATTGATTTAAAAATCTTGCTGCTGATGATTCTCTTTATGGACGTGCACTACCTTACCTCGCTGAGCTCCTTCGTGCTTACACTGCACCTAGTACCGAGTACTAAGGTCAGCCAATCCACTGCTTCTTCCTGTAGCGAAAACCAGGCTCAAAAACAGGGGCGATCGGGCGTTTGCAGTAGCTGCCCCAGATTATGGAACAATTTGGCACTCCACATTATCCGAATCCCACTACTGAATTTTTTAATCATTGTTAAAAAGTCTTCTTTTCTTTCCAAATCTTTTCTCTTTCGCTCCTCTTTGAATCACATATGCTATTTTTCCAGAGATATCCACTCATCCATTCATTCATTTTCTTAGCCACTTACCCTAACTAGGGTCACGGGGAGGCTGCCGCCCATCTTGACTGCCTCTGGGTGAAGGCGGGGGTACACCCTGGACAGCTCGCCAGACCATTGCAGGCCCTTCCCGAGATGTTATGTCATTTAGGTGTTTTTATTTATGGTTAGTAAATGTCATTGTATCCATATTTATTTTATAATGTATAACAAATTTGTATTGCAATTGTTTACACCATATTGTTATATTTTATAATGTAAGATTATTACTATTTTTGACTATTTTTTCAGAAAGCACTTTGGTCAACCTCAGTCAGTTGTTTTAAATGTGCTATATAAATAAGGTTGATGACCGGAAGTTATTCCACTCAGTCTTGTTATAAATGGCTGTACTTGCTTGTTGCTAAGCGCTTCAGTGGCTAGCAGGTAACATACGATTTGATTTTGTGCAACAACTGTTAAATATCAAAAATCTCTACGTGTACTGTATGATTCGCCAGCAAAAACAAGCTCACAGCTTCAGGCAAAATTGAGAGACACTGAGAAACCCCATGCCCTGCCCTCAGTACGGGTACATATGCACACCACTACTCTGGATGCCTTGGCAGACAAAAGCCAGTTAAGTCAATATCCAACTGACGTTAGGTACTGGAAGTGATGCTAGTCTAGCCTGGCATTAGCAAACAAAACTGTATAGCAGTTAATTATGGCCAGATGACATTAGCAAAATATCAGCTTGGCAAAGCTCTAGGAAGGTAAAGGAGACACACCATTTTTAGGAGTCATTATTTAATGCATACAAAACATTTTACTGCTATATCGTACTACAGGGTCCGGGCACAAGTCCTCAAGGCCTTGTAATCTCCATGGCATTGTTGCTCCAGTTTATCCAGTCAAGGCTCAGCTCCATTATGAAGTGTTGTGTTGCTCTAACAGTCCACACTGAGGTGATGTGATGCATCCTGATGTGACCAACGGGGCCATGATTTATAAGAGACATCTATTAGCCAGGTGGCAGTGGTGTAGTGGTCAGCACATTCGCCTCACAGCAAGATGGTTCGATTCCCCGGCTCTGTGTGGGGTTCGCATGTTCTCCATGTGCTTGCGTGGGTTTCCTGTGGGTACCGCAGTCCAAAAACATGCACGGTAGGCTAACTGGCTGTTCCAAATCAGAGTGTGAATGCTTGTGTGTGTTGACCCTGCGATGGAATGGCAAGCTGTTTAGGGTGTACCCCTCGCCCCGTCCATAGTCAGCTGAGGTGGGCGTCAGCCTCCCCGCAACCCTAATTAGGAATAAGCGACTTAGAAAATGAACAGATGAATCTATTAGACAGCCGATTCATCAGATGTCAATCAGATTTCCAATTCTGACTGTAAACTGTTGATTGATTTCACATTTAAAGACACCCTGATGAGCTCCAGCTCTTGTTACAAACTGCCATCGGGAACACTGCCATGAACTCCAGCTCAGATCGAAAACTCGGGCGTTGGAGGTTTTTAAAATTCAAGTATTGACTACGATAGAAAAGCCGGTTAGTGTTGGCGCTTGAGTACGGTACAAAATGATGTGATTGGAGGCATAACTATGTCAACACTTCACATCATGTGCTGCTAGTTTGGGAACACCTGGATTACATCAACACTAAATTACACTAGAGCAGCAAAGTGGCGTAGTGGTTTGCACGTCCCCCTCACAGCAATAAGGCTCTGGGTTCAAGTCCCGGGAGTCTCTGTGTTGAGCTGTTTTCATTCCTCCCACAGTCGAGGCACCTTAGGTTATCTGGCTGTTCCAAATTGCCCTTTGGTGTGAGTGTGAATGGTTGTGTGTCTGACAAGCTGTGTTCAGGGTGTACCCCGTCTTCGCCCGCTATTGGCTGAGATGGGCTCCAGCCTCCCCACGACCCTAAAAGGACTAAGCGCTTCGGCAAATGAGTGAGTGAGTGAACCACACTACACCAATAGGAGGTGCTGAAGAGTCATAAGAGAGACACTCCCATAATAATAAAATATAAAAAAGCAAATAGATAATGTTCTCTCGAAGCAGATGAAATTTAAAGAGGTGCATGATATGATCAGTACTGTGTTGTGAGAGACAAATGAAACGAAGGCAGATTTATTCAACCAGTTTTATCTTGTTTCATCTGTGCACAATTTACGTGAGTGGAAATTTTTTTTTCAACATTTTCGTTTCCATGAAAAACTGCATCATCATCATCATCATCATCATCATCACAATCACTCTGAAATAAACCAACTCTCTGTATTTATCCTGTTCTCTATAATGGCCATAAAAAGAGAGGGAAAAAATCAGTGAAGAAATACAGCTACACTCCAGGGTTTTTTTTTTCTTCCACAATCATTGCTGCGTTCTCTTTGATATATATTTATATAATTTTTGTAAAAAACAAAAACAAAAAAAAAAACTAAACCCAAAACCAGTCTCTTGGAAGTTAGGCCAAGTCCATCGTTCGTTCATCGTGGTCAAGTCCAGGCCTGAGATGTTGGAGGAAGAAGAAGAAGGAAAAAAGTCCACACTCTTGAGTTCTGAGCTTTTCGCTCTTGCTCACTTTTTACGTGTTGGTGAAACGTTCCCTCCTCCGTCTGTCTGATGAGTCTTTACAGCAGCGGAGAGCGAGACAGGAAGCGGTGGATGACCGAATCCCTGCAGCAGTAAGTGGGCGGAGCTAAGCGGAAGAAGAAGATATTGGTGTCCGTGTGAGTGTGGGGCATGTGTCAGGGCGACTGCGCGGATGGACTGCTGTGGGAGGAGCTGGGAGAGGGCGAGGGACTGCAGCTGCCCGAGGGGGCGGGGTTTGTTCGGGAGCTGGCTCCACCCCCTGTGCTCTCGATCCCCTCGGAGTTCTCCAGCATCTCCTGGATGAGAGGAGGCATTGAGCCAGGGATCTCCATCTTCAGCGTGATAACTCTCTCGGCCCCTGAAAGACAGAGAGAGAGAGAGAAAGATGGAGAGAGAGAGAGAGAGAGAGAAAGAGAGAGAGAGATGGGAACAGTTAGTGAAATATTAAACTAGAACTGACTGATTTATTTATTTTATTATTATAAATATGAGTTAAAAATCCTCTAAAAATTCACAGCAGGTTTTCTCATGTTTGCTAGCCAGCTGTTTAGCACAGAACGACTGATTTAAAAGAAAAAAAAAAGGCAAAAAATTTCGTTCACACAGCTGTTTTCTGTTAGCTCATGTAAGCTAGCCATTTACCACTGAATGAATATGGTATTGTTCGAATGAGGTTAAATTCTTAAAAAAATCAATTTGATTCCTAAATAAAAGCAGGCCGCGATTAATCCTCCTTTTTATCAAAGAAACAAATCTGGAGACAGAAAAAAACCCTCTGTGTGTGTAAATAAGGAAGAGAGAGAGAGAGAGATAGCGGGTGTGAGAGAGAGACCCCCACCCTTGGCGCTGATGCTCCGCAAGTCTGTAATCTTCATCAGCATCTTGGGGAACATGTGAGGTTTATGTGGCCTCCTTTTCCTCACGTAGAGCTTCAGTGCCTCTAACAGTGGTTCCTGCAGCACATCCACCTTATCCGCCTCCTCCAGGTCCTGACGATCTGCGCGCACACACACACAATTTTGTTTAACAATGTTCTTAAAAGAGCAGTTCAGTGCTGCCACTAGGTGGTGCTGAAAGTCCATGAATCGTTTCTCAGTTTCAGTCTCTTTCTATCTCTCTCTCTCTCTCTCTGTGTGTGTGTGTGTGTGTGTGTGTGTGCGCGCGCACGCGCGTGTGTAAGTGAATTTAGTTCTGTAAAGTTTTATTTAGTTTTAACTAGAAGCTCAGCATGTTTTTGTTCCCTTTGGCTTCTGATCTACCTGTAAGTGGGACATCATGACAGACAGCCTGCCCACAACATAACTAACTCTATAATACTTTACAAAAAACTGAAAATAAAGTTATAAAAATCCAAAAAGAATATACAAAATAATAACAGTAAAAAAAAAAAATCAATGAATATAATATAAGAAAATAATACAGCATCATTCTAACAATACACAGAAATCTAGAAAGTGAGGCTGAAGCGTAAGTGTGTGTTCTCTTACCCCCACACAGGAGACAGATGGCGCTGAGCAGACCCGTCTCGGCGTCATCCATCTCGAGTGGCAGCAGCTGGTTGGCGAAGGCAAACACCAGGTCCGTGAGCGGCCCGAAGCCGGCGTTGTGCATCTGCGTGCGGTTCAACGTCAGACCATCTGAGAACGTCATGGTGTCCTGCTCAGGTGTGTATCGTGTGCAGATGCGCAGGATCTACGACAAAAGGAGCAGCTTTAGCACCAAAAAAGGACCAACGCTGCTAAGTGAAGATGATGCCACACAATTCTAACAATAAACACGGATCAATAAATGTTACTACTAATTACTACACTTATATTTATATATGTATTTTAATTACACCTGTGATGAATGAATGGATCTCACCAGGATGTCGAGGCAGGCGGCTTTAAGAAGTGTGATCTGGTCGGCGATGGAAAGCGTGGTGAAGCCGGGAAGCTGCTTGGCAAACTCCACTGTCTTGATGATGCATTTGGTGGAGAGCTCGCTGAATTTATCCCACAGATCCACGTCCAGTGAAACACGTCGCTCTGAACTGTTACTCTGTACACACAGAGAAACACAGACAGATCAGCATCGTGACGACGGAAAACTTCAAGCCACAGCTTTACCTATGACTCTTACTACCTCACTGACGCTGGAGACTCCTTGTTATCATTTAAAAGAATACCTGCTTAATATTATGTAACTTGTAAATGTGATTTACAGCTGCACGAATGTCAGAGCTGCTGTTATAGAAAATAAAGGAATGAATTAAATCATTAAAACACACCCACCCACACTCGTACATGCACCCACACCCACACCCACGCACCGTGGTGTATTTTCCGAGCTGACAGAGTGAGGGGAAAGTGTCCTGGTGCGCTTTCCTCACACGCTCGATCATCAGCTCGGTGTCAGCGCTCATCACGCCGCTCTCTACACTCTCCACCTTCTTCTCCTCCTTCTTCTTCTTGTTCCTGTCATTCCGCACCGCTACAGGGAGGGGGAAAAAAACAAAACAAAACAGAAAGACGTTATCCTTAAATCCTCTCACAGGTCTTGTCGCATTAGTTCATCTTGAATTATTGAAGTAGTGAACATGAGGAAAGAACCCTCTCAGAATTCATGTCAGGTTGGCTCATGTTCGCTAGCTAGCTGTGTAGTACTGCATTGATATAAACATTTTTTATAAAGATTCTCTTAAAAATCCTGTCATTGTTTAACACTAAACTTTTTGAAATATAAGGTAAAAATCCGCCCTGCGATGGCCTGCCGAGCTGTCCAGGGTGTACTCCGCCCTCGCCCCGAGTCGGCTGAGATGGGCGCCAGCCTCCCCGCGACCCTAATTAGGATTAAGCGGCTCAGAAAATCAATGAATGAATGAATGTTAGCTCATGTTAGCTAGTTGTTTAGCACTGAATTAATATGGTATTGTTTGAATGAGGTTAAATTCTCTGAAAATACACACTTAAGCTGGCCATCACCTCTATTTCACACTAACTATTTCACGCGGAATGATTTTAGATATAAAGTAAAAATCCTCTGACTTGGCTCACCTCAGCTAGCTAGCATAAGAAATGATTTCTAAAAATGTGTCAAAAAGACCACACACCTCGTGACATGATCTAGCTAGTCGTCAATTATTAAAAATGTATAAAAACCGAGTACAAAGTAAAAAAATCCTCTTAGCAATCCCTCCAGTGCAGTTCACACAAGCTATCAGCCTATCATTAAACAATCATTAAATAATCACGAAACCTTTTTTTATGAAGTTAATGGCTAGATATTTGTCATGTGTGTCAATTCTGTGATTTACAACCATTATATTTCACCATTACCCCCCCCCCTCCCCCCCCACACACACAGTTCAGCAACTGCCATCATGCTGCACGTCATCCCATTATTCTTTTTCCAATCTCCGTGAGCGTTAATGCTCTCTCCCTCTCTTTCTTTCTTTCTCTCTCAATCTTGGTGCCTCTGGAGAGGTGAAATTAATTCCTAAATAAAAGCAGGCCGTGCTTAACGGTGCCACGTTAGCCGCACTGACAGATCGGCACGCTGCACACACACGGTTTAATGAAGCCATTAAAGAACTATTAGCGTACCCGCTTCATCAGTCACACACAAGATCCTGCAGAGGAAATGTGTGTGTGTGTGTGTGTGTGTGTGTGTGTGTGTGTGTGTGTGTGTGTGAGTGAGAGTGAGAGAGAGAGAGATGTTCTCATCTTGGAATTCGGTACGTAAACCTATGCTGCGGACTCAAGAAATGAGGATCAGATTGGTGGGTGTATAGCTGCATAATTATAAGGATCCCGTACACGCCCACTTTCTGGAGTCAAAATCAATAAAGGGATAATGTATGGATTTAGGCACTGTGTAAAGGTTGAGCTCCCGCCTCAGTATTGATAGATGTCCAAGGCTGGTGTATAACTGCAGCTCCTTCAAGGAGGAAATAAACAAGTCTCCCTTGAGTTTCCTGAATTTGCCAATGACGTATAAAACTGTGGCCTGGATCAAGGTGGCAAGTAAGTCCTGACTTCCAGCCGTGGCAAAAAGTGTCGTCAACATAGTGAAGTCATGCTGTGCGTTTGGGCGTATGAATTTTTGAAGTGCCAGTTGTGGAGAATCTGTTACATGTTACCTGTAAGTGGTGTAATATCTACTTCAGTAAGTTTTACTTAGCTTTTAATAACGCAGAAACGCTGTGCTGTGATACTGTATGGTTTGGATCACTTGTCTTGCTAAACATCTGTAATGAGTTCATGTTCCGTGTTGGCGCAAAGATTGCGTACATGCGGGCAGCTAGGGGTGATGAGCATAAATGACAAATTACATCATTGTACAGAGAGCCAATCAGAACACCTCCAGTTCTCAAATGCCCATACTCACAGCTTGCATCTCTAAAACCCGCTAAAATTTGAGTGTTTAGTACTCACCTGTTTTTAATTTCCCCAAAGATATGGGCTGGAAGGAATTTCCAGATATTATGCATTTTAAATCTTAGTTCAAAATTACAGTTTTTTGTTAATCCTAGGTGACCACGACAACCAGGTGGTTTTTGTTTTGTTACATATTTAACTGAAAGGTTTTTCTGTGGAATTTACTTATTCTTATTGGCGATATTTGACTCAGAGCGCTGGCCAATTACGCAGCCTCATTCTAAAACCAAGTCAACTGTACAGACGTTATTTTTTTTTAAGACATACTGGATGAAAATGCTACTCCTTAACTGGAAATTACCAGAAATGGTGTGAAGCTTCTATGCTGTCTTCTGGCTACAATTTCTATAGAAGGAAGACATCCTCCACCACAGCATCTTCTACCAACACGAGGGCCACCTCACTGAGTCAGGCAAAATTCTACTACCACTACAAGTATGGGCAAGTCACTACTTCTACACTTCCATGAGATGATACAGCTACCCCAGATACAGCCCCAGAACTCTGTAGGGCTTTCGAAAGAGGGGCCTTCGTGAACAGAAGGTGTGATGGACAGCATAATGCAGTAAGCCCTGACATGCTTCTTGAGCAAACTTGAAATGCAGGTGACAAGGAGGAGAGTGGTTTAGGAGTAGTCACTTATAATGATGTAGCACGTACTAAGTGGGTGTACACTAAGCCTGTTACAGCACCAGTGAGCAACTGACTGAAAGGCTGGGGAAACAAGAGTCCAGTGAGATACTGAGATGAAGAAGCATGTCATGGCAGCCATAGACATCAATCCCTTCTGAATCCCAACTGAATATCTCATCGACATAAAGAGTGGCCAGAATGCTGACCCCACGGGGCAACATGACCTAACTAAATGTAGAAAACATCAACACGAAAGCACTCACTCTAGCTCTAAAGACGACCACAGCGATAGTCAAACTTAGGATCCTCCACTCACAATTTCTGACCAAACACAGCAGCAAAAAGAGTGACGAGGTCTCTGCTCGACTCAGTATAACACAGTCTATGATATCAGCGATGCATTCAGAGATCCAGATCCTGCTCAATTCTTTGATGCATCTCAGAACTGGTAATTTCCAATGAAGGGGTAGCATTTTCATCCACTACACCCTCAAAATAGCTTCCCTACTGATGGCTCTGGTTTTAGAATGAGCCTGCGTGATTGGCCAACACTCAAGTCAAATATCGCCAGTAAGAGTAAGTATATTCCATAAAAAAAACTTTCAGTTAAATATGTGACAAAAAAACCCCTGAAAATTGTTTTCAATCTATTTATACCAACAGTCTTTGTTGTAGTCGCCTAGGAATAACAAGAGAGAACTTTGAAATAAGATTTAAAATGCACAATATCTGGGTATTCCTTACAGCCTGTATCACTGGGAAATTATGAACACGCAAGCAGCAGTGAGGAATTCAATTTGTGTGAATATTAAATATTTTTCCAATGTTCTGAAATGTGATTTATGGGTATGATCACAAACGTGAGAATTCCAGGCTACAGGCAAAAAAATCTGCTGGGTTTTCCACCCTAGACGTGTTCCACTGGGGTTGGAGTGAAAAATTTTTTGTGAATTTTAGGAACAAGAGAGGAGCAAAATCATAGTGACTGCAGTGAATTTTTTACATCTGGCTTTTCGCCACTACCGGAAGATGTGGCCGTTTTGGCACGGCAGCCCTAACCAATCCTATCGGATGCGTGGTCTATGTATTGTCATTGGTTAACGCTGAGTTTTTTTATTCTCCATCTTTTACTACCTGATCCATGTTCCTGTCTATCACCGGTCTTGTTACTTTAATTATCCGTATAACGGGTTCATGTTCCACGTTACTACAAAGATTGTGTGTATGTGTTTCGAAGTGATGACCAGCACAAAGGACTGATTACATCATCACACAGG
This sequence comes from Neosilurus hyrtlii, assembly GCA_028564935.1. Classification (NCBI taxonomy): domain Eukaryota; kingdom Metazoa; phylum Chordata; class Actinopteri; order Siluriformes; family Plotosidae; genus Neosilurus; species Neosilurus hyrtlii. Next base: position 1,042,665 of record JAOUQZ010000051.1, on the reverse strand, counting down.
GAACAAATCAGAACACCATCAGTTCACAATGCACCTCTTTAGTCTGAGACCCAAAATAAAAACCTTGAAAATGTAAGTGTTTACGTACTGTAGATGTCTTTTTTTTTTTTACATTAACCATTCAAGTGTTAATGTGTGGATTCCAAACAGTTCTTTGAATCATGTAAAGGAACTTGATGTGTTTTTGCAACAACCTTGGAAGGGAGTGGTGGTTTTTTACTTACATCTACGATGTTGCAATCTGCTAAAATGCATTAAATAGTTTGCATTGTCCTGTATGAAAAGGCTGCCATTTGTGGTCTGTTTTACTCGACCGAGTGTGAAACCACGAATACCAATAGTCAGTACCAATAAGGCAAAATAATGATAACAGTATAGAGATATTTAACTAACAGAATTATGAACATCTGAATAAAATAAAACTCAACATATTTACACTTAATATTACATTACATTTACACACATCAGACAAGAGTCTGCTCGATTACATGAACGTATGCTATATATATCCGGGACATTCGATGCACAATACTTCCTACTGTTTATATTCCTAATACTGTTTATTCAACATCACTCACATCCCACTTTTAAACAGTAGTGCGCTTTGATGGGTATGGATCAATGCATGCAAGCTTTTATTAAGCTTGATTTTAATTCCCCTTTAAGTGACCCTTTAGGTTTTTTAACACTAACTGACAACCAAAACAAATATTAGTTTCAGTTCGATTTCGCTTTAGCTGTTTGTGGAGTCCAAATTATAAGAATCCATGAAAAGAATTATGACCTTCTGGGTTTTAAAATTTTTTTTCAAATACATTTTTTTAAAAACAAAAAAGTTTTTTTTAAACTTGTTTTTCTGGAATTATTTCATACCACGAAACCATGTGTCAAGTTCTGGTTCAAATTCTATACCTGTATCTTATGCTACATATTCATGAAGGGAGCTCTTTCTCTCTACAGCAGGAGGTCTTGTTACAAATGTGTGTACGTGTGTGTGTGTCTCGGTCTGTCTCTTGAGGCTGTAATTCGAGGGGAGAAAATTAAAGCGCTGGCAGCTCGTCTGTCACGCGCGAAATTCAACGGAAAGATAAAAATGTCAATGTTCCTGTTCTCCTCCACTTTTCAGCATCCCTCCATCATCCAGCCCGGAGATGAGCTTCAGCTATAATGGGACTGAGGGAGTGTGTGAGAGAGACTGGGAACTGATGTGCTTGTGCGTCACTTAAACTGGTGTGTGTGTAAGAGAGAGAGAAAACTGTCTGCCTGAGGTCATCCTTCAATTAGTGTTTTTTTTTTTTCTACCTAGCATAAACATTTTGCATTTTAATCATCAAAGCACTATAGCTTTTCTTTTTAATTGGTTTTGAAAACAATTCCGTGTCCATTCTTTGAAATAAACACACATACTTTTATATCACAAGACCTCAAAAGGGAAATTCAATAGTGGTTGTTTTACAGTTGTTTAATATCAGAGCCAAAAGACATAAATCATGATAAATTCCATGAAGTACATATCGTAGCATGTAATACGCTCAGGTCAATTACGCCAAGCTCAGGTTTGTAATTTATAAATTGTCTGTAATTTGTGACTATGGAAGTAGCACCTCGCAAGACGAGTTGCATTGGTTCTGGGACCCAGCTCGTAGAGCAAAATGCTCGTATAATGGGGCGAATTTTCCAGTAGGAAATAATGGAAAACCCTTTAATGCGTTCCAGCCCTCCAAAATGCTCCCAAATATTCCTAATATAAAAGATTTTAAAGGTCGTTTCACTCAAACAATAACCTATATTTAACAAAAGTAAACACAAACAAAAGTGCACTAATAAAATGCATAAAAAGTAAAAATAAACCTGCACTTTACCTTGAAGATGCGATGAGTCTGGCATAAGTGACATGAGGAGAAGGAGAGAGAGGAGGAGGGGTGTTAGTTTTTGGAAGGAGAGTCTGGTCTTTTAGGCGGGGGCGCACTTGGGTTGGCATCACAAGCATACGGTAGCATATCACATCTATCATCTCTTTCTTCAATTCCGCAGTTATTTTAATCTTTGTGTTTCTTTTCACTCCTGTCCTCCTTTCCAATATCCCTTTTAGTCGCCATGGCAACACAGTTTTAGATGTACTAATTATCACCAAGAAACACAAAGTTAACAATAAACTCACAAGAGATGCTTCCGCGACGAGGAACAGATGCTACCTGACTTCTGCAGTCACTGAGCTGACGACGCAATGCTGCATGTCCACGTGAACGACGAGTGATTCTCTGTTTCACTTACTCGTGCACGAGGGGTGGGTATCCTCGTGTCATGAGACATTCCTCGTCTTTCTGTGCAGAGAAATACTCGAGTAAGCGTCCCTGGTTAAGCAGTCCCTCGTGTAAAGGGACACTCGTCTTGCGGTACCCACAAAACTTAAGCACCTTTCAACGTGAAAGCTACGGTATTTGTTTTACATCATCAACGTTAGAAAACGAGTGAGGTTTAATGATCTTCATCAAAATATTTTACGTGTTTGTAATTGTAGAGTTTTATGATCAGTCTCGTTTTCACTGAATTTAGACCATGACATTTTTTAAATATCATGTAAATCATATGAATATATTTAAATATTCTGACCCGCCGCTGCCGATCACATTGGTTACAGGATGTTACAAGAGAGTATGATGTTTTCCACACACACAGACGAGTGGAGTGCCACTAGGGGGTGAAACTGTGCAGCTTCGGCTCACTGCTGTAGATTTCAGTAATCTGGCAATGATGGATCACCCTATTCAGTCCTAAAGAGTGCTGGACACACACACACACACACACACACACACACACACACGCACACACACGCACACACACGCACACACACGCACACACACG
>JAOUQZ010000051.1:987790-1002251 GCA_028564935.1 Neosilurus hyrtlii | reverse complement strand
CACACACACACACACACACACACACACACACACACACACACACACACACACACACACACACACACACACACAAGTGCACGCACGTGTGTGTATGTGTGTATTCTTAAGATTACCAGTCTATTGCATCATAGTCCAGAGTTGCACACATGTGCGCCCCACCTGCTCCAATGACCTTTGACCCCACCTTCAAATTACACACTGCAGAAGGTGTGTCTGTAGTTCCAGACACTGAAAATGGAAGACACTCTGAGGTGTGCTTTAGATTGAAACGTGGACGTATAACCAAAGTAACATACAGAAAAGTGGGTGTGTCACTAAAGTACATGCCCAGAAAAGTAGGCGCTGCACTAAAGTAAATGCACATTAGTGTGTGTGTCGCCAACAACATTTTATGAGAAATGTAAACTCATTCATTCTTTCATTTTCTGAACCACTCAATCCTAATTAGGGTTGTGGGGAAGCTGGTGCCTATCTCAGCCGACTCTGAGTGAGGGCAGTGTGCACCCCAGACAGCTCGCCAGGCCATCGCAGGACAGAAACACACTTCTCTTTATGAAAGTCAGCAAGTACTTTTACATGGCTGGCCTTTGATAGCCCAGTTAGCTGCGCTGGGGGGAAAGCAGTGACAACTTAGTGACAGTGGGGCTTGAACCCCCGACCCTCGGATCAGTTTTCAGCACCCGACCACCGGGTCACCACTACTGCAGATATGTAAATGTATCACCAAAGTAAATGTGTACAAAGGTAGGCGTGTCAGTGAAGTACACATACAGAAATACAGGCATGTCACTAAAGTAAATGTACCTAAGGGTGAGCATGTATCTGAGGTTAATGTAGACATGTGGGTGTGTCACTAAAGTGACATATAGACATACAGAAATGTGGATCCGTTCCTGAAACAATGTATAGAAACAGCTTTAATGGGCTTTATTAAAATAAATGCATACAAACAGCAATTAGTGGGTATGTCACTAACTCAGTATTTTGAATGTGTGTGTCACATGTGACGTCCTCGTATGAAAATGTGAACATGTTTGATACAATAAGTGAAATTTATGACACCGATTTGTCACTGATTTTAAATATGGAAATATGGGCATGTTTTACTCCTTATATGGAAATATGGGCGTGTCTGACTCATACGTAAAAATGTGAGTCCATAAACAAAGTATGATGAGACTTAATATGTGCAAAAAAAAAAACAGGGTGTGCCTTGATATCCATACATGGGCACACTGGCAGGTCTTTGATTCCATATATGGAAGTGCTGATGTCCATATATGGTATGTCCATGTAGGTATTTTGAGAGAATTTATTAACCAGCCAGCAAACACGTGTAGGACTGACAGGATTTTGCTCTTTGAAAACCCCCCAAAAACTACTTTTAACAGCTAGGTGCGGCTCAAGGACGTGCAATAGGCGATGCTGAGGGAGGCCAAAGCCACACCCACTCGTCTCCTCAGTATCAATATCACTTTCCTGGGTTAATGCAGTCCGAGAGACATTAGAGACGCAGCCGGGAATGAAAACGTAAAAAGCTTTTCATTAGTCTGACACACAGCCATCGATCTGTCAGAAAAAAATGAACAGAAAAGACAAAGAGCAGAGAAGAGAAGGGAAGAGAAAAAGAAGAAAACAAAGGACAGCTGAGTAGAAAAGCTGAGAAAGAGCGGAGATGAAGAAGAGAAAAAAGGAAAGAATGGGAGAAGGAAGAGAGGGAGAGGAACAAAAAAAGAGAGAAGAAGAGAAAGGAAACAAGTGGGGATGAGACGGAGATAAAGATTTGGTGAGTGAGAGAAAGGGAGAGAGGAAAAAGGAAGACATCTAAGAAGAACAAACTGAAGCATGAGTGACTGAAAAAGAGAGAGAAACAGAGACACAGAAAAAAAGAGTGAGAAAGATAAACAGAAAGACAGAAAAGGGGAGAGAAACAGAGACAGAAAAAGAGAGAAAGAAAGAAACAGAGACAAAAAAGAGAAAAGAGAAACAGAGACAGAAAGAAAAAGAGAGAAACAGATAGAAAAAAGAAGAGAGAAAACACAGATAGAAAAAAGGAGAGAAACAGACAGAAAGAAAAAGAAAAAAGAGAGATATCAGAGACAGAGAGAAAAGAGAGATAACAGAGACAGAAAGAGAGAAAAGAGAGAAAGAGAGACATAAAGAAAAAGAGAGAAACAGACAGAAAGAAACAGAGAGAAACTGAAAGAAAGAAAAAGAGACAAAAGAATGAAAGAGAGCAACATAGAAAGAAAAAGAGAAAAAGATACACATAGAAAGATATAAAGAGAGAACACAGACAGAAAAAAGTTTAAAAACAAAGAAACATAAAGAAAGAGAGAAACAGACAGAAAGAAAAAGAGAGAAAAGAGAGATAACAGAGACAGAAAGAGAAAAAAGAGACATAACAGAGAAAAAAGAGAGAAAAGGGAGAAACAGAGAGACACGTGGAAAGTAGAAGAGAGAACGAAAGAGAGAAAACCCAAGTATGTGTGTGTGTGTGTGTGTGTGTGTGTGTGTGTCTGTGTGTGTGAGAGAGAGAGAGAGACAGAGAGAGAGAGAGAGTCCTCCCCTGAGCAGGACAATTACGAGCCGGCTTTCCATCACACACCACGCGACAAGCGGAGACAAGTTCTGTCCAGACTAATGATGCCGAGGTCACAAGGTTGTGTGTGTGTGTGTGTGTGTGTATCAGGAGGTAAGGAAGCATGAGTCGTCAGAATACCGATACTCAATGTATTGTGTCTCTGTCAAGTGTGCATGTTCCCTACACTGAGTTTATCATTACTGAAGAATCCCCGCTAATAAATTAGCCATGGGAGGTGCACACACACACGCATAATTATACATATCAATAAAACACACACACACTCTCACACACACTCTCACACACACACACACACACACACACACACACACACACACACACACACACACAGAGAGAGAGTAGAGAGATGAGGCACTGAACCCTTAAACGCCTCAAACGGGCATTGCTAACTTCATTAGATAAGACATAGCATGCTACAGAGTTTCAGGAAATGATGAAATGGCTAATTTTAAGACTTAGCATTATTAAAACATAAACTGTCTAAAATATTTTTTAAATGGACTCTCTCGCTCTCTACTGAATAAAAGGGCTCTTCCATAAATGTGTGTGTGTGTGTGTGTGTGTGTGTGTGTGTGTGTGTGTAAAAGTCATTTAGCAGAAGTGAGCGGAGGTCAGACTGATGACCCAGGAGAAGACAAATGCTTATAGCGGGAGGCCTGCCGATGTTCCATTTCAAGTAGTAATGGACAATGACCCCTGGGGTCAAAGGTCAAATGCAGGGAGCCTGCTAGAAACCCGAGTCGATCAAAACTGACGCAATGGAAACAGAAGAATCCATCTCAAGCCACAGCACAGAGCTGCACAACAACCAAGTGCTACAATAAAACTAAACCTCGGAAAACCTTTAAAACAGACAAAGATGGATGACAGGGCTGTTTTGATCTTGTGTGGTTTGGGACATGCTCACAGTGCACAATGACAGAGATTATGCTATCTACTAGAGTATACTATACAAGTGAATAGGGTGGATGGTTTGAGACACATCCACATTGGACCAATGATAGAGATAATGTGGCCTCTATAGTGAATTGGGTGCATGGATTGGGACACATCCACATTGGACCAATGATCGAGATAATGAGGCCTCTATAGTGAATAGGGTGCATGGATTGGGACACATCCACATTGGACCAATGACAGGTTATGTGGCCTCTATAGTGAAAAGGGTGCATAGTTTGGGACACATCCACATAGGACCAATGATAGAGATAATGTGTCCTCTATAGTGAATAGAGTGCATGGTTTAGGCCAATGATGGTGATTTTTTTTTTTGTAATTAACGAGTATGAATAAATTAATTTGGACAGAGGTGAAGTTTAGGTGTCAGTGTGAAAAGAGGCAGGAGATTTTTGGACAGAGAAAGAGAGAAGATCAGGAAAGACGAGAGATTCTTATGTTCACGATGAGAAGCACAGTTACGCAACGCTCACAAAATAGACCACACTGATCAAAGCACGGCAAAGAGCCGAGCCTAAAGCCGCCTCACACCCACACAGTCACGGATTTCTTCCTCTATGAATATATTTACCTCCTGGAGAGAGACGAGGCAGAGAGGATCAAACAGGAGAACTTCGGCTGAACTTCCAGAAGTACTTACTCAACAGCAGACACAAGCAGCCCGAATTAATCCACAAGAAATATCCACTTGTATTATTATTATTATTATTATTACAGTTTTACAGAGATATAACAATAAATACTACTATAGCTACAACATAGAGATTAATACCACCCTCTTATATATTATGACTGCACTGACACTGAAGACTCCTTCCATATCGAATAAACATCTCTTTATGAATAAAATCAAGATCTTCCTAACCAATCAAAATCCAGAATTCAACAGCACTCCTCTCACAGAGTTTTAGTCAATCCTCAGCTAGCAAAACAAGTGAGTGTTGATCATGTTCATTCATTTATTCGCTGACCCGCTTGATCCTACTAGGGTCACAAGGAGTGGAGTCCATCTCAGCCAAATCTGGGTGAGAGAACCTTGCTGTAAAGCAGAGATGCTAACCACAACAAAACCGTGCTCCCCACAGAAGTGTTTTTAACCAGAATTTCATTCATTCGTTCATTTTCTAAAACGCTTAATCCGAATTAGGGTCACTGGGAGGCTGGCGCCCATCCTGAAAAGCTTGCCAGGCCATCAAAGTTCCAACACACACACACAACCATTCACACTCACACTCACACCTAGGGGCAATTTGGAACAGCCAAACAGCCTACTGTGCATGTTTTTGGACTGTGGGAGGAAACTGGAGTACCCAGAGGAAACCCACGCAAAAAACTCACACACACAAGGTTTGGCCTGAACCAGCAAACAACCTGAAACAACAAAGGATCAGCAAAATAGACGAGTAAACACACGCACGCACACACGCACACACGCGCACACACACGCACACACGCGCACACACACACACACGGTTTCTGAGGTCACTCAGCTTTAAATCACCTTCTGTGTACACAAGAATGAAATATTGGTTCCGGCTACTTTCTGCCTTACTTTTCTGTCTCTCTTCTCTTAGCTAAGGGCGCAAACCTCGAGCGTTAGCAGCTAAACCAACAAAATCACGCTCTATGATGACATAAAGAAGAATGAATATACGGCAGAAAGATTGTCAGTCGGGTCTCTGCATCTCCATCCTTCCCTCCTCACTTTTGCTGTGGCGCATGTGTTTTTATTTACCGTCGCACTTAATGCTATATCTGCGCGCTTCAGAGTGCCTTCTTTGTGCGAGACCTCATCAATCAGGCGTCTTGGATTCCAAACAGAAAAGTGGACGAGAGACAAAGGGAGAATAAGACGGGGGGATGAAGGAGGGAGTGACCTGAGCTCAAGGCGCTCGATAAATCAGCGCTCAACAATAACACACGCAGTGTAATGTGGCTAGGCTAATTCATCACCTCAGCACGAGGCCCAACAGGAGATCTCTTATCTGAGAGCGGTTGAGGGAATGCACGTGGGGGAGGGGGAGGCGTGTGTGAGTGTCAGCGAGAGGGGCCTGTTAAAAAAAAAAAAAAGTCAACACCTTAAGCTTACCGTTTTATTTATAGAACTTAAAATACATAAAAATGTGACCTGAATATTAAACATGTTTATAGATTGGAATGGGGGCATGGAATAATAAGAATGCAGTTAACTTGCGAACCAGCGAACCAGCGAAACGAAACGAAAGAAAGGAATTAGCTAGCTAATGTCTAGAGAATGCATTTAGTTGGCTAACTAACAATTGAAGAATGCAGTTAGCTATCTGGATAACTATTTGAGAAGGCAGTTATTTAGCTAAACTAGAAACGAAAAGGCCAAAATAGCATAATTACTTTAAAAACATGTTTAGCTAAGCAAAAAAGACAAAGATTAGTTTTGTTTTTTTATTTGTTTCACACTAACTGACATATTATGGACTCCCCTGGGCACCATTTTGGTTTAGAGCTATTCTGCTTTTGCAGTAATACAGCAGGGACTGGACCGGTTTTTGTATCCGTCTGAACCAGGAAGACATGCATTATAATAACACCTTCTTTTGGCTCCCTGTGTACAATTACACTTCACCCTCGATTTCCTGGATTATTAGGGGGGATAGGCTGTCCGGGATCCTCAAAAGTCCGGCAATCGCTAATGTCTGGGGTCCCCACTGTTTCCCGGACATTTACCATAATCTGTCTGGAAATCGCCGTTATTCAGCAGCAGTCCCGGACTTTTACACACTTATCCGACACTCACTACAAAATATTGTGTTTCCACAAACTCAAGGAGTGAATCAGCACATTCTTTTTTCACATTCATTTTAAACGTGGGTTCTGACTTGTCGTCACTTTCCTCACTTTCACTTTCTCTTCGATCTCGTGTCACTGATGCCACTATCTGTTCATCAGACATTATTTTGTGCCCCTCTGCGACCTTATTTCCGTCCATCCAAACGGACAGGTACAGGCCGGACAGGGGGAATGTTGGAAAATCATGACCGACCCAGACTTCCATCATCGATTCCCGGACTTTTACGAGCATTTTTCCGGCAATACCTAATTATGTCCAGTGCCATATTTTGCACGGGAAATCCGAAATCCGGGAAATAGGGGTACGGGAAATCAAGGGTGAAGTGTATAGATGTTTTTTATTATTAAATAAAACATTTCAAGACAAAAAAGGAATCACATAATAATAATAAGCCTAATGCTAAGCTAATTTATAAGCAACAGTGATCCCGAGAAGCAATATGGTGGCCACCTGGGCAGACCACTCTCGGCGATAGCGGAAACCACCATAAATAGCTGAGGGAGTCGCACAGTCCCGTTAGCACTACTCTGCTGTATGGTGTATTAAGTAAACATTTTCTTTGAATAGGTGGAAAAGATAGCAAGGACACCTCATAACTAACATGCTGGTTAATGGAGTGACTCAAGCAGTGCGTTCTTTTTTAACATTCTCGGTACTCTGGTTTCCTCCCACAGTCCAAAGATACTGTATGTGCATTGGGCTAATTGGCTGTTCCAAACTGACCCTAGGCGTATGCCGTCCCTGCCTCCAGTGAGAGCTCGGCCAATTAGCTCCCATGGACTTCCGGTCATGCATGGCTGTGGCATCCATCCAGATTCGAACTTGCGATCAACAGACGTCTACGCTCTCTGAGTGCTTTTTTAGTTATATGATATTATCAACTGTGTAATTTTCATTGCAATGAACGGAATTGAAAAAAGTGACTTGCAAATGTTCATATTGTTACTGAATATTTAAAAAATATTATACAAATTAACTTTAAAATAAATAAATAAATAAAAAAAGACCTCCGGGGTCCAGATGCTCCCGTCAAAAGCACCATTTCATAATACGCCAATATAGAACAAGCATAGCAAGTTTAAAAGCCCCAGCTTCAGCGCGCTGCAAGAAAATATCCGGAAACCTAATATACAGTTTTACCTCAAAACCTTAAAAAGTAGGTCAAGGTCACACACAAACTCATCCTAGCATTTAGTTTAGAATTGAGCTAACATAGCTAGTTTGAAAGCCCCAGCTTCAGCGTGCGGCAAGTAAATGTCCAGAAACTAATGTGTGGTGGACAGACGAACGGGGAGTGAAACCCATTCCTATAGCTCCTGAGGGGCGGCAGCTAAAAAATAAACAAATTGGGCCACAGCTGCGATAAAATAGATTTTTTTTTTCTCCGAGCAATATACAAAAGGTAAAAACTCCTATATCTCCACTTTTACAGTTATATTCATATTCTAACTCACACACACACACACACATACACACACACACACACACACACACATACATATTCCATCTCTACAGAGGTAAACAAGCCTCCTGAGTGTGTTAGGAAGGAAGGATCGATGTCCTGAAAGCGCAGCCAGGGAGTAAACAATCAATTTATGCCCATTAAAGACGTTTACTCTTGACGCAGGCTGGGAAAGTGTTTATTTGTGTCTCCATTGATAATTTTTGTCCTCTCTCAATTACTATTTTTCTTTTTTGTTCCCTTTTCCCTCCTATAGGCTTCATGGTAATGGAGGTAACAGTTGTGCAATCGCTCTTTTCCTCGATCACTCCATCATTCTGTCCTACATGCTGTGAAGTTCCAACCCTCATTCACCCCTTCGCCATAATCTCTCACCTCTGACCCTTCACCTCTTATTGATATTTATGTATTCAGTGGTTAGAAGGAAAAATTTAACCCTCCATGGATATCTATGGAAAAGCTAGCAAGGTCAGCAAATGTTGCTCGCGTGGCCTATTTGGATTTTTTTAAATGAAAGCTACCAAGAATTTCTCCCTTTACTGTGAAAGTGATACTTAAAACTAACATACAACTGTCTTTCCAGTTATTATATTCAGAATAAATAAACACCATATCAGCCTTTACATCAAGACCACCTGCCTAGTACAGCGCACTACCCGTCGTGCCACCCAAACACCTCACAGCAAAAAAGCACAGTCTCTCCCCCCTAATTTTGATCCTTTTGGTAAGAAAATAAAAAATACATAAATAATGCATCTCTCAATTCTTGATTCCCATACAGGTAAAATGGCAAGCTCGCTGTGATCCAAGGAGAAAGTGTACTTACTAGAAACTTCTATCATTTGTTTCTTACAAAGGGGGAGTTAACAAAGCATGAGGCAGCTGTGGCTCCAGTCAATAAGCTAGAAGAAACCTGGAATAAGGTCCGATCCCTATTAGACCTTTCCATCATGCAGTAAAACAATATGAAGGATTTGTGCAGAAGTGGGAAGCAATGAAGAAGAACAAACTACAGAGAACAGAAAAACAGATTGAGAATAAGGACAAATTTAGAGAAGTATTTGAAGATCTCTCTGCCATCGTCAATCAGGATGCTCTCTCTCTCTCTCTCTCTCTCTCTCATAAAAATACCAAAAGACATAATTTTTAATTGCTCAGAGGGAAAAGGGAAGGCGTGGCTCAATAACAGGTGTAGACAATAGTGATGGGAATTCCTTTAACAAATTCAATTCTTTCGGTTCATTCAATGGTAGCAAATCGATTCATATCAATTCATTTGATTCACCAAAAACAAAAACAAAAATAACAACAACAACAAAACAGACTCCCAGGCTCCAACCCGCATCACTCTTTTCCATTTTTTAAATATTAATGAATGATCTAGCTTACAAATTACAAAACTTTTTCCAAAAATGTTCCACTAGTATATAAATTTGTACTTTGACATTTCTAAACGGGGCATTTGAAAAAATGAACCAGTGTTTTATAGTCTTAGTACCAGCATTAACAAACCCTTTCTGTTATTAAATTTCCAAATTTTTTGTCACCCTTCTTTTTATACAGTGGTTGAGTAAAAACCTTCTGACTACATGCACACATCAGGTAAAATACCACACTTGTTCTCAATACAATATAAAGCAGCTCACTATACACTACAACTATATTTCACTTGAGCGTTTTATAAACTCATTCAGTATATCGTCTGAACCTGAACCTGGGGTTTTATTATTATTACCTTTCACATTACTACATTTGTTGCTTTACTGTAAATTTTAGCAGTTCGACCCAATAGATGTATCAGACATGTGTATGTGTACGTCACTAATGTTATCAAAATGGCATTTAATAACTTTTCCCCAAAGCTTCTTTGAATTATATGAAGTTAGAGTTAGTGATACTCTGAGATATTCAGCGACTCGGCCCGACTCAGTTGCTCAATGATTCAGAGGTTCAATATGCAATACAGTCAAAGATCTTGCCGTAGAGACTACCGGTGGCACTGCGCATTACATAGAAGTTCCTCCTCCACCGGCTTTGAGACTTAATGACTGATTCCAACTATTTTATTTGATAATAGATAGTTCTATTAGCAAAGCGCTGGTGAATCAATTCAGATGCATTTGTGAATCGATTCAACTTGTTCACTTAAATGAATTGATAATTTTGAACGATTCATTCACGAATTGGCCATCACAAGTGGACACAAGGCCTGTGAAAGGAGGAGGGAAAAAAGAAACATCAGACATTGTCCTAGATTACAACTCATCGAGCCAAGAGGTCAAGAAAGTCTTGGAGCTGTTGGGGGCACACCAGTACCACCAAATTATTAGTGAGTTTGATCACACCTTAATTATCATTCAATTCGCATAATATTTTGCAGAAAGTGTTTTATTTGGAACAAAATGAGGGGGTGAGAGGTCAAAAATTAAAATGTTGAAAAATAAGGGTCATCCTAGCATGACCCTAGCATCAAAACCTCCTAAATTGTTCCGTGGTATCTGGATCCAAGTGGTTAGCATCAGTCCTGAAAGTTGTCCTTGTTTGTCCAGCGCGTTCCACAGACACTCAGTCGGACTGAGTTCGTTAGAGGACAACTCAACACCCTTTGTTATGTTCCATTCTCCTGCTGAAAGGGAATACTATTACGCAGAAGGAGTGTATGTAGACTATTATGATGTTCACCTTTTCATTTGGTTATGAAAACACTGCCATTAATTTAACAACAATTTAATTCCATGTTCATTTTGGACTGAATCACTGCGGTATATTTAGGTTCAGTGGGCTTAACGGTGGTCTACAGAGATAGCGTGTAATTGCTGGTCATTTAATATTGCTTAATTTAACCAAATGACTTCTTGGGAAAGAGTCCTCATTAACAGTAAAAAGCTTAATTAACCTGAGTCGGACAGGGCTTTTAAAACTGGCGTTGATAATGACCTACCATTGCCTAATACCTTCGTGTCTTCCCAGAAGGGGAGCCAGGAGGTGCACAAGGCTCATTCCAATAAGATACCGTGGCATTTTTAAAAATGTGTTCATACAGTGTTAGCCCTGCTGCCTACTGAGCTGGCTTTCCCCATGATACACTGCTCCCATCAGTGAAAAACAGCTCGCAATATATACACATTATATATAAACCCAAACAAGCTGCAAAACGAATTCCTGAGCAACCACAAACACTGCCACCATCAAAACTATTTAACTACTCAAACACAAACAATTTAACCACACATAAACTGACTGCCATAAATTAGCTATAAAAAAAAGCTGTCAATAAAAAAGCTGTCATTCCAAAACTGCAACTATTCAGCAAACAAACAAACAAACACACAAACAAATGAACAAACAAACAAAACCCCACTGCCAATATAAATTGCTGGCACTGAAAAACTTTCCATCACCAAAACTCCCACTTACCAAATAAAACACAATTCTGCTTCCACTCAAAGTGAAAACTTAAAAAAAAAAAAACCTTTCATCACAGAAACAAGCAACACAACTATATTGAACACACAAACTCAACCACTCATAAATTGGCACCAATAAATTTACCAAAAGGTCACTGAATATAGCTGCTAAAAAATTTTGCGACTCCAAAAATTTCAACCATTCCAAGAAAAAAAGAAAAAAAAATGCTGACAGAAAAAATTTACACCAGCAAAAACCCTACATTTACTATTTACAACAACAACAACAACAACAACAAGAAACAAATGCTGGCCACTCTCAGCCTCAGCCCACTCTGTGCGAAGGTGGGGTAACACCCTGGACATCTCGCCAGGCCATCAAAGGGACAACACTTACACAACCATTCACACCCACACTTTGGAACAACCAGCTCCAAACAACCAGTGGAACAGCCAATTAGCCTACTTTGCGTGTTTTTGGACTGTGGGAGGAAATCAGAGTACCCGGAGGAAACCCACGCAAGCACAGGGAGAACATGCAAACTCTACACAGAAACGCCACGAGCTCGGGAATCGAACCCAGAACCTTCTTGCTGTGAGGTAGACGTGCTAACCACTGCGCCACCGTGCCGCCCTGAATTCAACTATCTGAACTAAATAAATAAATAAACAAACCACTCGTAAAATGGCTCAATCAATACTGTCAGTAAAACTCCTGCACCTAGAAAATATTTTGACAATTTTGACAACAGTTGCAGTAAAAAGGGGTTTGTGATACCGTCCAAGGATAACAAGTTTTAATCCCAGCAATTCCACAACCATCCATGGTCAAGAAGTTAAAGGATATCACTCTTCTTTGAGTGTGTTGAGAATCCACCCAGACTGGTAGCAGTAGTACGATAGGGGAGACTTAACCAGTGGGTGGGGGTCAAACATGATTCAATTTAGGAAAAATCCTAGTAGGGAGGAATGCTCATTCATTCACTCACTCATCTGTCGAGACACTTGAACCTATTTGGGCGGAGTACACCCTGAACTGCTTGCCAGACCATTGCAGGGTGGGGAGGGATGGGGCCACTCAATAATGTTAACGTTAAAAATTTGCAGTTACTATCAAACCTGCTGTGATTTAATTGATTCCTGGCACTAAAAAACTGCTGACAATAACAGTTACTGCCATGCAAAAAAAATTGTTGCCACTAGAAAGTTTGCTGCCCCTCAAATCATTTCCATGAATAAAACTGCCATCCGTAAAAATGGCTGCCACTAACAATCAGTTTAAAGACTTAGTGTTAGTAGCACAGCGCAAGTTGCTCTTTGACCTCTGGATCAGCTCAGATATTTCTCAGCCAGTCCAAGATAATGTCAAATCCAACTCCAGGCCTAGCATTCAGCAGTCCACCCAGCAAAATGGCTGCCATTAGAAGGAAAACATAAGCATACCCGTGAGGTCTTCATGTTTCCGTCCATGCTTTGACATTTACAACACAATGGATGTCTGTGAGCACGGCGGCAAAGGCAGTGACGTTCGCCGAGCGCTCCCTTCTCAAGCTTTTTACAAGCCACTAAAGGCCATTCAGAAATTCCCTCCATTAAACATTTTATGATATCTGTTGAACATGGCAGGACAACGGTGCGCCTGAGGAAGACGAAAAGGAGACAAGGAACAAAGAGGGATGACTCTGACCAGAAACTCATCATTACTAATAATGAAAGGCAGCAGTGGTTAGCTTTAATTTACGATTAGTAGCGCGGGTATTCCTATCAACATGACTAAAGCCTAGCACAGACTGGAGAACGGAACCTCAGAGGTTCAGAAAGGTCACGCTCAATTGTGAAACACTGAAATTTATGACATTGAGGGTACGAGGGATTTGAGTTTGGCAGCCGTCGTTTTCGGTGAAGCTGATAAAACATGTTTCACCAAAAGTGGCTTCTGGACTCTCGGCTCGATGCAACTCTTCACGCTAAATGAAAAGCTTTTTTATTCCATATTTTACAGTCTCCAGCGTTCCTTCTGTCATTAGGTGCGGCTCGGAGCACGGTGTGTTGTGGAGACGGCAAATGTTTTTAGCAGTTCCTTAAGAAATAGTGCAAGGGTGCCAGGACGGGCCGCGAATCTCCGCCCAAAAAGAAAATTAAACTAGAAAAAAAAAGGGATCAAAGGAGAATTCGCAAAAACGCTGGACTTGGCAGAACACTTCACTGAGAGAGAGAGAGAGAGAGAGAGAGAGAGAGAGAGAGAGAGAGAGAGAAGAGCAGAAAATGAGAAAGAGAGAGGTAGGGAGAAAATGAGAGAGGGGGAGGGAGAGAAAGAGCGAGAGGGAGAGAGAGAAGGAGATAATGAGAGAGAGAAGAAGAGGGAGAAAGAGGGAGAAAGAGAATGCAAGAGATAGAGGGGAAGAGAAAAGGAAGAAGGAGAGAGAGATAAAATTATGAAGAGGAAGAGAGATAAAGAGAGAGGGAGGAAGAGAGAAAAGGAAAATAATGAAAGACGGAAATAGAGAGAGAAAGAGAGAGAAGAGCAATAATTAGAGAGAGAGAGAGAGAGAAAGAAAGAGAGAGAGGGTGACTGATAGATGGATAGAAAAAATAAGTATATATATATATATATATATATATATATATAGAGAGAGAGAGAGAGAGAGAGAGAGAGAGAGAGAGAGAGCCACCCCGCTGATGAAAAAGTTATGAATAACACTGCAGTACATGAACACGATCAAGTTGGAATAACAAGACACTCGCCAGTCTCACTGTATTCTCCCCCATGGCACAAACACATCGAAGTTGCTCTTGATTTGCATATGCATGCTTGTTCATGAATATTCATGTGTATTCATGCGCATTTTTAATGAGGTGACAATGAAGTCTGTTGTTTTGTACATTTTTTGTCCATTTTTAAATGACAGAAAAGGGCAGTTGCTCCTTTAAAAGACAGTATGGCTCAGCCCAGCTGAACAGGACGTACGTATGTGTGTGTGTGTGTGTGTGTGTGTGTGTGTGTGTGTGTGTGTGTTGTAGGAGGGGGAGCACTGCTGCTCAGGAACGGCAAAAAATATGTGTTTATGGTTCACACTGCCAAGATTCTGTCAGAAGATGAAGCAGCAGCGTGTACAGTGTAGCACACACACACACACACACACGCCTACGCAGCATCAACAGGCTATAGCCCCTTCCTATAGAAATATACTATAATATAATAT
>JAOUQZ010000051.1:959743-987690 GCA_028564935.1 Neosilurus hyrtlii | reverse complement strand
TATATATACACACACACACACACACACACACACATATAGTATTACATCTCTCTCTCACACACACACACACACACACACAACCACACTTTATAGACACCCTATTCTGGCAACACCATTAACTGAACAGCTCTATTACATACAGCATACACACATGCCGACTTAATAGTGTGCTTAATATACTGAACACACACACACACACAGTATTGAACCGTCTATGGGGAAAGTTACAGCTTTATGTTGATTGTTAGCGGGTACTGACACCAGGAAAAAGAATACATGTTAGAATGAGTTAAATACAAACCTACGTTTCAAAGCCACACAACAGTCACAGCCACTGGTGTAGAGAATTAATTAGTGCCTTCTGACCAATCAGAATGCATCATACTACAAGCCTAAATAACTCAACAGCTAGCAGCTATCTAATGGAGTAGTTAAGTACTACATATAGTGTGTGTGTATGTGTGTATGTGTGTGCCGTATGGAAAATGACAGGCTACAGTAACAAGTACTGTTTGATAGACGTACTTCAACCAGGCTTTGACCTCCAGAATGATAGAACAGCTACTAGTACGAAAAGTGATGATGGACAAAAAGAGTCTGGGCCAAAAAAGAAAACAAAAAAAAAACACTTTTTGTTTCCAGTCACATGACCAAACCAAAATTTTCCCGTTGACTCAAAAGTTTTTATTGTGATATTTTGTCACAAAAAAAATATGTCTTCACTTAAAAAAAGTAAACATTTTGCTACATTCATTCTTGGAAAAGCGCTCTTGGTCAGGCTGACTGACAGTTGCTAGGAGTTGGAGAAAAACGCTAAAGTTCAATGACGGATCCATCGTTCAAACATTTGACCCAGTTAAACACCGTTGGCTTTTCAAAGCTAATCTTTACCTTAGCATGTCTGCTCATACTTATCTTGCCAGCTGACGCTAGGTTGCAAGGTATAAATGAATAAAAATACTATCTTAATGGCCGTTTATTATCACATATCAGTGGCCTCGGTGGCGCCACCACGTGTCTGTATAAGAGACTATCTCCGCCTGCTATGTTGCCCAGCCTCACCAGCGTGCAAGCCGATGAAAGTTAATGGCAAACGTGCCATGAAGGCCATGAAGTCTTGCATCTTGTATTATTGTCAAATTACAAGTACGAAACCTATTGGTATAAAGATTTCTGTGACAATTTTGCACAGAGAGAGGAACTCGCAAGTGAACAGATTGTGGTTCATATTTATTACATAGAACTGGTTTGCGTCTGCTTCGGACTTACTTTCCTGACTTGATAAATGAACGAACCCGCACGTGCTTATGTTTACTACAGATATCTGTTTGGTCCTCTTGTAGTTTGAAGCCAATAGAAGACATTTATTCGTGCACTTTAGTTTACCGAAACTATCTGGTCGTGCCTGTGATTCGATTCACATGTGAATGTGTCGGCAGGAAAAGAGGGTGTTTAGAATTATAAAAATAAACCAAGAATTGTCTGAAATCGCACGAGACTGTGGACAGCTACCTGAATATCACTCAGTTGCCTTTGTGTCAAAGAATGGCCACGAATGGAATTAAGTAGAAGAGTAGGATAAGACACTTGGGGAACTATCGGACTTCCGGTATAAAATTTCTGAAGACTTGACAAGAGGATGCCACTACTGCAGCTGCTTCACTACCGCCAAATGCATCTGAGGTTCTTATGGTAAGGCTAAGGACCTTTCCCGCCACAAACACTGTCAGCTAAAACAAAAGCCCTTTTAGAAAATACAGGCCTGATACGTTCCTAAATTATTCATTCATTCATTTTCTAAGCTGCTTAATCCAAATTAGGGTTGTAGGGAGGCTGGCCAGGCATTACGAATTTTGCTATTTAAAAAAAATTTTAAATTAAAAAATGCAATTTTAACAGAAACAAAGGGTTTTTTTGGCCTTATTGAAACAACATTTTCCAATGACACGCCCCAAGGCCAATTTTGTTCCATGTGGAAAAAAAGATAATGAAGATGATGATGATGATGATAATGATTATGTGGATGTGTGTGTGTCTGTGTGTGATGAGGATTGGATGATGGGGAGGAGAGAGAGAAAATGAGTGAGAAGGAGGAAGAGAGAGATGGAGGAGGAGAGAGAGAAGGAGAGAAAGAAAGAGATACAGTGAGAGAGGCAGACACATACGTAGAGAGAAAGGGAGAGAGACAGAGAGAGAGAAAGAGAGAAACAGAGAGAGAGATTCAGTGTGATACACACACGGGGGGGAGATGGAGGAGGAGAGAGAGAGACAGAGAGACAGACACAGTGATAGAGGAAGACACAAATAAGGAGAGAGAGAGAGAGAGAGTGAGAGAGACAGAGGGGGAGAGAGAGAGAGCGAGAGAGACAGATACAGTGAGAGAGGAAGACACACATGGAGAGAGAGAGAGAAAGAGAGAGGTGGGGAGAGAGAAAGAGGGTTGGAGGCAGGGGGAGAGAGAAAGAGGGATGTGAAAGAAAAACAGGAAATAATCGCTGACAGGAATGAGGTTTTTGCCTTGTTCCAAGTGTCTCTCTCTTTCTCTCTGTGTGTGTGTTCTGTGTGCCTCTGCCAAAACACGATGATGAGGAAGTCAGCTACATAGCATTACTCTGTGTGTGTGTGTGTGTGTGTGTGAGAGAGAGAGAGAGAGAGAGAGAGAGAGAGAGAGACCACAGAAACGTGGTGTGAAAGATCTCCCAGAGGGCAACACACCACACATACAGAGTTCAACACTATACCCGACACACACACAGCAGATATTGCACTAATACATTTTATGAGAGAAATGTAGACTTTTTTAAAAAGCGAATATCTCGAGGTTCCGCATGCCGTCTGTGTCATTCTGTCACAGCTGAAGGATCAGGAAGTATCCATGTATCTTAGCATGAGCTTGCTAAACACCTTTGGAGTGAAACAAAGCAGTGTTGAGAAACGGGGTACAGTGTTATCATATTCACCTGGGATTTAAAACATGACAGGGATTAAGTGTCACGTGGGAGTATTCAGAATGTGGGAAAAATTCCCGGTATTCCGATTTCAGACTTACTGCCTTTCCGTTTACTAGAAACAAAATCGCAGGGACAGCCAACTTCTTCATCTATAATAGACCCGAAAATGTTCTACAAAAATATTTACATCGGGGAGTCACAAACCTCTCAAGATTCTGAATCATAATGGCGAATAGTAATTGATGTTTTGTTTTTTCATCTCACATAAAAATACAAAGGGATTGAACTGAATCATTCACTTGTTTTGTTTATAGCTTTAAAGTGTAGCTGTGGAGAATTTGTAGTACTGGCTCTTTAAAGCGATCACGTATGACATCAGCGGTCCCAATAAGCAACGTCAGTTCTTGTTTCTTGTCATGCCCGAGTGCTGCAACACTACTATTACTACCACGCATGTGCAATGACATGTTTCCCTCTTCATTGGCTGCTCCAGCCCTGTACATTCATTGTTTTGTCCTATTGGCTGAGCTGCATGCAACAGACACCAGTCTAAGATGACGCACTATGGGCCAGTGCTGAGCTGTGTGTCTCCAGGAAAATGGCGGAGTGCAAAGCATACGGCTGCACAAACAACAAGCGCAGGAATCACAGAAAACAGAACATAACGCCGGCACAGGCCGTACTGTGGAAACATTTCCTTTCAGACGCAATTCAGTATTCTGAAAAGACAACCCGCTGATAGTAGGGCTTGAACCCCCGACCGTGGGATCAGTAATCCAGCACCCTACCACCGGGCCACCACTGCCTGCTTTTTATGGTCATTTATGTTACAATAAGCTCTGTGCTCTTTAATATTAAACATATTACATTACGAACAAATTATGCTGTAAGGATGACCAACAATGCGAACCTCTTTAAGCATTAACTGGAGTTGCTACATGAAAGCTACATTAGCTACTACAAATAAATAACATCGTTTTCATTTGACCATATAATCAGATAACTGCAATTTTTTTACCTATAGCTACAGTAGTGTGCAGTGAAGATTACACACCACCACCTTCGTCTAAAAGGGCTCCTAATAAAAAGGAGTAAAAAATTCTCTATAATTTTTTGCTGAAAGAAAATATTGAGGTAAAAGTATGGCTAATAAACAAAAACTGAAAATAACATTTTTTTCAAAAACATTTAAAGGTGTCACAAATTGTATTTTTAAAATTTTGCATAGCATGAGTGAACTAGGGGGCAGTGGAGGCCCGGTGGTAAGGTGTTGGATTACTGAGCCCAAGGTCAGGGGGTTCAAGCCCCACTATCAGCGGGTTGTGACTGCTGCCCCCCCAAGTGCAGCTAACTGGGTTATCAGATGCCAGCCATGTCTCCCACTGTCTATGGTGGGAGGCATGTAAAAGAACCATTGCTGATTTTCATCAAGAATAGCTGCATAGCCGTCAGCGTGTTTCTGCCCTGCGACGGCCTGGCGAGCTGTCCAGGGTGTACTCTGCCCTCGCCCAGAGTCGGCTGAGATCAGCTCCCCGTGACCCTAATTAGGATTAAGCGGTTCAGAAAATGAATGAATGAATGAACTACAAACCATATGGAATGGTTTAGTGAGTGAAGAAATTAAAAAATACAGTACAACTTAACCCAATGAAGATAAATCAGAAACCAAGTATTCTGTTCAAGTATTTATTTCATGTAATATTGGATCATATTGGTGAGAATAAGTAAACAAACAACAATATATAGTAATAACAAAAATTGCAGTCTCTTTTTTGAGTGAAAAAGTCAATATTTATTGTGACCACGCTTTACTTTGATTACAGCATTTAACCTTTCAGGCATAGTATTAACATATTTTTAATTTATTCACTAAAACATTCCATATGGTCTGAAGTTCATTCATGCTACGCAAAAGTAAAAAAAAACCCAAAAATTTTAATTTTCTGAAAGATTGGTATTTTTAGTGTTTTGTTTATCAGCCATAATTTTACCCCAATATACTTGTCGGAATGAATTTTTTGGTTCTCACTGCCTACAATGGCATCTGCACACAGTTCTACATTACATTTACATTCATCAGACAGATTTGTTTCCACGAACGCATGGAATTAAAGCACAACACTTCCACATTACCTTTTTTATTTAACGTCACTCACATCCCCCTTTTCTCAGCATAGTGTGAGGATTTATCTACTCGTAGTTTTTCCCAGAGAAAATTGTAATAAACACAGCGCGTTTTTATGTGCAAAGGTGTATACTTGGTATGCAAGCTGTTATTAAGTTTGGGTTTAATTCCCTTTTAATGGTTTGTTATTTGTACTACACCTTACTGAAGAAAAACAATTCATCCAAATCCGTCTTGCACAGAAACAAACACAAACAAACAAAGTAACCAACTAACAAACAAACTAGCACAGGTGAAAACAAAACCTCCTGCAGAGTTCAACGTACAGGTTACCGCAGTGTACCTCCAACTCGAATCCAAACAAGCAAAATAATAATAAATTCCTCTGTCTGTGCTGAGATCACTTACACATTAGCGATAGCCGCTAGGAACGTAGCCTGTGCTTTAAATAATTCAAACATATTATCTTGTTATATCACTTAAAACCCAATTAAAACCTTTTCCTGTGTGAAAACAGGATGTACTAAACAAGTTACTTTCCAACACTAACACTTTCATACCTGCAGACATTAGCAACGTGTATCATTAGCAACACAAACACATTAGCAGCTTGACTCCGCTGTTCCATGTGCATAAAATGAATCCTCTCCATAATCCAATCTGAAGCTTTAATTGAGGAGATTTTAGCAGGTGAAGTCGGAGAAGTGTGCTTAAGGTTGTGTGCAGGCAAACATTTACAGCTAGTGGGCTAGTTACACTTGGTACACGTGTCGCGGTGCTGATCTCATATGTTAAACAGCAATAATACGAAGCTCACTTTAGTTCAAACAGGAAAACAGGAGAGAGAGAGAGAGAGAGAGAGAGAGGGAGAGAGAGAGAGAGCATGAGAGAGAAAATGTGTGTGTGTGTGTGTGTGTGTGAGAGAAAGAGAGAGAGTGTGAGAGAGTGTACATGTGAGAGAGAGAGAAAGTGTGTGAAAGAGTACATGTGAGAGAGAGAAAGAGAAAGTGTTTGTGAGAGTGAGAGAGGGAGAGAAAGTGTTAGAGAGTACTCGTGAGAGAGAGAGTGTGCATGTGAGAGAGAGAGAGAAAGAAAGTGTGTGTTTGTGAGAGAGAGAAATAGTGTGTGTGTGTGTGTGCGCGTGTGTGAGAGAGAGAGAGAGAGAGAGAGAGACAGAGAGTGTGTGTGACAGAGGGAGAGAGAATTTTTTATTACGCTGCTTTCATGTTAGCAAAAGCTAAGAATGTAGCCTAGCATCCACGCATGCATCATGTGGAAAGAGTGTTGCATTAACAAAAGCCAAATGTGCTGTGTGTGTGTGTGTGTGTGTGTGTGTGTGTGTGTGAGAGAGAGAGAGAGCGAGCAAGAGAACAAATATGCTTTGAGACTCACTAAAACATCACCCACATGACCCAACATGCCACCTTGTGAAACACAGCAGTCCAAAGCTAACGCCGCTCTTTCTCATCACTTGTTGCCTCTCGTTTCCCGACATCATAACCGCTTGCACCATCCCTGGGCCCCCTCTGTGACCCTGTCCCCACTTCCTGTCTTACAGATGAGCTTGTTTCCCGTTTGCAGCAGTGGCCATGCCCAGGACTCTCTCTGTGTCTCTGTATCAAAAACGCAACTCATCTCCACACTGTTTATTCCACTCAATATGACCACATTATCAACAACCTTCAACTAGGGTTCAAGCCTATCACATCAACAAGGTGCACTATCAGCCTGGAGATCGCAAGTTCAAATCCTGGGTAATGCCACAGCCATCCATGACTCAATGGGGGCTAATTGGCCGAGCTTTCATGGAAGGGATGGATGGCATATGCTCACTCCCTTGTCACTCACAGCCAGTCATGAGCATCTGTGAGCTCATTTGTACGAGAGGGCGTATAGCGCCTTCCCTCTGAGTGTGTTAGATCGCCTCCAAATGCGCAGCAGTTCGTGAAGAGGCAGGTGACAGCATTGCATGTCACGGAGGGGGTAATGCATTACGCCCCTCCCTGGTTGGTGGGGGTCATTTGATAGGGAAGGCAACACTTGACGGGTGGGAATTGAAGGCGACTGAAAATTAGGGGAGAAAATGGGGAGGGGGGTGGGGGGTTACGAAAAGAACAAATGCAGTAGCAAAGAACATCAGTAACTGGAGAAGGTTGATTGTCATGCATATATTACTGTTTTTAAAAACAGCCCTCTTCTGCTGTAGTGTCTTCCTTGCAGAAGAACCACAACTGCCTCGTAAGGGAACCGGCTTCTGGCTCCTCAGAACCCGAGTTGAATACCACACCCTTGTGCATGTTTGTGGTGGGAACCAACGAACTCAAGGGTTTCACGTTTTTGCAAAGAAAATCCTGCAGAGGACTACATCAAGCCTTGGAGTGTATCTTGGAGGAGAAGGTGAATTTGGGAGGATGTACAAGCCAAAGAACCACATGCAGCCTTGAGATGCGAGACTTTGTGTATACACCCGAAGGTTGCACAGCTGACTATGAGAGGTCAGCTGACCAGGACTGTAATGCTAGTCCAGCTTTTAGATATTCGGAACATCATACTCCACCCTCTGGTTCCCAGAGGAACAAGCAGGGAGTCCTGAAAAGCTGCCAAGTCATGATTCTCGAGCCAAGGACCAAGACCGGGACAATGAGGGTTAAGGTGTGGGGGCATGAGCCAGAGAGCCTCTGTGGAAACAAAAGCATAAAATCTGAAGCTGAAGAGCTGAAGGAGGGGTGGAGGGAACGTCAGTGTGGCCAAGAACTATTAATATTCTTTGACAAGAGCATCATGATGTGGAACAGATCACATGCTGCGCACCGGGTGCGGGGCAGTTTTTCCTGCGATTTCTCATGACGTGACAGATTTGAGCACAAAGACTTGGTGAAGGTATACAGAGATGTGATTGGTTGGATTTATTTGGCTTTCAGAAGGCATGGCGAACCAGATCAAACTGAGCAGAGAGACCAGAGCTGTCAACAATGGCAAATGAAAAGCTGATCTCATTAGGCAAGCTGGACACTTCTCTGCATGAAATGTCCTGTATAAGCGTCCTCTGGCTGGACACACACACAAACACACACATACACACACCGTGAAACTTTGCAAGGTTCTCAGTAGGATGCCAATATAAGCAGAGATAGTTCTGACCATATTTTCCTTAACAATTCATGAGTTGCTGCACCCATATCAAAGGACGTAAGTATAAAGAAATATCTGTATACACACACAAACACACACACACATCCAGGAAACAGCAGCAAGACATTGCCTTCCACAAACCAATATACTGTATCTGAAGTTATAATTCTGCACCACCTGAGGAGCAAAACCACCTCCTGTTGGCGTTGGCCTCCACTTTCGCTTTCCCGGAGGAACTCGCAGGGGTCCTGGAAAGCTTCCGTGTCATGCGGAGACTGGAGCCGAGAACCAAGAAGAGGACAATGGGAGTGGAGTTCCAGGGATGTGAGATTGGAGACCCCCTGTGGAAACATAACTATAAACACTGAAAGTCCAGAGCCGAGGGAGGGTCAGGCAGAACCTCGCTGCAAGCAGTAACAATTAATATCCCCTGTCAGGAGTGGCGTAATACGGAATCCAGCTGCATGGGGACGGTATTTGTCTGAGTCAAGCTTGAGGGAAGAGAACCGAGATACTGCAGATCACTGTTCCAATCGACGGAGTCAGCCCCGGTTTCAGTGAAATCACTCTCCAGAACCGTAAACAAATAGTCTCACTTGGGAAGTTGGACACTTCGCTTCCAAGTCTGTTCAACTGTATTTTAGTGTTAATATAAAAACGCTATGGACACATACCGTATGGATTAACGCCTTTCCTCAGAGGTGTAGTAGTTAGCATGTCCGTCTTACAGTATGAAGGTCCTGGATTCGACTCCAGCCTCTTTGAGGGCGTTTCTGTGTGTAGTTTGTATGTTCTCCCTGTCCTTGCATAGGTTTCCTCCGAGTACTCCAGTTTCTGAAGTCATAAGACATTAGGTTAAATGGCTGTTCCCAATTGCTCTTATGTGTGATTATGAGTGTGAATGGGTGGGTGCGCGAGTGTAATGGTCTGGCGAGCTAATAAAAGATTAGTATTATGGACGGTGAGCGAATGAGTATCTGTTTGGAATTTCAGACTCTCAGAAGGTTACGTTCTGGTGGATGCAGGAGGCAGGTGCAGTGTGTGGGACATGTCTTCTCTGATAGGGTTCACATCTTCATCACTTCATTATTTTCCAGACCGAAAGCATCATCGTGGCCTGAGAAGGTTTATGCAACACACAAAAACTATGCCAGTGTCTATAAGTCATAAATTAAACACTGGAATTTCTAAGCCAATTGGTGTTCATGGTGCCCCGAACTAAAGGCCAAGCTCTCAAAAGCCAAACCTCACAATGTGCAAGCGAGGGCATATTCTAATGCTAATCCCAGTAATTGTACGCACTCTTCTTCCCAGAGCTGGTAGGAGATGATTTAGGGCGACAGTGTTGCTTTAAGAGCTGCCTGTAGGGGGTGGAGAGGGACGTCGTAGATCACTGCCCTCATTAATCAATTAACGCGAACCCCTTCCAGCCACCTGTCCAACAGCATCTCTTAGCATAACATTCCGAAGCTCGACGACGCACCGAGATAATGCCAGAACATTAATCGTCCTCTCTAGCACAGCCTCTGTTCTTCTCTTCTGCATTTCTGAGTAATAATGTTTCCAGTTGAAACATTTACAGTGAGAAAGCTTAACTTACTATGAAAATTAACCTACTGCTTTAAAAAACCTTTCTCAAATGGAAAACAAATGTCTTCCTGGCAGTGCTAGTCAAAATAAATGTAATAAATAAAAACACATCAGGGAGGAGCGCATAATTATTATTATAGTAATGTTCCAAAAGTGGAATGAATGCCAAAAAACAGAACTTTCAAGATAAAAAACATTTTTACTGTCACAGAGGAGTAACAGATCACCCCACATTACACCTAATTTCTGTGGTAATGAGAATTACAAACAGCGCTTAATTTAAGCGGCTGTGCACGGCTCATTTCTGCCGCCTTCAGTTACTTATTCAAGGTTGCCAGATTCAGTGGGATTCCCTGCAGTCAGGCAATCTAAAACTGGCCTGGTTCTGCTGGCAGTTCAGTGCATTTCAAAACCATGTTGGACAACAGTGACATCATCCTGACACTGTGATGGTGTTCGAATTCAACCAGCACTGACCGCCATGAACCACAAGATTTTTAAAATGTTTGAAATTGCACACCAGTTGTCATAACTGAAAATTACTGTATAGCTCTCTTGAAGCTGCCTGTTCGGATCACCTCGCCTATTTCTGTGGCGAGAAATAAGACTCGGACATTATGTGCGCCATTTTGGCATGTGTAGAAAACGTTTTTTGCTGTAGTGTGGTGCGGTTACCGCACTACTGTCATCACAATGCATCAAACAAAAGACAGCAAAAGTAGATCCCTCTGAAATATGTTTATAATTAAATATATAACTTAATATTGCATCACAAATACATTAGTAAAAGTTAATTGCTATTAAAACAGTAATTCCAAAAATATGGCGTTTATAATGTCCGAGTCTATATTCTAACGGATATGGGCAAAGAGTTCCGAATGGTAGCTGCCATGTTGTCACCTTTCGCAGCCTTTTTGAACCACATTCCATATAACCTCATTACAACCCACTCACAGTGTGTTTTACATTTACGACATTTGGCAGATCCCCTTAACCAGAGTCACTTACATTTATAATTTTTATACAACTGAGTGTGGCAAGAGGAGGGTTTCTACTAGTAATATTAAGGTGGATAAAACCCCTTAACAATCCGAATACGCCACCCTGGCAATTTCACCCAGGGAACATGGCTACCATTTACTGATAGACCAGGCACACTGGTAAGTAACACCATTCGAGCAGGCCAGGTTTCAATCCTCAAAATTTATATTTATTTTTCACAACACAATAAATAAAAATAACACAATAAACCACACTAGAGCTCACCAGGAGAGCGGATGGGCCAGGGAAGGTTAGGCATCCCCAAAAAGAAGAAGTCACCCCAAACACACATGGGATACTCTAAAGAAGCACACTCAGTACAGAAAACACAACTGAAAATGGGCCACAATACACACACCAAGGAGGAATGCCACCAGCATACGAGGCCCAACCGTCACCTCCTTCAGCCCAGAGTCAGAAATCAAAAACAACACACAACCACAAAAACACATTAACACAAATTGGAGCAGGTGCCTGCCAGAGGCTACCAAGTATCTGCAGTTCCATCAGCCTCCTGCTAGGACAACACAACAACTGTTAACACAAAAGTAAAACCAAACAAAGTGAAAAATAAATGCACACAAAACATCCATGTCACATTCAGACAAATGAAAACATTCATATTAAGAAGGGCAAACAAGACTAGCTATGGGGTTAGATGTCCACAAGAACAGCAGTTACCTTCATCCTGCCAGTCCCAAGCAACCATGGCAGTACTGAAGTGGCTATGAAGCGGCAACAACATTCGGACAAACATAAAAATAAAGCAGAAGCCTAGAGGAAACAAAGCAGCAGCGGTCCCCATCAGAGCAGCTGTGATGGAAAATAATACGCAAAAACCTCAGGCTAGTCCCAATCCAGCAGCGTTTGACAAATCCAGGATCAGCAAGGCAATGACACAAATATGGCAGACAGCAACCATAAATATTCAGGGTAGAAGAATGTAGCGACCAGGCATCAGCAACCAACTGCGTCTTCAATCCCGGCCAACAAACCAGAAGCCGGAAGTTGACGATCACAGTAACAGCAACATTCTCCCTCAAAACGGCTGTGCAAAACGCAGCCTTGTCCCAATCCAGAAGCGTTTAACAGGCCCAGGATTCACAAGACAGCGATGCTAATATGGCACACAGCAACCATAAATGCCCAGGGTATAAAATGTAGCAATCAGGCAGCAGTAACTAACCGCGTCTCCTGTCACGGTCAACAAACCGGAAACAAGAAAGTCGACAACTACAACAACCCCTTATCCAGGGTATAAAAATATAGCGATCAGGCAGCAGTAACTAACCCCATGTCCTGTCGCGTTCAATAACCGGACCTCGGAAACTACGGCAACCCCTCTGGGACAACAACCTGTTGGCACTTTTATAGTATGTGCACCTAGGGCATTATTGGCTACCAGCCCATTGATAATTAGCAGGAGGCACAAACCTCATCCTGATACATGAGCAATTAAGGGTTAATCGCCATGCTCAAGGGCCCAACTTGGTGGTACTGAGGTTTAAACCCCCTTGGATTAGTAATCCAGGGCCCTAACCACTGAGTCACCACCACCATAGTGTTTTGCCATACTGTCATCATTTAAACTCCGGTGAACCACTTTCAAACCCAGCCCTGTATGAAGCTGATTTGAGACACATCTCCGTCATATTCTGGAGGTTTGAGTCAACATCAGAACCGCCCATGTGAAGCCAACATAACAACATTGATGTGAAAACGCAACCCGTGTCATTTTTGCTTTGTTTTATAGTAATCTTGATTTCGTCATTGGAAATAAAAGTAAAAGTCCCTGTATACTTGCAGGTTTTATTGTAAATTGCATGGATTGTAATTCAGTTTTGCTAAAAAAATGGTAGCAAAGTTTAGCGATCTCGCCTAACAGCAAGAAGGTCCTGGGTTCAAGTCCCGGGCTCAGCGAGGGCGTTTCTGTTTGGAGTTTGCATGTTCTCCTTGTGGGTTTCCTCTGGGTATGCCGGTTTCTTCCCACAGTCCGAAGACATGTACATTTGGAAACTAGTGTATTCAATTTGTCACTAGGTGTGAGTGTGAGTGTGAATGGATGTTCATCTTAAAGAACAGTTTCTGCAGAGGGATTGCAACCCTCTTGGTTAAAACCTACCTTGCAACAGAGACCACAAATTGGCTCAGAGCATTATGGGTGTGAGATGGATGGATGGAATTAAAATTAAACCTTTAAAGAATAAAATACAACTTTTCCCATTCCTGAATTTTAGCAACAGCCAAGACTCTTTCACATCAGGTCATTGTTAGTTATTATCCCTCACTTCTTAGCTACAAAAACGCTGACCACGATGGAAAAAACAGTGCTAATGCCCAGACAGAGAGAGCGAGAGAGAGACAGAGACTGAGAGAGACAGATGAGGGTCACACCCCACCATGATGTTGGCTAGGCATCAGGCAGTGAGTGCGAGAAACCTCTGATGAGCTGACAGTGCTGACATTGAAGAAATCCTAAAGGAATCCTAGAGCGAGAGCAAGAAAAACATCTCGGGCAAGGAGAAAAGAGTCTCTTTAAATATTTCAAGAATTGACAGAAAGTGTACATCAGTCTCAAATCTGATGTAA
This sequence comes from Neosilurus hyrtlii, assembly GCA_028564935.1. Taxonomy (NCBI): domain Eukaryota; kingdom Metazoa; phylum Chordata; class Actinopteri; order Siluriformes; family Plotosidae; genus Neosilurus; species Neosilurus hyrtlii. Next base: position 974,262 of record JAOUQZ010000051.1, on the reverse strand, counting down.
AATGTGACCCAAAAAAGCCTCCTACATTTCTCAGATCGGTCAAATAAAGAATAACGATAATCAAATTATTATTTGCACGTGTGAAACAGTGATGCGGTGAAGTGGTGCTGAGGTCTGTTGGTGGCCCAACCCCAACTTGAACACTTTGATGTTGAAGTAGTGGATGTGTGGTTTCAGTAAGACGGCACACACAGCTCGAAGATCATTGGAAGTGTTTCCGGATCAGGTGATCCCATTGCATGGTGATGTCAGAGGCGGCCCGTTACCCTGACCTCGTCCCTTGTGTTTTTTGAGTGTGTACTCATCCACCACAAACTCTTGAAGCCCTTAAGGGTACCATTCAGCAGAAGACAGCTGCTGTTCCACCCGACATGACTGTCAATACCTACAAGCAAGTACAGACAACAAAGGCCACCATTTGGAGGATCATCTTAACACATGATGTATAAAAACTGTACTGAATAAAGATCCATGTGTACAAATGATAATCTGATTACTTTAATTATTTTATTTTATTTACCTTTGAAATCTGGGAGGTTTTATTGGGTCACCCTGTAGTTCCTGTTCTCTAGCCAGATCAAATGTCTATGAATGGTTAAACAAGTGGCTGAGAGTGAGGTGAAGATGTTGTTTTATGTGAATTACCCTCCTGATATGACCCTCATGGCCAGACAGTCTCTTTTCAACTCCCCCTCTTCTCTCTGAATAATAGCGCACTCGCCAGTTCGGCCTTTGTGTAATTCAAAACCATTCTTTCAAACAGGCTGAATCGGGGCACAATTCCCAAACACCCTGTGAGCAGACATGGAGACAGCTGATATTTTATTTTGTTTTAAATAAGGAAAGGCACCAGGATTCAAAACCTTAGGCTTCAGGGAATGGCGAGTGGGTCTGATTTTACAGCACAGGAAGTTTAGGATAACTTAAGGAGATGACGTTCGCTGCAGCTGTTGAGGAGTTGCCGTCCTGTTTCCACCTGCAAGACGACGCGCCAACGGGGCCACAGTGCCCTCAATGCTGTGGTCTGAAGTTTCAAAACTGACTACACAACCAACAGCTGCAGACTCCGGACTCCCGCTTACTGCCACAGCTGCGAATATGTTGCAATGCAATGCAACCGTTTGCAATTTCAGAAGTCTTATTTTCAGAATCATTAGTGTTTCTCCAATTACACAAAAGAGCTTCAGAGGTCTTGAGAACTACAGCTTTGGCGATCTCCCATTTCTTCACGGAACATACACTCATCTCGTCCCAGTTTTTAGCTATAGGAATGGGTTCTGTCTGTCTGTCCGTCCATCATACTTTAGTTTCTGGACATTTACTCACTGTGCGGTGAAGCTGCTGCTTGCACACTTTATGCTTGTTCTATATTGGCATATTATCAAATTGTCCTTTCAGCGGGAGTGTCTGGACCCCTGTGGTCAATTTTAATTACAGTTGAAGTGAGACTGCACAGACATAACATATAGATTTAGTTCTCCCAATAGAGAACTCTGTTGATAGGTGTCTGAGACTGGTTCTATAAATTGGGGTTATAAATAAAGAAATCTGCCCTGCGCTGCCCAAATTCGTTCTGGTGCAAAAGCGGAAAAAGGTTAACGTTGAGTTTTCTGCCTTCATGTGCATTACCTGTCTTGTTAGTTTAATTATCTGTTTAGCAAGTTCATGTTCCGTGCTGCTGCAAAGATTATGTGTGTGTGCACACATAATCTAGGTGTATTTGTGTTCGGGTGGGGATGATGATGAGCACAAAGATCAAGACTGATCACGCAGAGAACCATTCAGAACACCATCAGTACATAAATACCCATCATGCACCTCTGCAGACTGAGACCCAAAATAAAAACCTATAAAATGAAAGTATCTAAATGTTTAATGTAGGCATATTTACACTACATAAAGTGTGAATGTGTGCATTCGGCTCAGTTCTGAGTCATCTAAAGGTACTTGATGTGTTTTTGCACCAAACATGGATGGGAAACGTTATGATCTGTATTTAGTGTCACCCTTTTATCTTAAAGTTTGTGTTTGTTTCCACTTTTGTTATTGTGTGGCTATGCACAACAGATAATCATGTGTGTGATATTTAACAGACAATCAGCATCAAGTCAGTGACGCGGCATAGACACGGAACAGCCATCAAAGTAATGTGGCTCCGCTTTTATCAACAAACCCATATAGACACTGCTTCCAGCTATGAATTGCATAAATGTCTATTAACAATATAGGTTTCCATGCGCTTTAAGGACTTTCTTTATGAGAAGTCACTTGCAGCCGTTGTGAAACGCCTCAGGATGTCACCAGCGATGGGAATAGAAAAAGAAAAAACTACTCTGATGATGGCATGCCTGTAGTTCTTCTTCCAGCTAAAGTCATCTCTCCTGTGAGAAACTTAAACTGTGCAGCACGCATGGGTCAAGGGTCAGAACAAACAAAGCAAAGCAAACCCAGTAAAGCCATTTACTTTGAAAAGAGCTTCCCTTGCAAATACTAAAACCTTAACATGCAGTCGAGAGAGATCCAAGCCACCGATCCAACCCAACCTCAAAAAAGGGCATTGGCATAACTCTCTTACTATAGGAAATGAAATATGAGGCAACTGGGACCAAAAGCAAACAAAATGTGCTTTCTAATTTCTGCAACCCTACACAATGATACCGTCACAAGTCTGAATATCTTACACTGACGCATCATGCAGACTAATAAAAAGATCGAATTTTCCAATGAATTTCGCTCGGAGTGGAAACAGAAGTAACTATAATATATACCTGTTAATGAAAACCTGAAATCAAAACACTCCTGTACCTAACCTTACTAACCTGATTAAACGTAATTCATTTGTACTAATAACCTCTAATTAGGATTCGCACCAAACCCATCCCAAGTATCTGTATCAGTACTGGACAAATATATGGATTAGATATCAAGGAAAATATATATTTGGTAATCAGGAACCTTTAGGATACAGTCAAATTTAGAAAAGAAATATTTTACTTATAAACTTCTTTATTAGGATTGATTCTAATAATAAGAATAAGAATTCTGATTGGTAAATATTCATGGTTTTGATATTTGAATTTATTGAAAGGCAAATGTGGTGTCATGCCAACTCTACTTCATTACTGTCCATAATTTACTACAAAGTCCCGACTCAGCTCTTTCAATACATCTCTGAAGATCTGCAGAAAAAAAGACATGTAATATAACCCTCTCCACCCACACGAAATTCATTTCACCTCTTCCTCCCCTACACCAGTTTAATTTCACCTCTCCTCCACCCACACAAAATTCATTTCACCTCCTCCTCCCCTACACCAGTTTCATTTCACATCCCCTCCCCCACACCTGTATAATTTCACCTCCCCCTCCCCTAAACCAGTTTCATTTCACCTCCCCCATCACCATTTTCATTTTCCCTCCCCCTCCCCCACACCAGTTTCATTTCACCTCCCTCTCCCCCACACCAGTTTCATTTTACCTCCCCCTCCCCCCCACAGGTTTCATTTCACCTCCTCCTTCCCCACACCAGTTTAATTTCACCTCCCCTTGCACACGTTTCCATTTAACTCCCCCTCCCCCCACACCAGTTTCATTTCACCCCTCCCCCACACCATTTTCCATTTACCTCCACCACACCAGTTTCATCTCCCCTCCCCCACACCAGTTTCATCTAACCTCCCCCCCATACCAGTTTCATCTCACCTCCCCCGATACCAGATTCATTCACCTCCCCTCTACCAGACCAGTTTCGTTTCACCTCCCCCTTTCCCACACCAATTATGTTTCTCCTCTCCATTCCAAACACCAGTTGCATTTCACCTACCTTTCCCCAGTTATGTTTCACTTTCAATTTCCCCAACTACATTTCACCTCTCCCCTCCCTCATTTACAGTTCAACTGGTATTTGTTAACAGAAAAAAATAAAAACAGGAGCTTCCTCCAAAGCATGTGAAACAACCTCCTTTTCGAGTTGCTACTCAAACAATGACCACTTCTAAAATGACAATCATCCATACTATCCACCCCCTTCTGCATGTATAAGTTCAGACACCCATAATTGGCTGGTGTAGCTGTGATTGATAGATGAGAGAGGGTACAACACCCCTCCCTGCTTGAGAGCATTGCCAATTTTGCGTTCTTACTCTTGGCTACAGCTAAACTGGGATTTGTACTCACAACCTCTGGACAAAAGGGGCTCAGGAGTGTGGTATATCGTTATCATGAGCACAACTGTTTGGAAAACAGACACTTTCAGAGCAGCAATCAAAGACTGATGATTAAGCCCCACCAACCCGAACTGTCTATTTTACTAAGAAATGTGTTGCAGAATAAAAATGATAAAATTTTTGTTTTATGCCTCCTTTTAAACTGTTTGTTGCTGGTGAAGAAACATTGTAATGAATCGCACAGTGACAAATTGAAGTGGCCTTTAAGTAGGTGTCGTCGTACCCCCATCCCCATCCCCACCCTACAGCTTTTACAGCTGCATGCCAGGACTGGGATCAAAGGTCAAACCCAGTGACATTTTCAGGGCCAAAGGGTGATGAGCAACATTTATCACTACTAAGGCATTCTCTGCAAATAAATTGCCTTGGCAACCAGCTGAAAGACCTTCAGCATTGCTATCTTGTCAACCTTGGACACTAATGAAGACCTACTACTGGTGTTGCTTTATACAGTGTGTGTGTATGTGTGTGTGCGTAGCATCGTGAAGCCAACAAGATGTGCTGGCACCATCCACTTTAGCTCTTTCTGAAGAGTTACGTCAGGGAGGGAGATATTTCTTTTTCTCTATAATTTTTTTCTCCATTTTTAACGATCACGGCCTGGACTGAATCAGCTCCAGATGCTGGCGCAAAATCAGACTACTGGCACGTCATGCATCTTTAAAAGCTGTTAAAATTACATTAAGCACTCAATGGAATGGGCCAAAATAAAGAGAGGAGGAAAGAAAGAGCTGGAAGTCATATCCCCTGTATGAGGTATATTTACCGCAAATCCAAAACGACTGATTCCAAAACTCTGGCCACTGGGCAGCGATGCCTTTGGGAAGAAAGGTCGTCTATGCGCAAGCTGCAGAGTTACAACACTAAAGCCTTTAGTGTTAGCTAAAAGACATGTCCCCCACCCTCTTCAGCAGAGATGTTCCTCTGTGAAATTCGGTATATATTCCTTGTTTCACAATGTTTCTGAATGCTGATTGGTCTGAAGGGATTGATGGCTCCCAAGTGGAGCATCAGCAAGGTGCGTGACTATTAACCTGGAGATTGCAAATTCGAATCTAGGTTGATGCCGCAGCCATCTGTGACCAGGAGTCCATGGGAGCTAATTGGCCGAGCTCTCACGGGAGGGTGGGAGGGATGGCATACGTTCATCACTCACAGCTATCACCAGCCAATCATGGGCGTCTGTGAGCTCATTTGTACAAGGGGCGGATACCGCTTTCCCTCCAAGTGTGTTAGGTCGCCTTCAAATATGTATGCACAGCAGTTTGTAAAGAGGCGGGTGGCTAGCATTGCATGTCACGGAGGGGGTGTGTGTATGCTTGCATCCCTCTCTCTGGTTGGTTGTGATCGTGTGACAGGAAAGGCAATACTTGAAGGGTGGGAATTAGATACGACTAAAATGAGGGGAGAAAATGGGGGGGGGTCACAGAAAGGGTTGATTAATTTTCTATGACAGTAACTCTGAAATTGGTGCATTTTTTCTTTTCTTATTAATTTTGGGAGAGAGTAAAATTTGGGTAACTGACAAGCTGAAGTCTGTTGGACGTTGTTCAGAGGAATCGCGTCAGATGGCAAGGTAAGTGGGAAAAGTATGGAGAAGGTTTTGTCGCTTTTTAGGCGTAAATGTGCAAGAACAGCCGAGCCTACCAACTCAGGAGAATCTGAGAGCAAAACAGATGCAGTGCACAACGGGCCTCTTTCTGCTTTCGTAACTCTCTCCCACTTTCAACCAGCCACACACAAATGTTCTGTCAGAGGAAGCCATAAACCAAAAACGCTGCTGCTCTGACAACACGCGATGAAACGCTGTGTTTGTGAAAACACATTTCATAAAAAAAGATTTCAATGTTTCCCCCCAATGGATTGTAAGACATGATAGATTCAAGCGTTGAGAAATACTCATTAATGGATGATTTGTTAACGCTGATCTCCGAGTCTTGCGCTAGTTGCCATGGGTTTCCCATTTGGATGTGCAACTCCTTCTACTGGAACGTGAAGTTAATGGGAATTTAAAAATGAAATATGCAGGAGTGTTTGATGAATGCATTTTTGAAGGAAGGCTGCGCAAGGAATGCGGTAGACAGATAGCAAGATAAAATAAATGAACATGATAGTGGAGGCTTGCCTCAGGGATCCAGGTTCAGAGGAGAGCCCGACTTCTGGGGATAAAACACCTCTCTGTGTCAAATATATGCTTCTACCATTGAGCAGTGGTGTGTCAGGCCACCTTTGGCAAGATGATGGCAAGATGTTCTCGGATACTTGACTTATACCAAGCTTCAAGTTTCCAAAGCTTGCATAGCAACCTTTTTTTATATATATCCTGCTGCTGACTAAAGTAAATAGCTTTCAAGCTTTCAAGCACATGCAAGTTGTCAGTTTATTCACTTTATCCAAAGAAAATATTTCCCTTAATATACAGTAACAGTGTTTGGAATAAACTACACGTGTCACCTGAGGTTAAAAATAAAGCACAAGCATTGGATCATGCACAGCAAACACAAACCCACAAAAGCATTACCTCTGGGCCAGAGTCAGCACATTTAATGCATACCCAGGCCCGAACAACACACTAGAGACGTTCACTGCACTCGGACCTGAGGAAAATGTGGCTCCTCAAGAGGAAAATGAGGCCATTTTTAACTCCCCGGCTCTTGGCTATAATGGTCGTGGTCAATGGAGTGTGTGGGGCCGCTGCTCGAGCACAGGCGCAACGGAAGCGCAGGTTCATAAATTACAAAACATTGTGGGGACGAGGCCTAATCACCTATGTGCTGTCACCTAGCAGAAGGGGGAGCTGGTTTAATTTACGCCGCCACATCCGTCACTGCTCAGACTAATTTCATTCACTCGAGCTCCCAGACTATGGGAGAGCTTCAGTCCTACGCTGCTGTGGCTCACCGCTATTTAGGGTTTGGGGTTTTTTTTCCCCCTAAGGGCAGATGTATCTCATTAGTGGCCTCTTTGGTACCTCCTACTGAGAGTCAGACGGGAATATATGAAATGGCTGCAGCAGCCAGCATCCAACAAGGAGGCAAAGAGTGTTTTGGGACTGTAGGACGAACTAGAAATATGTAAAGCAGTAAAACTACATAGGCAATTACTGCCAAGGATGGAAGCTCCATGCAGCCCATCAAGTCATGAGCCTTGATTTGTGAAGGTGAAGACACTAACAAAACTTAAAAAAAATAATAATAATATTTGGATCCTCTAAACTAATCGACCATGTTGAACATTTTGTGCAAGAAATAATATTGTTGTAAAAGTAGTACACCACCAGGTGTCATGATGTTTTGGCAAATTATTATAAGACTCATTAAAATAATTGATTTTGATTGGTCAATCACAATATTCATTTGTTCATTCATTATCTGTTCTGTTTATACTGTTCGGTGTTGGGGGGAAGCTAGAGACAATCCTAGCCAACGCTGGCAGATATGGGTTACATTCATTGCATGGCCTACACAGACAAACCAACCATTCACACTCATAGTCACACCAAGGGGCAATTTGGAATAACTAAATAGACTAATGTGCATGTTTCTGGACTGCGGGAGGAAACCGGACTACCCGGAGGGAACCCATGCAACCACAAAGAGAACATGAAAACCCCATACCGAAACGCCCTGGGAAACGAACTCAAACCCAGGACCCCCCGACTTAAACCCAGGACCTTCCTGCTGTGAGGTGAATGTGCTAACCACTACGCCACGGTGCCGCCCATGCTTAGAACAGTAATAAGCATTTTCCATCGTGGAAAAGATGGTTTTTGTAAAGATAAATGTTCCTAAATGGATTCTCTCAGTGACAGGAAAGCATCGGACAGTTATGGACAGAATCTTTCATTGTTCTTTCTCCAAAAAAAGAGAAGATGAAAACCAAACCTTATTATATAATTCTATAATTCCCTATCACTCATGGCTGTTACACCTGTACAGGAGCACTAAAAATACAATGATGGAATTTAAGTGGAAGTTAATTTAGGCTTGTTTCTAGACTACTTTTTTGGTGGCCAGATCTGGCAACCCTTCCTGTAATTTCATGAGGCAGCAGTTTCAGGATCCGACTCTCGATGTCTCCAATGCACTACTACATCAACAAGGTAGAAGGTTACTATAAAGTTGTGTAATGTGTTGGGGTTTTGTAATGCAAGTTGTGAAAGATTAGTGAGGACTTTGGGCCAAACAACTGCACTGTTCAAAAAAGTAGCGGTCTTTGCTAGCATGCGTTTTAGTTCTAGCGCCTCTTTACAGTACTGCATGTTTAATCTCATAAATTCAGTCTGTTTCTGTATACTAATCTACTCCTCGAGTTATACATAAGGTAGAGAGGTTCTCCGCGGTGAGGACTTTTGTAAGCATCTGATCTGAAAGACATTTTCCCTGAGTTCTAACAAGCTTAACACTCGGTACTTTCTAACACCATGGAAGATGTCTAGAGAAATATCACTTTCTCAATGATTATTCATCTCACTATTATGGCCGTGGGGAGGCTGGAGTCTGTCTCAGCTGACATTGGGCGGGGTACATTCTAAACAGCTTGTCAGTCTATCAGGGCTTGTCAGAGCCAAAACACACAACCATTAACCGACTCACACCTCGGGGCAATCTGGAACAGCCAATTAGCCTAATGTGCAAGTGTTTGGACTTTGTGAGGAAACCGGAGTACCCTGAGGAAACTCACACAAGCACAGAGAGAACATGCAAACTCCACACAGACAGGCCCTCGCTGAGCCCAGGACTCGAACCCAGGATCTCTTTGCTGTGAGGCAGACGTGCTAACCACTACACCACCTTGCTGCCGTCTAGCGAAATACGCCTCAGTATTCCCTTACCTTTCTTAAATCCACTTTCTATTAAAAACATCTTCATACACTGACTGAGAGAGCAAACCCATCCAATGTCCTGATTCCACACACTGCAAGACAAAATGAAGATGAAACACAATGGAACTGAAGTGGCCCTCGAGGCGAGGAGCACTTCCAGCAAATTAGCGACAAATTGAGAGGGAGAAAAGGAGGAGAACGAGGATCCTGGCCGATGTGGGGGGGATTTTCTATGACAATGTGCTTAAGATTGCCATTTCAAAAGAAGAACAGATCATCAGTCAAAACTAATGGTGCTGTCCTGCGGAGGAAAGCAACAAGCCCAATGGAGGCCATTTATTAAGGGTGGGGGGGGGGGGGGTACTGTACATACTGCGCCAAACCTCTATCCACGCCGATATTCCTCCTAATATACACACACATGAGCACACACACTTTCCAATCTTAGTCCCAGATAACACCAGCACATGGTTAGATAAATACATTTACCTCCGATCGTTAATGCCAAAGATAAACATAGTGTGGATTTCCAAGGTGGTCGATCCAGTCACAGTTAATCTGAGGCTCCCTAAACTCCCAGGCCTGACCAGAACTAAGAATAAGGAGGGGTGGGGGGCTAGGGGTAGAAGGTGGGTTGTTGCTGCTTTAAAGATACACAATAAAATAAAAGCCTCTTTCACTACATAAGGTCACTAGGTTCAGTTCCAGTCCAGTATGATTAACTCCGGGGTAGGATACAGGCGCTTTTTATAGCCATGGACTCTTGATATGTGTAATGACACTGTAGTGTAACGGGGCGAATTACAAAACCACGTCAGCACTTTCACAACAAATAAAGGCCGAACAGCTTGTTCCAGTTGGGATGTTGATAGCAGGCAAAGGACAAGGCCAAAAGCTGCAATGCTCCATTATTATTATTATGATTATGGTTTATTTCTTCCCAACTACACATATGGGCTTTTCTTTTTCAATTTGACTGGTAAAGTTGAAGCTGTACGGGTTGTTTAAGAGCCTTTCCTGCCCTCCTGTAACCTAAAACAAGATCAAATGATGGTATCTGCTTTCTGCAGAGGACTTACTTTCTCTGTTTCCCTCCTGGAGAATTCCCAGCATCCCTCCTGCTCTTCATTCAAATGTGTAGCTGCGTCTTCCCATAGATAAGGTCGAGTATCATGTCGCTGGACAGTGAAACGCATGAACTTGGCAGCAGAAATCTCTTTTTCTGTAAGTGCCTTTGAGAGTACTTCGCCAAATGTGTTGCAGAAAACGGCACGCCCATTTAAGAGGCTGAAATGAAGCAGCCGAGTTATCCTATCTCTCTGACCTACTTGCTTCTTCTCCTTCTCATCTCTCCATTCTTCATCTCGATGGGATCGGAGCTGTCTGACACGTGAAAACTTTAATACCATCAAAGACGCAGGAGAAATAGCAAAAAAGAAGGGCTGGGTTGGTGGGGATATAAAAAGAAAAGCCTTCATCCCTTGTGATAGAGTCGAATCCTGGTGTGGACTCTCTAATAGCAGAAGAGCATCAGCATTCTCCAAGCTTCCGCACTCATCTCTGAGCACATCACAGGGGTTTAATTTCCCAATCCTGCCTTTCATTCACAATCTCTCTGCACTTTTTAGTCCTTTCCCACACTCCCTCTCTCGCTCCAGAGAGACACTTCAGGGTGAATCACATGTTACTGTGGCTAAACTGAACCGCCGCAACCTTGTTGTCCTGTGACCGCAACATTTGCCACGATATTCACTCGGAGACAAATCTTCAGCTGCTGTTTGTCTCAAGGAACACAAGATGGATTACTCCGATTATAATAATTATTGCTTGAAGCCGTCCACATGCAAACTACTTATCAGACATCTAATAATACTCATAGCTTCTGTGATAAGCATCTCTGAAAACAAATTATGTTGTTCAAATTATGCAAAATAATGGCTTGTGTGTTTCCAGAATCTACTTCAGTCTCCTAAATTATTGCAGCTGTACCTCTGCTCGAGACCAGAAAAGCACCCCTGGATCAGGGTTCTTGAAGTTTCTCAGTGCGCTTGTGATTATACGGGTTATGGTGTCACCATGTCCTTGTCAAATTTGATAACCAGACACAAAGATAAGCACTGCTGATAAAGGCTCCTTGTAAACATCTGCTCCTCAACAGAAGGTAGTGTATAATATGCACAGGGTCTTTCAGCTAAAACCTGGGATTATTATAACAAAAACATTCATGAACATCCTCAAAGACTCCCACAAGTGTCATTTTACCAGGAATAGGGTATAATCCCCAACACTACACTATGGAGAACCTGTTACACAACAAAGACAAAGCATTATGATCACTTCACCAAGCAGGACGACGGAAACACTTCTTGGCAAATGAGGTTTTATGCCTCCGCATGCCACGGCTCGCTTCCTCAGCCCTAATTTGTCTGTGTGGTTTGGGTTGATCTGTTCGCCTCGCTTGGTCTGACCACATCAACACGAGGCTTGAACAAGTGGGTGGCTCCTGGCAGCCGTGTACCAGTCCAATAGCGTGGCACATGGCTGAGTGCTCTCCACAAACTGAGTCTGCCAGCTTCAGGGCCAGACATCATCCAAAAACAGAGCCTGATTTCAGATCTAATGCAGTCTAATAACAGTATGTACTTCCAGAATCGGCTCCTGGAGCTCACAGATTAGAGAAACAATGCCTAGTTTCTTTAGTGCCACCAAATAAAAGAAAAAAAAAGTCTCCAGAACTAATGTGTTCCAGAAAACAGAACTTGTCTCCAAAAACAGAATGCGTCTCCAGAGTTAACCGTCTCCACTAACAGAACGGGTCTCCAGAGCTAGCATTCTTTAAAAACAGAACCAGCCTAATGAACTAATAATCTCCATAAACAGATCCTGTCTTCAGGACTAACTCTCTACTTGTCGTGCTCCAGAAACAGAACCTGTGTCCAGGGATAATGCTTTCCTCAAAGCCTGCTTTAACTGGAGCTAAATAGATGGTAAAAATGGAGGCATGGTGGCGCAGTGGTTAGCACGTCCGCCTCTCCACAAGAATGCCTGGGTTCGATTCCTGGGCTTGGGCATTTCTGTGTGGAGTTTGCATGTTCTTCCCGTGCTTGTGTGGGTTTCCTACAGTCCAAAAACATGCACAGTAGGCTAATTGGCTGTTCCAGATCGCCCCTAGGTGTGAGAGTGAGTATGAATGGTTGTGTGTGTGTTGGCTCTGCGATGCTCTATCGAGCTGTCCGGGGTGTACCCCGCCCTCGCCCAGAGCCAGCTGAGATGGGCGCCAGCCTCCCCGCAATCCTAATTAGGTTAAAGTGTCTTGGGATTAAAATGGACAACATATAAATGGTGCCTGTTGAGCTTCACAGGTTCTAGAGCTAGTGCTTAGGCCCTTACAAATAGAGCCTAAATAATGTCTTCCAGAAACAGACTCTGTTTCCTTCAGTGCCAAGGAACCTTTAAAATCAAAGCCAGCTTGCTGAGTCTCCTCCAGAATCAGAGGCTGCTATCTTTAGAGCAAGCTTCCAGAAATAACAACATCCTCTGGAAACAGAACCTATTTCCTTTAGAGATGAACAATCTCCAGATAAAGGGCTAATGGATTATATGACCCAATTCTGTTCTCAGAGTTAATAATATAAAAAAAGCCTGTTTCCAGAGGTAATACTAACCAAAGCTTACTTTCTTGGGAAACCGATTTTCAGAGTAAAAGTGGTTCAAGAAACAGCCCCTAATTCCAGAAGATAGAAGCTCTATTCTTCAGAAACATGTTTCCTCAAGCTCACTCTCACAGCCAAAGGGCTTTGAGAAACAGCACCTGACCCAGACCCAAACAACCTGCAGAAAGAAGGATTCTGTCCTGCAGAAACAGAGCTTATGTTTTTCAGAGACCAAAAAAAAACCCAAAAAAAAAACCTCTGTCTGGTTCCTTTAGAGCATAAACAACTTCTGGGAACTGCTTCCAGAGATAACTGCGTCTGGAAAGAGTGGCTTCATTTCCTTGTTGATCTTAAATAGAAAATTTGGAGGAAGTCCAGAGAATAATGAGGAATTTCTACACCCATTTGTAGAGTAGAGCCAGCTTCACAAATTAATATTTCACACACCAAATGACCGTCACGCTGAGCTGTAACTTGAACTCTGTAGAGGATATAACTCTGAGAGACTGATCCCCTGAGACTCAGTATGTTGGGATTTGTTTCAGGAAGACATCAGTAAGATTTTGCTGAGAAAGAAGTGTACAGGTTGCAAAAGAAAATTACTATAAGACAAGGAACAATTGTGCACAAATCCCTAACTGGTTTAACTTGTGCTTTAAATGTAGATCTGACAGTTTAACACCATCAGGACTCCATACAGTGACACAGCGCTATGCTAAGCCTTGCAACAATAGCACCATTGTCACAAACACAATCCACCGCATTGTGTGCTTTTGGGTTTTGTTTTTTTTTGTACACTCCACATTGACACACTCCGGTTCTCTGCAAAACACTCCAGTACTCCTGCCGTCCTCTCCCAAAAACAATCTGTTCCAAGGACCATGTGGGGAAAAAAATAAGTTAAATAAACCATCAGAAACTCAGCGGCTGAAAAAGAAATACATATTTTTTGCCAGGAGATGTTGAGTCACTATCACGTTTTTTGGGTTTTTTTTCCCCCACTTGGTTTTTCCATTCCATGTTCTCGCGTTCATCTTATAAGGAAGTGGAGAGGAGGAAAAGTGCTGTATATCAATACACTCATTCTGATATTATGTCGCTATTTCTATAGCAACAGCTCATCCACAAAGACTGACAGGGTATGTAGTCATTTATATGGTAAAGACATCTATTTAAAATGTTATGGAAGGAGACTCCAGTGTTAATGCTTTTTAACAGTCAACACTTTATAAGTTGCATCACACCACCGTATCAACATGAAGTATTTTAATTATTGCGTAATGGGATAGCTGGTAACAAACTCCCCCATTGATATCATGATTCTATTTGCAATGTTTGCAAAGTATATGTACTGTAACTCTGCACTTCCTTTATTAAGACTGGTAGATAAAAATTTGAGCCATTACCACCCAACGAACTGGTAATATTTACTCAGATATACAGTATTGGCATGTACCAAAATAGCATGCAACCAAACACGAATTTCATCAGGCTGCGTAATCACTTTAGAATCTCTCAAGGAATGCACATAATTTCACTGTAATTCGAAGTAACTCAATTGGAAATGCAGCAGAACTCACACGACAGTGATATTGTTTTTAACGAAAAAGAGCTGTTGTGCATTTGGAATTGTTTTATATTTAAGCCTGACTACAATCTTCACTAATGGTTATTAAGAAAAGGCCTACTATTTAATTTTTCATATTTCATTTTATATATATTTCATTTTATATATATGCATACATACATACACATATATATATATATATATATATATATATATATATATATATATATATATATATATATATATAT